>SJYA01002348.1:187928-336849 GCA_006410615.1 Neotragus moschatus | reverse complement strand
AGCAAAGTAATGTCTCTGCTTTTGAATATGCTATCTAGGTTGCTCATAACTTTTCTTCCAAGGAGTAAGCGTCTTTTAATTTCATGGCTGCAGTCACCATCTGCAGTGATTTTGGAGGCCCCCCAAAATACAGTCTGACACTGTTTCCACTGTTTCCCCATCTATTTCCCATGAAGTGACGGGACCGGATGCGATGATCTTTGTTTTCTGAATGTTGAGCTTTGAGCCAACTTTTTCCACTCTCCTCTTTCACTTTCATCAAGAGGCTTTTTAGCTCCTCTTCACTTTCTGCCATAATGGTGGTGTCATCTGCATATCAGAGGTTATTGATATTTCTCCCGGCAATCTTGATTCCAGCTTGTGTTTCTTACAGCTTACATTCCTGCCAACAGTGTAGGAGGGTTCCCTTCTCTCTACATCCTTTCCAGCATTTATTGTTTGTAGATATTTTGATGACATCTATTCTGGCCAGTGTAAGGTGATACCTCATTGTAGTTTTGATTCACGTTTCTCTAATCATTAGTGATGTTGGACATCTTTTCATGTGTGTGTTGGCCATCTGTATGCATTCATTTACTCTATTCATTAATCACTCAAAATATGTGTTGATTGCTTGTTATAGCTTCCTACGTTATGGTACCGTCATATAATTTTCAGTTGAGTAAGTAATATAAAACAAACGTAAATTGTAACATTAGGATGGGATTTAAATAAATTTACAAGATGGCAGATTTTTAAATAAATGTAACAAACTGGGTAATTCCAGTTTGTTAGTTTGTGTCATAGGTCCTTAAATTAACACTTTTGCATAAATATTTCTTACTATAATATGCAATATTTATTTTAGATATCCAAGATTGCTCCCTCTGGGAATTAAAGGGCACAGGAAGTCAAATTAGTTATCAAAAGATTGCTTTGGGAATTTACAACCAGTTAAAGGGGATTGAACATGCTTGTTGTAGGATGTTTTCTCTAAAGTGTAAAGCCTGGAAAACCATCTCAGTTCCGTTCCAACTGACAAACAGACCACAGAAACAATCAGGTACCACGTGTCCTTTGAATAGTTCTTCATAAACACTGGACATTTGTTATCTAGTTATTTTTCAATATCAGATTGTTTGCATACGTTATGAAAAACAAAACTTTTTAATAATTCAATTTATTTCTGGTGTTACATTTTAATAATCAATCTTTTTTAGGGAGGTACCCTGGGTCCATTAATGATTTTGAGGAAACACTAGTATAAACAACTACACATTCATAGCTTTTTTCTTAGTTAATCTTATTTGATTAATGTTCCTATTTTTTATATCATAGTACAGAAAATTTGATTATTTATATCTTCATTTCCAAATTGTGGGCAGGTACCGTTTTTAGGTTCTTTGGCTTATATGTGCATTGACTATCTGCCAGTTACATATATATTTGTACATATTTATAAAGTTGTTACTGTTGAAAAGAGATTTAGTCTCAGTAAATTTTTCAACCATGGAGTTATGGGAATATTCATAAATTACATCTGAGAAGACTTTATCTCTTCTCTCAGCCTCACTGCTCATTAGCTCTTTGATTTTGGGTGTTCTTTTTCAGCTTTTTCATCAGTTGTATACAGGCAAGGTTGTTTTACATGAACATACTTTAGGAAAAAGTACTTATGAGGCCCTATATAAGTAAGAGGAAGTAATCTGTCATTTTAAGCTGTTGCTTCTTACTGAAATATGATCTACTTTATTGCATCAATTGTGGATCTTTATTCTTTCTCAGTTTACTCCCCCTATGAGATTATCCACCTAAGAACAGAATCACATTACCCATTTATCTTTCACGTGAAAGTGTTTAGCATCTATCTGTCTATAAGAGTCAAGTATAATCTCTATTGCAATGCTATGAACTCTGGAAATGACTCTTTAAACTTTACTTTCCTTATGAAGATATCAAACTGTGTCTTCTAAGCATCTAATGAGAACATCTTGCTTAGTGCAGTTAAGATTTTTCAAGCAATTATTCATGACCAAGAACACTTGGACCCAAACTAATGGTCTGCATATATCGAGTGAACTGAGTTGCATTCTAATCAAGTGCCAAGGTATTAGACCTGCAGGGCCCTTTAAATGAGTGATTTGCATTAAAGTGCACACACACACAATCTACAGCTAGAAATGGAAAAGTTTCTTCTGTAATGCACTTTCTCTGCTCCCTCTCATGCCTTCTCCCCTTCGCCTTCCTTCTCTTCCTCCACCTCCACCTCTCTTTCCCTTCCTTTTCCTTCGCTTTCTTTAATTTTGGAAAAGAAATGCCATTTCACTAAATTGATCCTGTGAACTGCAGTTTGAAAAACACTACCCTAAGCTGTAGTGGAAATGTGCCATCCCCACTCCTCCTGAGCGGCTTTGATCCTCTGGAGAGACTTTCCAGCCTTTGGTGTATTCTCCAGGAGATTCCTGGCTTCCTATTACTTGCAGACAGTTCCTTTGGTGTTCGCCCTCAGACCCGTTTGAGAACCTTGTGTTCCTGAGAAAATCTGCTGCTTGTGGTCAGCTCACTTGACCAGTCTGTTTCTATAATAGGGACCTCTTCCTCATCTTCCAATATTTGCCAGGGCAAGTCCTGCCCATCAGTCAAGGCCCAGCTCAAATTACCATTTCCCTCTCAAGAAGGAGGGCTTCCCAGGTGGCTCAGTGGTAAAAAAAAAAAAAAAAAAATCCACCTGCCAATGCAGGAGACCTAAGAGATGCAGGTTCAATCCCTGGGTTGGGAAGATTCCTGGAGAAGGAAATGGCAACCCACTCCAGTATTCATATCTGGGAAATTCCATGGACAGAGGAGCCTGGCAGGCCCACAGGGTTGTAAAGAATCGGATACAACTTAGCTTAGCAAACAAACAACTAAAACAAACAGCTCTCAAGAAGGCTGGCAGATGTCCAGGCAGAATTATTCAGCTTTTCTTCTTTCCATAGTAGAGACTGTTTTTGTACCCTTAATCAGATACTTTTTAGTGTATTTGGCTCTGTAATCAATTTTTGAATTTTCTCGGCAGGAACTGCTTTTTATTGTATCCCTTTAATACAGTAGAAGAGTATCGATAATAAAAATGGCAAAGAATGGGGGACGCTAGAGAAGGATTCCGAATTCCTCTTAGTCACACAATGGTCCCAGCAGACTTGTTCGGAACAGTGATGAGGTCACTTACATTGCAGTCATTTCCACAAGTATATGTTCTCTATCTCTCCTTCAAGGATTTTTTCTTATATTTACTGTGCCAGAATAAAGTGGGCTAGCGCGGAACAGTGTTCTGTCTACATTAGACACACGTTCTCATGAATGCAAGTACATTTTAGAGCCCATTCAGAGTGCTTATTGTGGGAAGTCTTTGAAGTTTACGCACCATAGTGTTTCTTATTAAATGGTCCTTTAGATCTGGACTCTGAGATGGTATTATTTCCAAGTTCCTGTCCAAATATGATTACATTAAGTTCCTATTGTTTGAGAATGATATACTTTCTCAAATAGGCA
Organism: Neotragus moschatus; assembly: GCA_006410615.1. Classification (NCBI taxonomy): domain Eukaryota; kingdom Metazoa; phylum Chordata; class Mammalia; order Artiodactyla; family Bovidae; genus Neotragus; species Neotragus moschatus. The sequence continues at coordinate 333,336 of SJYA01002348.1, read as the reverse complement.
AATCATGATAGTTTAATAGTCTGAGAAGCTAGCTATATAAGGCAAAGTATATTTATATATACTAATCTTTTTTCTCCCAGCAATCTTTTTTTTTAATTTTTAATATTTTTCCATCTCAAGTGTACATGAGCTCCCAATCTTGAGCACCTCCCCCCCCACCTCCCACCCCATATCAACTCTCTGGATCATCCCCATGCACCAGCCCCAAGCATCCTGTANCTCATTGCAAAAGACTCTGATGCTGGGAGTGACTGGAGGCCGGAGGAGAAGGGGACGACCGAGGATGAGATGGCTGGATGGCATCACCAACTCGATGGATGTGGTGAGTCTGAGTGAACTCCGGGAGTTGGTGATGGACAGGGAGGCCTGGTATGCTGCGATTCATGGGTTCGCAAACAGTCAGACACGACTGAGCCACTGAACTGACTGACTGAGTCTTTTTCCAAGTGCATGATGAGTTAGCTATGAAAAATGCTTTTCAACTTCTGTGGCCCTCCTTATCAAGGACATGAATTTGAGGAAACTCCAGAAGATAGTGAAGGACAGGGGAGCCTGATGTGCTGCAGTCCATGGGGTTGCAAAGAGTCAGACACAACTTAGCGACTGATAACATTATTAAGAACAGCTGGGACCAACGTGCCTTAATTCTTGTTTGAGTTCACACTAAGTCCTTGTCAAAATAAGCCGTTGTAAACACTCGTTCATTACATTTGTGCAGTGGAGTTGCTGGCATGCATTCATTTTTTTTTTTTTTTGTTCCTACAGCATTTGATGTTTCCAGTTCCCCAATAATATTAATTACCAACTGCTCTCCTGTGTGTTTGCATACTTACTCTTAAAAGTAGGACACATAGTCACATTTTCAGATGAAAAATGAGAGCTGACATTAAAATCAAAACAGTTCTACCATGCTTGAGTAGTGCATAAAGAGATAGACATAAGTTCTGTTGGTTTGATATCATTATCTTTTTGTAGATAACCCAAAATGGAATTTTGTTTGTTTTTTACATTTTGTACTTTTGGCTGCACTGGGTCTTCATTAATGCTCTCTCTAGTTGTGGCATGAGGGGGCTTCTCTTGTTGCAGAGCATGGACTCTGGAGTGTGTGGGCTTCTGTAGTTGCAGCATGTGAGCTTTGTTGCCTCATGGCATGTGGGATCTTAGTTCCCCAACCAGGGATTGAACTCTCATGCAATGGATTAGAAGATGGATTCTTAACCACTGGACCACCAGGAAAGTCCCCCTAAATGGAATTTTCACTGGAGCAATTATATAGTTCTCTTTGAAATTTTTTTTTTAAGTTGTGTTTGAAATACTTCTGAGGGTGATAAAAAAGCCTGCTTCAGGAAACAGTTTGCCTGTGGTTGATGGAGTTTCACAACTTTAGGCCCAATTCATTATAAATTGATTGTCAATAGAGAAAGAGGAAAGGAGTTAATTGAGTTAGAAGATTGTTTGCTTAATTAAAGGAGCCTTTTACTGGTTGGAAGAAGCCTGACCTCAGGTTTTACAAAGGCTCTTAGGGATGTGAAGAACTGCTAGCATTTTCCCCATACCTTCCCAATTTCTGACCTGGAAGGGGAAAAAAGGGCACAGCAGGACGATGGAAAGATGCAGGACCTCAACAAAGCACAAATCCGGGAAACACTCTTAACTTTTGTGGATAATTCCTCTGCCCTGAGTGCATTTATTTAGCTGCTGATCCACACAGCAGGAGATGACTTCAATCACAGTAAGGTCTTGCCATCCAAATAATAACATCCCAGTGTGTTTATAGGTCATGATACGTGACAATCCTTGTTTTCAGTGCTTTATATATTTACTTAATCCTTTAAGCCTTTTAACAACATTTGAGCTAGGTACTATTATCTCCATTTTATAGATGGACTTCCCTGGTGGCTCAGATGGTAAAGCGTCTGCCTGCAATGCGGGAGACTTGGGTTTGATCCCTGGGTCCTCTGGAGAAGGAAATGGCAACCCATTCCAGTTGCCTGGAAAATTCCATGGACAGAGGAGCCTTGTAGGCTACAGTCCATGGAGTCGCAAAGAGTTGGGCACGACTGAGCAACTTCACTCACTCACTCAAGCTGGTTCAAAAAGAGATTTAGAAACTTGCCCGGGACTATGTTAGTGCAAAAGAGGAAGAGCAAGGATGAAAACCCAGGCACTCTGCTTTCAGCACGTGTGCTCCTGATACTAAATTCTCAGTTAACACTAGAGGTAGGATGCATGGCAGCAAAAGCTCTCCATCTACACATGGCTTAGTGCCCAAACTACTCAGGTAAGAAAATTAAGGGTTGATTTAGGAGTAGACCAAGTAGAGGGTAGCTAAAAATAATTGAGTCACGTAAAACACTAAGAAGTTGTGTAGATACTGGTGTTCCTACTTGACTGTGAGTCTCCCTTCAGGAAGCGTTCCTATCTCTCTACCAGGTTCTGCGGTACTTACCCGTCAGGGCACATGTAGCACAGTGTATTGTAAATGCTTGTGTTTCTCACAGTCACCATCAGATGACAGGAAATGTGTATTTCTTATTCACAGTTGTATCCTGTGTCTGGTGCACCATTTGGCATGTATTGGGGTCACAGTAAATATATTTGCATAGAAAAATATTTTGTTTAAATATAGCCCTATGAGTGTCTTGATTTAAATGCCTTATTAAAGCAGTAATTCATATCTAGTTTTACTTTGTCCAATGTTAAGCAAACTTTTATAGAAAAATCATAAATTTTTGTAGAAAAACCAAGATACTTAATTGGCTGTCTCTTGTAATATTTTGACTTTTCTCAATTATTCACACCTGTTCTGCTTTGTCTAAGCATCAGCAGCCACAGCCACTTCCATGGTGGCAGCCTCCAAGATGTCTGGCATAATGCCAGAAGGAAATAAAAGATTTCTAGTGCTTGGAAGGGAATAAAAGACTTTCGTATGGTTGATTTGGCCTGGAAGAGGAATAAAAGACTTCTATGGGGTTGATCTTGCATTTTCAAACCTATTAGGTGATGAAAAACATACACAAACATTTTAGTAGCTGAATGGGACCTTTTAGTCTATTTTCTTCCCTTTTAAATTTTGGATGCTCTTTAGTAAATATCTCATGTGGGAAAATGATTTTGACATTAGAGACATGGGTAGATACTTAAATTTTTTGCAAGAGTGATGAGGTAAATTTTTTTTTTCCTTTTTAAAAATAAATAGTGATTTCTGTATAGAAGTTTCAGTATATAGTTCACCATTAACAGCATAGGAGTTAGGGGTGCCAACCCTCTTTGAAGTTGAGATCCTTGTATAATTTGTAGTCAAACCTGTATCCTTGGTTCCTCTGTATCCATGGACCCGACTCTGTACACACATCCACGAGTTCAACCAATCACTGATCATTAGTATGGTAGTGGTGGTTGCTTAGTTGTGTCTGACTCTTTGCAATCCCATGGACTGTAGCCAACCAGGCTCCTCTGTCCATTGGGTTTTCTAGGCAAGAATACTGGAGTGAGTTGCCATTTCCTTCTCCAGGGGATCTTCCTGACCCAGAGATCAAACCTGCATCTCCTGCATTGTAAGTGGATTCTTTACCACTGAGCCACCAGGGAAGCCCAATCGTCTAGTATGGTAGCACAATAAATACTGTAGTATTTATTATTGGGAAAAGCCTGCATATTGTTATGACCAACCTAGATAGCATATTGAAAAGCAGAGACATTACTTTGCCAACCGAGGTCCGGCTAGTCAAGGCTATATGGTTTTTCCAGTGGTCATGTATGGATGTGAGAGTTGGACTGTGAAGAAAGCTGAGTGCCGAAGAATTGATGCTTTTGAACTGTGGTGTTGGAGAAGACTCTTGAGAGTCCCTTGGACTGCCAGGAGATCCAACCAGTCCATTCTGAAGGAGATCAGCCCAGGGATTTCTTTGGAAGGAATGATGCTAAAGCTGAAACTCCAGTACTTTGGCCACCTCATGCGAAGAGTTGACTCATTGGAAAAGACTCTGATGCTGGGAGGAATTGGGGGCAAGAGGAGAAGGGGACGACCGAGGATGAGATGGCTGGATGGCATCACTGACTCGATGGACGTGAGTCTGAGTGAACTCCGGGAGTTGGTGATGGACAGGGAGGCCTGGCGTGCTGCAATTCATGGGGTCGCAAGGAATCAGACTCAACTGAGTGACTGAACTGAACTGAAGTGGACACAGGGAGTTCAAGCCATGGCTCAGGGGTCAACTGTATATAGAATTAAAGTATATGAGACTACTTCTTTAAATCATCTCGTATTGTGATAAATACATTTATTTGCATATCTTATGAAATACTTCTACCTGTATTTTCTTTTTTAACCTCCCAACAATTATATGAAGTAGGTAGGACTGGTATTATGTTATCTTGATTTTTGTAGTTGGTCAAATTAGGATTTGGAGTGAGTTGACTTATCAGACAGCTGGGAAGCACAGATTCCTTTTCCAGGACCCTTTCATCCTTTTATACAATATCTTAATCAAAACCAATAAAACTCCAGAAATCAGTCACATAAGAAGATACTCTTGAATCTTGTGTTGGCTCCTCATTAAAGGTGAATGGCTTGAAATTTTTCTGAGAGATGAATGTCAGTGTACCATTGAATTAAAATAAATTATTGAGCACTTGTAATTTACAGAACACTGAGCTAGTATTTTGTGGAATGGGGAGGCAGAGTACAAAGAGGATGCAGTGTTGTCTGCTTTCAGAGAGGTTGGTAATGAAATGGAGAAAACTGGGTGTATGAAATCATAAGTATGGCAAGTGAGCAAGTGGGGTAAGTCAAGAGGGAGCGGAGGAGGGCCCTAGGGCTTGAGCCAGTCCCGTGGGTCCTGGTTGGTAAGTTGGTTCTTGGAAGTTAGACTCTCAGATTCTCTCCTAGGAGTTAGGGTATCTTTTAAAAGGCCTCCCTTCTTAGTGGGGTTAAGATAACACATGGGTTGGGGAGTCCGAGAATGGATGGGTCTGATGGAAGCGCTAATTGCGTGTGTGTGCGCGCTTAGTCACTCAGCCGTGCCTGACTCTTTGCCACCCTTTGGACTGTCGTTCACCAGGCTTCTCTGTCAATGGGATTTTTCAGGCAAGGATACTGGAGTGGGTTTCCAGTTTCCTCCTCCAGGGGATCTGTCTGACCCAGGGATGGAACCAGCGTCTCCTATCTTTTGCATTGCAGGCTGATTCTTTAACTGCTGAACAGTGGCCTGATCCATGCAACATACTCACCTGCATGTTGGAGCCAAAGTGTAGCCTGACCAAGGAAACAGTTGCATTGTAGCTGACAATTTGACTGCAAATATTGCTTCCTTTGTATGTCGTGAGTTGGTGGCAGAATTACTGCTTTGCTGTGCCACATAGATACCAAATCTGAATGGAATAACCAGATGCTTGGGTGGTGTGGGTGGATCAGTGGCACAGGGAGGCCAAGCCCATGTGCTGCCCTGCATCACGGCAGCTGTGGAGTTACAAGAAAAGCTCACCACTGCCCTAGTTCTAGAGCTCCTTCATGTCCATCTCAGTGGCTTCCATTCCCTGCTGGATGAAAATGTGAAAAGCAAAGCTGAACTTTCCCTCTATAGCTCAAACACGAGAGACCTTTTGTCTTGAAGTTGTTTTGGTATCACAGACCCAAACTGTACCACCAGGAAGCCAATCCCACCTGGAAACACAGCAGCAAATCCATCCCTTTCTAGCAAATGTTATTCCAGTATCTAAAACTTTAACAGACCATGGATATGCTTTTTCTTTAAATGCTGTTTATTTAAATAGAAAAATTTAATTTCAGTGTTAGAAATCCTGTAAGTACATATCCACTTTTCCTCCTTAAGTCCACACCATAGATTAAGTTACATAAAGTACCTCCTGGCAATAAATACATGTTATTTAGTGTTAGCTAGATAAGTGATTAAATTAATGTGCACATGCTTTGCAGGTTATAAGACATTATATAATTATGTTACTGCTATAGATGACTGGCTTTTAAAAATGTTGTTGACTGGAAAGTCTATTGGATATAGTTAATTGTTGATAAATTAATCATTGTTCTCTCGACAGTTTATTTAAAAGGCCCATAGTTCCTAGTTGAGTATTGAATTGTCTTATTGAATGTTGTGTTATTACTTTAGGGGTTAGAGGTTAAATGTGTTATTTTTCTACCTTGGTTGAAGTCACTCAGTCGTGTCTGACTCTTTGTGACCCCATGGACTGTAGCCTACAACGCTCCTCCGTCCATGGGATTTTCCAGGCAAGAGTACTGGAGTGGGTTGCCATTTCCTTCTCCAGAAGATCTTCCTGACCCAGGGATCAAACCCAGGCCTCCCGCACTGTAGGCAGACACTTTACCCTCTGAGCCACCAGGGAAGTCCACCTTGGTTGAGAAAACTAGTCTTATCATGATACCTGAAGAAATATTTAGTATTTGTTTATTATCTCTCTTATTGCCTCAATTGCTTCACATATTTTTTTTTACCTCATGTGGACTATGAAGAGGGAATTCCCTGGTGATCCAGTGGTTAAGAATCTGCCTTCCAGCCCAGGTGACCTGGGTTCAATCCTTGGTCAGAGAACTAAGGTCGCATATGCTACTGGGCAGCTAAGCCATTGTGCCACAGCTGCTGAGCCTTGGCTCTGCAGTAATAGAAAGCAACCAAGCACAACCAAAATAACAATAATAATAAAAAAGCTAGGAAGAGAGGATATTATGATGGTCTATTGATTTTTTACAGCTTACTCATTTTTCCATATTTATATTTTAAAAATCTATGCATTATCATCTGAGCTTCTCCCTTTCTCTTTCCTGTCCTTTTCCTCTTTCCCTTTTTATCACCGTTTCTCCTTCTCTCTGCTGGTGGATTTTCATTCTTCCACTAACCAGGTCCTCACCAAGCTTGACTCTTCAGTAGGTTCCTGCTTGGTCCCCTGGTGCCTTTGTTGTTGTCAAGGTGCTCATGGTCATCTTGCCATGTGTGGAATCTCGGAAGCTCCAGGCATAACTGTTTTTCAGCCCAGAGTGAGACATCCACTCAGGTTTCCAAATTCTGAACTGGACCTTATAATGAGGAAAGTATTTACTTTCTTGGCATGCTTCCCTGGTGGATCAGTGGGAAAGAATCTGCCTGCCAATGCAGGTGATGCAGTTTTCATCCCTGGGTTGGGAAGATCCCCTTGAGGAGGAAATGGCAACCCACTCCAGGATTCTTGCCTGGGAAATCCCATGGACTGAGGAGCCTGGGGGGATACATACAGTGCATGGGGTCATATAGAGTTGGACACGACCTAGGGACCAAACCACAAACAATAGCATCATTTATTTTCCTGGCACTACATATTCTTCCAAGGCTGTTAGGGTCACTCAGTCTGCTCTGACAGCGCTGACCTCTGAAGATCTCCTAGGATGGGATTGCTACATGTGTAGCAGGTGTTTGCAGGGTCCCTGGTGCTCTATGAATCATTCTGCCCTCCAATCCGGTCCAATCGAGCTTTGTACTGTGCTCAGTTGCCCAGTTGTATCTGACTTTTTAATGTCTCTGTTGTCAAAGTAAGGTCTCTGCTTTTTAATATGCTGTCTAGAGAAGGCAATGGCACCCCACTCCAGTACTCTTGCCTGGGAAATCCCATGGATGGAGGAGCCTGGTGGGCTGCAGTCCATGGGGTCGCTAAGAGTCGGACATGACTGAGCGACTTCACTTTCACTTTTCACTTTCATGCATTGGAGAAGGAAATGGCAGCTCACTCCAGTATTCTTGCCTGGACAATTCCAGGGATGGGGGAGCCTGGTGGGCTGCCGTCTATGGGGTCGCACAGAGTCGGACACGACTGAAGCGGCTTAGCAGCAGCAGCAGCAGGTTGGTCATAACTTTCCTTCCAAGAAGCAAGCATCTTTAAATTTCATGGCTGTAGTTACCATCTGCAGTGATTTTGGCCTCCCAATAAAGAAAGTCTTTATTTGCCATGAAGTGATGGGACCAGATGCCATGATCTTAGTTTTCTGAATGTTGAGTTTAAAGCCAACTTTTTCACTCTCCTGTTTCATTTTCATCAAGAGGCTCTTTAGTTCTTCCTTGATTCTGCCATAAGTGTGATGTCATCTGCATATCTGAGGTTATTGATATTTTTCCCAGCTATCTTGATTCCAGTTTGTGCTTCATCCAGCCCAGCGTTTCTCATGGTGTACTCTTCATGTAAGTTAAATAAGCAGGGTGACAATAAATAGCCTTGTCATACTCCTTTTCATAACTAAAATTACCTAAGATTGGTATTTTAGCCAATCTGGTGAGTTTTTTGTGACTCTATATGTGTGTGCTTAGTTGCTCAGTTGTGTCCAATTCTTTGTGACTTCATGTTGCCTGCCAGGCTCCTTTGTCCATGGGGATTCTCTAGGCAAGAATATTAGAGTGGGTCGCCATGCCCTCCTCCAGGGGATCTTCCCAACCCAGGGACTGAACCCAGGTCTCTCACATAGCAGGCGGATTCTTTACCGTCTGAGCCACCAGGGAAGCCCGTGTCTCTATATACGAACATAAAAACATAAATTTCATGTTACAGTGTAATACTTGATTTCATGGAGTATTTGGATGTATGACAAATAAATAAAATGTGATTTTAGGATAAAATTTTCAAGTTCACAGATTAAGCAGTTATCCCAGTTAGCTTATATTCTGTTTGTATAACAAATGGTAAATTATTGTTTCTTTCTCAGAATGTATAGATTCAGGGGATTGAACAATAATCTGTAAAAGGAATTAAGATGTTAAAGATGATTTGTTGCCTTGGGGGGAAAATATTGATAATCTTTGTTATTTCAAAAATAACATTTTGTCCTTGACTGAATTGTTCGGCATATATATATATATATATTTTTTTTTTAAGCTGTATCACTTCTTGTGCCCTCTTGTTTTCTTCCAAAGGCACGTTACAGAAGTGCACTTTAATCAAATCTTTCTGGTAGACTGGTATTATAGCTAAGAATCTTAAAAAAAAAAAAAAATCCCAGTTGAAAGAAGAAACATGATAGGGAGCTGGCGTGATGGGAGGCATGCAACTGTATTTGCAAATCTTAGACATTATCCCACAGTTTTGGTGTAACCCTTCAGCTAACAATTAAAATCTTTGTTTTATCAGTCACCACCCAACCCTAACAGATGGGTGAAGAACTAATCTGATTTGTATTTTTGCTCACAACTTTCTCCTGCATATTGTAATATTCTGTGATTAACATTCAGTGGGTTCTTAAAGATGATTGATGGGCCTTAAAGATAGAATGTGTACATCCAATTTAAATGATGCTAGAAGAAACCCACAGAACAGAAGTGCTCCCAAGACCCCCGTAGAAATTTGAAGATGATTTTGATACTCTCGTCCACTCGAAAAGAAATCCGCTGTAAATAGTGCAATGTTTTTTCCCTTGCCAGGACCCTCCTTGCCTGGTGTCATTTCTTGAGCTCTCCTGGGAGGAGATTAGTCTAAAACAACAAAGTAGCCAGATGTCTGGTTCTGAGAGAGTCCCAGAGGCCAGGCTACAGTAGGCACCAGAAACCGCATGGGGCTGAAGATCAAAGATACCTGAGAATTACTTATGGGCACATAGTATGTGTTGTTCCCATTATCAACAGTCTGAGAAAATTTGTTTCTCTAATTAACCCTTTTGTTGGAGCAACCTTAAATTTTAGTGAGTATATTTCTTTTTTGATATGTTTTCTTTTGTGGATTTTTTGAAAAGTGCATGTATCAAAAAAGAGAAGTGAAAAGGAAGTCACATGCCTGATTGAAATCTCCAAAACAGATAACGCTATCCAGTGTGTAATCATTTATCATGAAATAAATGGACATTATGGTTCTAAGCTAAAATTACAAATTAAGAGTCTGGAACTGCATAATATCTTCTGTACAAATAGTTGTTCCTCACTTTTAAAGTACTGTTATTTCAACTTTTTAACCCTTTTGGAGTGGAAATTTTTAGATCAGAGCTTCCTGGTCTTAAAATGAATTCAGAGTAAATCCCAGTGGTGGGAAACCTGTCCCTTATTAATAGTTGACCTCTTTCTTTTCACACTGGTATTATAATGAAATGTTAATTAAAAATGTTTGCCATCCTTTACCTGTTTGCTTTATAGGTACAATTTTGTACTATTTAGACACACACTGATTTGGGCAATATGAGTACATTTGCTCTTTGGAGTTAATCTTAATCCTCATGCCTCTCAAAGCGTATAGCTAAATTTATTCTAAGGCATGAAGAAAAACCTAATGATAACTTCTGATGTCTTTAACCCCAAGAAGAGAGTATCCAGAGAGAGAACAAAAGATTTATGTTGGCCCCGCATCCTGTGTTTTTGTTTCTGTTCAATATCATTGTGTAACAGCAAAATCATGTAAATGCCTAATTCCTGCTTTCCTTGAGATCATCATAAACTACTGTTATCCAGAGCATAATTAGCCCAGCTTTAAGTGCTACCACACATCCTTAACATTTGGTAATATAAACTTGGCATAAAAGCTGTAAAAATGTCCTAAAACCTAATTGGAAATATGTGTTTGCAACATAGTGCAGAGATTTCATCTCCTGTGTGCTGTGGTCAAGCCTTCTTATAACTCCTTGAGGAAAAGGAAGCCCCTAGGAGCAGTTTATAAGGATTAATTGCTTGACCTCTTTGTTTCTAGATTTAAGTATTGAAGCAAGAATAAAATTGGCTTCTTGCATGAGGAACTAGAGAGGCAACTGTAATTTCCACCACCACCCCCCGTCCCCCCGCCCCGAGGAGAATTTGTTGTTTCTTCTGTGACAAAGGGCTATCTGCATTTTTTCTCCTTCCACCTGTGTTTTTCTTACTAGCTACCACTGTGAGCACCATTTCTATCTACCAGAGTCTTCTTGGGCTTCCGTGGTGGCTCAGATGGTAAATAATCTGCCTGCAATGCAGGAGACCTGGGTTCAATCCCTGGATTGGGAAGATCCCCTGGAGGAGGGCAAGGCAACCCCCTCCAGTATTCTTGCCTGGAGAATCCCCATGGACAGAGGAGCCTGGCAGGCAACTGGGTCGAAGACACAACTGAGCAGTTAAGCACAGAACAGGGTCTGGTTATCTGTATTTCTTTTTTTTCCTTTTATGTATCTGCACTTATGTCATGCTGAATTTATTCCCAGCCCATAAGTTGTTTCTCCTGGGATATCTTTCTTTTCCTCTGCAACCTCCTCTTCTGGTTTAGCAGCCCTCTGCTGTGTTTCAGTGAGGGACTAGCTCAGTGTGGCAGACAGCGCTCGCACATGGGCTGTCTGTTAAGTCCTGCAATGCATCCTGGGGGCTGTGTTCACCTGGTGTGCTCAGGGATCAGAGAATGTACTTCTAGTCCCTTCAGTTCAGCATCACTCTCTGCTTTTTGAAGCAAGAGCATAAAAAAATTCAGCACTCTTTTGTGGGCCGTCAACCCTGTGTCCAGCCCCACTGTTTGGCCAGGCACACCTCCCAGCTCCACCATTGTAACCACAGTGTGGTTTACACCGCTTCTGTAAAGTAACATCCTTCCCGTACTTGGTGGCTTTTTGGATACGCCAGGAGAGACACTCACTGGGTTCCATCCCTGGGTTGGGAAGATCCCCTGCAGACGGAAATGGCAACCCACTCCAGTATTCTTGCCTGGAAACTTCCATGAACAGTGGAGCCTGGTGGGCTCCATGAGGTCTCAGAGTTGGACACCACTGAGCACACATAATCAGCAGTCTGTCAGTTACAACCACTGTTTCATAAATGTTTCTCAGCCCCGGTTAATGGCTAATGTTAAGCAAGTAGTATTCAGAGTAACGAGGCACCTTTCAGTATCACAACAGTAGTCAATTTGAAAGATTTGATCTGAAAGGCACATTTCCAGGACTGAAGTCCAGTGGTAGAAGGAGCATTCTACCCTTTGTAGTTCAGGGAGCTGTTCTTGTTTCCCCCTTTCCCCTCACTCCCAGGACACACACACTCATGTACACACACACACACACTCATGTACACACACACACACACACACACACACGCACAGGTAAAATAGGGATTTGCTAAGAAGACTAAAAAGTAATGCCTCTTTTTAGCTTTCAGAAGTTACCAATGCTACTGGCTGTGAACCTGTGAATGTCTTCACCTTGGGTAACTCCATTGACTACGAGGGCTCATCTCTGCCTCTGCCCAGCCCAGTTCCTTCCCCCCACATCACCCATACCCTATGAATCATTACTATGTATGTCAGCTCTTTATGAGGCATTTCTCCCACAATACTGTATACAGAGATGTGTTTAATTATGTTTTTAGAAAGTTAGATATTATCAAATTTAAGGAAGTGAAGAGTGTGGGCTTTCTAGTTCCTGCATTTTACCTATTCACTCTATCTTCCTTATTCATAGATTTCTTTTTATATTACCTTCTCCTCTACCCTCCTCTAACTTTATTTCCTTGGGCTCCAAAATCACTGCAGATGGTAACTGCAGCCATGAAATTAAAAGACGCTTGTTTCTTGAAGAAAAGCTATGACAAACCTAGACAGCATATTAAAAAACAGAGACATTACTTTGCCAACAAAGATCGATCTCGTCAAATCTTTGGTTTTTCTAGTAGTCATGTATGGATGTGAGGGTTGGACTATAAAGAAAGCTGAGTGCTTAAGAATTGATGCTTTTGAAGTGTGGTGTTGGAGAAGACTCTTGAGAGTCCCTTGGACTGCACGGAGATCCAACCAGTCCATCCTAAAGGAAATCAATCCTGAATATTCATTGGAAGGACTGATGCTGAAGCTGAAGCTCCAATACTGAAGCTCCGATACTTTGGCCACCTGATGCGAAGAGCTGACTCATTAGAAAAGACCCTGATGCTGGACAAAATTGAAGGTAGGAGAAGAGGACAACAGAGGACGAGATGGTTGGATGGCATCACCAGCTCAGTTTGAGCAAGCGCTGGGAGATGGTGAAGGAGAGGGAAGCCTGGCGTGCTGCAGTCCATGGGGTCGCAAAGAGTTGGACTGAGCAGCTGAACAACAACTTCTGTCATATTTTATTTCTTTTTCTCCATCTCTGAGTTCTTAACTGTTTCAACATTCTGGCTGTAGCTTTCTAGGCCAGGTTCTGACTTGAAACAAGAACTAAGTTATAAGAGCAGGTAATAAAGACCTCTTTTAAAAATTCTTTTAATAACAGTGTGTAATGATTTAGTACTTGAGCGGCCATGGAGGGAGTAACCCATAAACTTTTTGTGATGGGATAATGTGCTAAATAAAATTGCTTGTGGTATAATCAAATTGCCCTTGGTAGAATGTGATGACCCAATTGCATTTTAATTTCTCTTAATTTTAAAAGTTTTGAGGTTAAGGGTAGAATCTTAAGCTTTTCTTTTTAATCTAGGATGGTCTGAAAGATCTGCTACTTACTTACAAACCTTTTACTTGCTTGCTAAATTTCTTTAGTTTTAGAGTTATATTTATCCTCACATGAGGTTTGGAGTAATAGCCTTAGAACATCTGTTTACTGTTTATTTTTTACTTATTCATTTTACAGCTTTTATTGGAGTGTCGTTGCTTTACAATGTTGTTAGTTTCTACTGTAGACCAAAGTGAGGCAGCTGTACCTGGACATGTATCCCCTCTTTTTTGGATTTCATTGCCATTCAGGTCACCACAGAGCACTGAGTTCCGTGTGCCAGAGTTCCCTGAGCTATACAGTACTTGTGTGTGTGCTCAAAGAGTTGTGTCTGACTCTTTGCCACTCCATGGACTGTAGCCGGGCTCCTCTGTCCTTGGACATTTCCAGGGAAGAACACAGAAGTGGGTTGCCATTTCCTACGCCAGGGAATCTTCCCAACCTAGGGATTGAACCCAATTCTCTTGCGTCTCCTGCGTTGGCAGGTAGATTCTTTACCACTGTGCCTCCTAGGAAGTAGGTTCTATTTACTGTTTAAAAATGATGGTCTTTGACTTTAAATTGCCTGCAGCTCAGAGCTTGCAAAGTGATAGGATTAGATCTTAGCAAATGATAAGGTCCTTTCCCCAGTGGCAAGTGTAGGGTAGCATACTGCTGGAGATGGCAATCTTGGAAGAAAAGTTACGTTTTGAATACAAAATGCTCAGTTCTTGGATCCTTGTAATGCCTAACCCTATTACTAAAATGAAGAACATTTTTTTAGAAATTGTAGAAAATTAAGTATTGTCATTGATTGTAACTATTATGAGCAGTTGACTGAAAAGGAATGTTTCATGTAGAGTATTTTCCCCCTTTCAAGTAAGATGTACATGATTCACTATGATAATCAGATACCTCAGAATAATGTTTGGGAAGCTGGGTTTCCTGAAGATATGAGGCTTAGTTATTTTAGCCTGGGGATTTTGCCTGGGGAAAAATGTATGTGCCTCAACAGCTGAAGGGCTATTCAGGAAGAAACAAAGTAAAATGGCATCTATTTTAACGTGTAATTTCGATATTTCACACTTAATCTTATCCTTGGCAGAAATGTCAGAATATACTGGCTACAAACCATCTCTGAAGCCACATCTACACTACCCAATTGAACTGGGTAAAGTCCTTAAAATCAAGTTGTTTTACATGGGGAGAAGAGGGTCCTTTCTCCATAATTCCCTGGTGGGAAGGGACTACTCTAGTAGAATAAAAATGAAGATGTGGTGTATTTCAAATAGAGGAATACACAGTCTAAAGGAATGGCTGCAGGGAGCGGAGGGAGCAGATTTTAAGCTTTGGTGTATCATACTTCAAAATAAATATGGTTTCTTTTGCATTGTTTTCTATTTCTATTTGCTCCTACTTAATAATTTGAAATAGCACTTTTCTTTGTTTACGTTTAAATTTTTTTTTTCATTCTTAACCTCATCCAAAATTGAATTCCTGATATTAGAAATGATACAATTCTGTTCTTTCTCTTCCATTCTTTAGAGGCTGAATTATTCTAGCTGTGTAATTTGCTGTTTAAGTTAAAATCAAGTTCTTACTGATGGACTAGCTAAATTTCTATTTTCTATCAGTGCTTTTCTTTTGTTTATGCTGAAATAGAAACATACCCCTTGAAGAAATTAAAATGGTAAAGTCTAGGCTGCCATTTATTCTGTCACCGCATGGCTGTTGTTTATTGTTTTTTAATCAAATATCAAGTTTCTGTACTTAATGACTTGGGAGATACATTATATTTTGTCAAAATATAAGAATTTATGAAGAATAAAGAGCCTCTGGAATCCCCAGAAGATCAAGGAGGGGATGTGTATAATTTTGCTGTTTAACACACGTATAAGCATTAATATTTATTATTGAGTTTAGCATTTTGTATTTACACTGCTGTCAACATATAATATATCATAATATATTGTTTAGAGGCCATTAAACAGCTCACAATTTATTCACAGGAGAAGGGGAAAAAGTTAGGTTTTTTTTCCCCCTCTTTTATTTAAATTTTCCCTTGGTTGCTTGGTGAAGAACAAACAGATTTGTTTCTGATGGGGGAAATTTACATTATATAAAATCCTGCCTGGTATGTGTGGACGTAATCAAAGAGCTGACAGGTTGCTGTATGGTCACCATAATCTGTTAACATAATGTCCACATTTTTAATGCCAAGGTAACAGAGGTAACCTTGACAATGAAAATCCATGGTATATGCAGATATGGCCCTTAATACTTAATTCTTAACCTAATTATTAGAAAGTGATATAAAGCATGCCAGATTGGTTGACTTAAACAATACTATTAGTTCCCTATCATTTAAAATTCATAGAAATGTTAGATAAATGCACTTTTGTTTGACTGGAGGATTCATTTTTTATTAAAATAGCCATTAAAAACCCCCAAAATATAATATTCCTAGAAACTCATTCTTTTTTAAAAGAAATACTTGACTGTTAGAAAATATTTCTCTAGCCAAATTGGTAGCCCTGCGCTCTTTTAAACAGCATTACTTGAAATGCTTCTAAAAGTACTTTTTCCCGTATTAAATTAAATGTCAAATTATACACCTTCCTTGCAACTTTTTTTAATGGAGAAATTTCATCAAAGAATGAGACTGTGTTTCATTCACTGAAGTGAATTATAATTTCAAGCATGTGTTTATAACATTTGGAAGGTGATCTTGAGTAACATATAAATAATATCTTTTTAGTAGAATATACGCCTTGGATTTTCCTTATTTGACTGATTTTGTGGCATGTAAAGCTTCCCCGGTGGCTCAGTTGATAAAGCATCTGCCTGCAATGTGGGAGACCTGGGTTCAATCCCTGAGCCAGAAAGATCCCCTGGAGAAGGAAATGGCAACCCACTCCAGTTTTCTTGCCTGGAGAATCCCGTGGACAGAGGAGCCTGGCAGACTACAGAAAAGTTGGATACGTCTGAGTGCCTAAGCACAGGCACACAGTTTAGAAAGAAAACCACGCATAGAGTAAGTCAATGACTCCAGGAACCGAACAGCGTTAAAACAACATGTGATTTCGCACACATAAAAAGTAAAAAGCATACAGATGGGCTGGCTTTTTTTTTTTTCTTAAGAATCTTTAATAATAATTTGAAATTAAAAAATGTTTTCATCATCTCTTATGATTCTCTACTTCAGCCAGTTGTAGTGATCCACACTCTTCCCACATGAGGGGCTCGGCATGCACAAAGGCTTACACTTCGTGGGAACCTTATAATTGACTTGGGTTAGAATTAAGAAGAACTGCATTTCCAGAAGACAGGGAGGTAGGATTTCCCTCCCACCTCTGTCCCCTTGAGGAAGTAGCGATGGCAGCCTTTCAGGTCTTCCCCACACCTCTGGTCCTCTCTATCAGTGAATGATGAAAGAATCTTTAGACAACTGGTGACCAACTGCTTTACCAACCGGGCTCTCGTATTTGAAACTTTGGTTTTCAGTCCCATTCCTGCCAACTGCTGTGATACGGCCTTTGGACAAACAGACTTTCAAAAGTTAAAAGGCAGTAAGTCAATCCTCTGGAAATGTTGCAGAAACGCAGATTCAAAATCATGAATAAGGAAATGCATTGAGTACATTAAATAGACATAGAAAAATGGATTTCTGTCTTTTGTAGTAAGGTAATTGGGCACCACAGCTTGGCAGGAGCTGGTGCTATTGAGCCCGCCGTAGCTGCCACAGGTTGATAGGCAGGTGATCAGGCAGCTTCCACCGGGGTCTGCACAGGAGGCCTACCTAATATGCTGTCTGCCCTAAGGGCCTATGGGAACACAGTTGGATTATTATGTTAATGCATGAGCCTGCTGCCCTCTTCCTATCCCAGCTGGGTTCCCTGTTGTTAGGAACTGCTTTGCACTGACAGTGGAGTAATATGCTTCATGATTGAAAGGGCAAAGGGGCTTGGAAGGAAAAAAAAATAAGAATAGGGCTGCACAGATATGTAAATGAGGGAAGGAAATCTGTAGGAAGACTTCACTGTGGAGAGAGAAAGTTTATTACAAAGTTCTTTTTCTCATAACACAATGAGTGGTTTTGCTCATTTCTTAATTAATTTCTGGGCTTGCTTACCATCCTAACACTGGTATATATAGCACAGGGCAGTGTTTTCCAAAACAGGCACTTACCTTGATTTGTTTTCAACTAAGATGCTCTTACACGTTGGTGCCCAGGTACAGCGCTGACGATAGTGCATTTTTTCTACACCTTCATTATTCTTTAATTCTTGTCCCATAGTTATTCCACTATATTCTTTAGAAAAAAAATATTTTAGGTTGCTGAAGAATTTATTGTTTGTATTGACACCACTTTTATTTCTCTTTATTTTTGATGCAGCTTTAGAAAACTGCCTAAACCTATCTTTTGGGTGTAGAAACAGCAGCAGCAGCAGCAGGAGTGGGTGTGAGGAAATGGTTGAATGAGGCGGAAGGATATTCGAGAGGGTTATGAGTTTGATATTAGTAAGAGTTCAAATTGCAGTAGCATTTTATTTTCAGTTGAGGTTTTTAATGTTGACATTGTAATACAGTTGAAAAGAGTATGAGTTTTGGTGTCTACAGGCCTGTACAAATCCTGGCTTTATTAATGACTAGCTCTCTAGTTCGGAGAAGGCGATGGCACCCCACTCCAGTACTCTTGCCTGGAAAATCCCATGGACGGAGGAGCCTGGTGGGCTGCAGTCCATGGGGTCTCTGAGTGGGACACGACTGAGCAACTTCACTTTCACTTTTCACTTTCATGCATTGGAGAGGGAAATGGCGACCCACTCCAGTGATCCTGCCTGGAGAATCCCAGGGATGGGGAGCCTGGTGGGCTGCCCTCTATGGGGGCACACAGAGTCGGACACGACTGGAGTGACTTAGCAGCAGCAGCAGCTCTCTAGTTTTAGATAAATTACTTTACCTCTCATCTACTTTATCTGTAAAATGGGCATAATATGAATTTTAAATGAAAGGATAATGAATGTAAATCATTTAGTCTGCCCTAGAGTGAGTACTCATAAATGCATGACATAATAACACTTAATTGCCATTATATCAGTATTAATTTTCAGTTATTAGATGATTATTTTAATATGTGGGGCTCTATTCATCGAATAGATTTCAATCACCTGAAGATTTTTTATTTTTCCTAGATGATCTACCTTTTTATCATCAAACCTCACTAAGTGTAAGTAACTATAGGTTAAACCAAAATTCAAGACAGAAAATTGTTCAAATAGACATTATTTAACTGAAAGGGTTAATCTGAATATATGTGTGTATGCTGTGTGCTTAGTCCCTCAGTCATGTCTGACTCTTTGTGACCACATGAACTGTAGCCCTCCATGCTAGAATCCTAGAATATATTCTTAAATTATTAAATTTAAATTAGTTAATTAGATTAAATGTTTTATAATGGCATCCTTCAAATGCTAAAAGAATATTGAATGGAAAAGAAAATCTAGTTGGACCAGTGTTCTAGACAGTTCTGGAGGTACTTTTAGCGTTTGCCTAAATGCAGTTGTGTGTGCGCTAAGTCTCTTCAGTTGTGTCTGACTCTTTGCAACCCTCTGGACTGTCACCTGCCAGAATGGGATTCTCCAGGCAATGGGGAAGCCCTAAATTTGGGGAAGTTTCCAAATATTCCTCTATGTGTGATAGCTTTCTAATATTTTATTATATAAAGCAGCTAACTTTAAATGGCTGCTGCTGCTGCTGCTAAGTTGCTTCAGTCGTGTCTGACTCTGTGTGTCCCCATAGACGGCAGCCCACCAGGCTCCCTCGTCCCTGGGATTCTCCAGGCAAGAACACTGGATTGGATTGCCATTTCCTTCTCCACTGCATGAAAGTGAAAAGTGAAAGGGAAGTCGCTAAATCGTGTCTGACTTTTAGCGACCCCGTGGACTGCAGCCCACCAGGCTCCTCTGTCCATGGGATTTCCCAGGCAAGAGTACTGGAGTGGGGTGCCATTGCCTTCTCCAACTTTAAATGGCAGTATATTTTAGATATATCTCTTGTGTTTATTACTTAGCACCGTACCTGATGCATGAGATGATTGTGTAAAGATGATGTGTACACAGTGCCTGACACACAAGGAAGAATCGGGAGATGATAGTCACTGATATTATTGCCATCTCATCCCAGCAGACCAGCCTGTGTTGGTAACTTTGCAGATTAAAAAGGAGGAACTTCAGGGAGATTCTCAAGCTCAGCAAATGCAGAAAGTCTGGGTCTAGTATAGGCTCCCTAAGGCTAGTAGGATGGTTACCATACATCTGGCAAGAAAGGATTGACATGATTCTTTATAATTCTTTCAAATCATTTTATTATTCCATTGAAAGCTTTGTTAAAGTTTAAGATAGGTACCTTGTGTTATATTAGCAGAAAGACTATGTTCTAAAAAGGTAATTGTGCATTTACATATACAGAATAAGAGGGGGAAGGACCAGTTTTAAGCAATCCTTCTTTGTGGTTACAGCAAGATTTTGTACATGTCTCCACATTGCTCAGTTATATGTTTGGAGGGTGTGTGGAAACAGTAAGACCATGAAATAAGCAGAGAAACAGTCAAAGGATTATGCCTTTCTTTACATCCTTGTTTTCCACCAGCCAACAGTGTATGCTGTGTGCTCTTCCTATTGTTAGAACACAGTTACATATCTGCCCTACACATAGCCATTAGGCACAGAAAGAAGCCCATCCCAGGGTAAATAATAAGCTGTTTTAAAGGAAGTCTACTTTGAAGGAAATCTAAGCAGTCTGTTTGATTTAAATAAGCATTTGTCCCATGTCTGGTTTTCTTTAAAGTAGCTTTGGATTTGATATATCCTAGGTGGCGCTAGTCGTACAGAACCTGTCTGCCAATGCAGGAGGCATAAGAGAGGCAGATTCAATCCCTGGGTTGGGAAGATCCCCTGGAGGAGGGCATGGCAACCCACTCCAGTATTCTTGCCTGGAGAACCCCATGGACAGAGGAGTGTAGCGGGCTGCAGTCCATAGGATCTCAAAGAGTCGGTCACAACTGAAGCGACTTAGCACACACACTGTAGACTGAATACTCCATTGTATATTGAAATACATACTCCATTGTAGATTGAAATACATACTCCATTGTAGATTGAAATATTCTTGAGGACAAGGGTCACATCTTATATTAAACAAAACAAAACAGAAGCCCAGCTCCTTATACACAGAAGGAATGCAGCAAATGCTTACTGACTGGATAACTGGGTTGGTTTCAATGATGATACTCAGATTTTAGGTTCATTGATCCTAGCGTTCCTTCTTTTCTCTTTCCTTTCCTTAGTACTGCTCTCGAGAAAGCTTTGTCCACATACCCTTTGGGAATTTTTTGAAGCTGCCGATGGGGTTCCATTTTCAACCTCTCTGATGCCAATGGTAACTTCTAGGGACCATCTTCCTCCTTCTACCCACCATTCGTACCTTGTTACACCTTCCCCACGTTGTTATTTTATCAGAGGTGTGAGAAAAGCTAGAGTTGGAGAAATGATGACTGGATTGAGATGCATTTCACAGAAGGATGCAAAGATTTTGCCAGAGGGATCCCTCTGGTTGTGTTCCCCATTCAGCCTTTGCCTTTCAGAAGACTCTGTGAGCACCCTAAATGGTTGTTTTATTCCCAACCCCAATTCTAGTTGGAACTGTAAGGGACCCACTCTGCTATAGAGGTTCATTTCTACCTTTTCTCCCAACCCCATTCCAGGACTTGTTTCAGGTTTTAACCCAGAAGGTGGTTAAAAAAAAAAAAAAAACTTGAATATTTTCTGAGGTCTAACAAATCTCTACATACTAACAAAGAATTCTATTTAATAAATTATGATTCAAAACACAGTGAGTTATGTTGTTAAAAACAACACTGCATTTTTAAAAAGACTTGCTTGTGTCACACCAAAATATACATCCTTCTTTTTCACCCGCTTTAAGATGTTTGTCTCTTACTTTTTCAAATTTACTAGAAATTTTGCCTCTATTTCTGGATTTCTAATTTGGCAAGTCACGGGTTAATAGTTCTTACCACTTAATAATATAATATTGATGGTATAGTTAATATTGATATTTATTGAGCAACTCACTCCAGTTCTCTTGCCTGGAAACTCCCGTGAAGGGAGGAGCCTGGTAGGCTGCAGTCCATGGGGTCGCGAGGAGTCGGAATCACTTTCACTTTTCACTTTCATGCATTGGAGAAGGAAATGGCAACCCACTCCAGTACTCTTGCCTGGGAAATCCCATGGACGGAGGAGCCTGGTAGGGTGCAGTCCATGGGGTCGCCAGGAGTCGGACATGACTGAGCGACTTCCCTTTCACTTTTCACTTTGATGCAGTGGAGAAGGAAATGGCAACCCACTCCAGTGTTCTTGCCTGGAGAATCCCAGGGACGGGGGAGCCTGGTGAGCTGCCGTCTATGGGGTCGCACAGAGTCAGACATGACTGAAGTGACTTAGCAGCATTGAGCATTTACTGTGCTAATACTTTATATGAATTGTCTCATTTAATTCTCACTCACTACTTACAAATAGATATTAGTATTACACCTTGTTTTGAGTTGAGGAAGCAGGCTGGATGGTTATGTTGATCTTGGAGGTCCCTTTCATGCTGGTGCTGGATTCAGACCTAGTTCAGCCACATCTAGCGTCCTCTAGTGTGTGCCTGTATATCATGGCTGTTTTTGTGCTGAAAACATAGCCCTCTTTTCCTACCTGTCTCTCTCCAGTTTTTGGGTTCAGTCTGTATCCATTTTTGCGCAGGAGGTTGTGTCCCATCAGGCATAGTCATATAACTTAGGTCTAGGAAGATGGATCATGGATAAATAAAAGGAAAACCATGCTAGTAAGTTGTTGTTATTGTTTTTAACCCTACTTTTCAGGATTGACTATGTAGGCAACTTAGTAATGTAGTGTGTGTTCCTGCTAAGTCACTTCAGCCGTGTCTGACTCTTTGTGACCCAGTGCACCATTGACTGCCAGGCTTCTCTGTCCATTGGGTTCTCTAGACAGGAATACTAGAGTGAGTTGCCATGCCCTCATCCAGGGGATCTCCCTGACCCAGGGATCGAACCCACGTTTCAATCCATGTTTTTTACCACTAGTACCACGTGGGAAGCCCTTAGATAACTTGGTATTATTTCATAATAATGATCTCAAAGGAAAAAATAAGAGCTAGCCTAACTAGTCCCTCTTTTGCTAGTAAAGCTTGGCAGCAAAGGTGTGTGGGTAGTGAATAGTTAACAGAAAGCTGACTGTTGAAGGGAATGGAATCTGTATTACTTTTCTTAAAGATAAACCTCACCTTGGAGGTAACAATCTACTAAGTGCACTGACAGACCTTGAAGAGAAAAGTTACTAAGAAGAAACTGGGCATAAGTGAGTAAGTCAGATTTTGTCTTCATGGTAAAGCCTGTCCTGACTGTTGGAAAGTGATTGAGAAGGCAGTGAAGTAAGCTTGGCTTTCAGCAAGATTTTGGGTTTTGCAGGAAGACTCCTGAGAGTCCTAAGAATGAAACTTCTGAGATCATTTTTTCAGGCTCTCGGCCAGATAGGAAGTTGTCTGTTGAAATTCCAGTGGTTTGAGAGAATTCTGGTTAAAGTGGACAATTGAAAATAGGGGCTCTGTCCTAAGGCTTTCTTCCTGAGCCTAAGACTGCACCTCACATTGATACAGTGGGTTTAGGCGTTCCAGTGTCACCACTAATCACTGCACTTGTTTCCCACAGTCACTTCACTTCTCTGAGCCTTATTTTTTATAAGCTGTAAAATGGAATAATACCTCATAGGGTTATTTGGGGAATTATGAGAAATATCACTTGTTTGGCATATAGAAGATGCTCAAAAAATGTCAGTTTCCCCCTCACCCTGCCAACTTAGGAAGTGCTGTTTTGAAGGAAAAGTAAAGTAATAGAAGTTGTCGTTTCACTATTAATTGCTGGGTCAGGAAACAGGTTTTATCTCCTGATCTTGTAGAATATTATGCATCAACTCTCCTTTAAGCCCCTGTGAGCTTCCAGTATAGGGGGAAAAATAAAGTTAAGTTTGGTTAAAAACTCTTCGAAGGTAGTTTTTAAACTGTGATGAAGCTCAATTGAAGGTAGCCAAGTGGGGCCATTTCCAGGGGTCTTGGAGGTGAGGCAATTTGTTTTTGTACTTGAATCAGTGCTTTTACTCTTTCTAATCTCATTTCTAGTCCCTTAGGATCCATAATAAAGTCTTCAGTACTATACATTTTTATTAAACATCTTTTTTGGACTCAAATTTGCATTTCAGATAATATAACAAAATGTATGTGTTTCAAGTATTCACTGCATAATTGTGATTAGAACATGTAATCCCTCAAAAGATGTTAATTGCAATTTAAATTCACACTGAATTTAATTAAGTGAGTTGGGGATTAGAAAGTAGATGTAAGGAGTAGTTAAGGGAATACATTTTGAAAAAGCATCCATATTTTTTTCTGAAAAATATAAACCTCTTTCAAGCTGAAGATTAGAAAGCTGAAGGAAATACGGAAGAGAGGGGAGGAAGCAGGTTAAGGAACATGCTAGAAAAATCTTAAAACTGTGTTCACAATTTAGATCTTGTATTTAAACTAATTGTGGCTAAAGAAGGAGAGCTGGTTTGAGTAATCTTCTCATTTATATTCCTAAAGAGTCTTTCAGTACTTGTTAACTCACTTGGTGTCTGATAAAGACTTCAGTTAAACTGAGATCTTTAAGAACTCCAGAGAAAGGGAAGGAAGTATTGAATAGATAGAGGCCTTTCAATCTAATCATTAATCGATGCTTCAGTATTCCTTACCGTATTCTGGTCAACAGAATGTTTTATGAATAATTAGGTGTAATAGACACTTTGTGCACAGACAGTTCATATTTAAGCAGTACTTTTCTACAATAACTTCATTGTATTAATAGATATAGCAAGTAGCACTGAAAGAAAAAACAAATGCATTATTTTTCCCCCTAATTTCTATAGGATATTAAAATTTGAGATTTAAAGTCTTAAAAAGAAGTGTTGAGCAGTCATCTATCTAAGTGACTGGGAGAATCAAGTATTGAAATTAATTATTTGATATTGAATCTAAAAAGCAATTTTCAAAAGAAATAACATTGTGGTTCATTTTAATTTATTTTTAAGTTAATTTATTTATTTCAGTAGGAGGCTAATTACTTTACACCATTGTGGTGGTTTCTGCCATACATCAACGTGAATCAGAAATGTGTTTACACGTGTTCCCCCATCCTGAAACTCCCTTCCCACCCCATCCCTCTGGGTTATCCCAGAGCACCGGCTTTGAGTGCCCTGCTTCATGAATTGAACTTGCCCTGGTCATCTGTTTCACATATGGTAGTATACATGTTTCAGTGGTGTTCTCTCAGATCATCCCACCCTTGCCGTCTCCCACAGAGTCCAAAAGTCTGTTCTTTACCTCTGTCTCTCTTTTGCTGCATAGAGGGTTGTCATCACCGTCTTTCTAAATTTATATGTATGTATTAATAAACTGTACTGGTGTTTTTCCTTCTGACTGACTTCACTGTGTATAGTAGGCTCCAGTTTCATCCACCTCATTAGAACGGACTCAAATGTATTCTTTGTAATGGCTGAGTAATACTCCATTGTGTATATGTACCATAACTTGCTTATCCATTCATCTGCTGATGGACATCTAGGTTGTTTCCACCTCCTGGCTATTATAAACAGTGCTTCAATGAACATTGGGGTACACGTGTCTCTTTCAATTCTGGTTTCCTCAGTGTGTATGCCCAGCAGCAGGATTGCTGGGTCATAAGGCAGTTCTATTTCCAGTTTTTTAAGGAATCTCCACACTGTTCTCCATAGTGGCTGTACCAGTTTGCATTCTCATCAACAGTGTAAGAGGATTCCCTTTTCTCCATACCCTCTCCAGCATTTATTGTTTGTAGACTTTTTGATGGCAGCCATTCTGACCTGTGTGAGATGATACCTTATTGTGGTTTTGATTTGTGTTTCTCTGATAATGAGTGATGTTGAGCATCTTTTCATGTGTTTTTTAGCCATCTGTATGTCTTCTTTGGAGAAATGTCTGTTTAGTTCTTTGGCCCACTTTTTGATTAGGTCGTTTATTTTTCTGGTATTGAGCTGCATGAGCTGCTTATATATTTTTGAGATTAATTCTTTGTCAGTTGCTTCATTTGCTATTATTTTCTTCCCTCCTGAAGGTTATCTTTTCGTCTTGCTCATAGTTTCCTTCATTGTACAAAAGCTTTTAAGTTTAATTAGGTCTCATCTGTTTATTTTTGTTTTTATTTCATTATTCTGTGAGGTGGGTCATAGAGGATCTTGCTGTGATGTATGTCAGAGAGTGTTCTGCCTATGTTTTCCTCTAAGAGTTTTATAGTTTCTGGTCTTACATTTAGATCTTTAATTCATTTTGAGTTTATTTTTGTGTTTGGTGCTAGAAAGTGTTTAGTTTCATTCTTTTACAAATGATTGACCAGTTTTCCCAGTACCATCTGTTAAAGAAATTGTCTTTTCTCCATTGTGTATATTTGCCCCCTTTGTCAAAGATAAGGTGTCCATAGGTGTGTGGATTTATCTCTGGGCTTTCTATTTCGTTCCATTGATCTATATTTCTGTCTTTGTGTCAATACCATACTGTTTTGATGACTGTAGCTTTGTAGTATAGTCTGAAGTCTGGCAGGTTGATTCCTCTAGTTCCATTCTTTTTTCTCAAGATTGCTTTGGCTTTTCAAGGTTTTTTTGTGTTTTCATACAAATTGTGAAATTACTTGTTCTAGTTCTGTGAAAAATACTGTTGGTAGCTTGATAGGAATTGCATGAATCTATAAATTGCTTTGGGTAGTATACTGATTTTCACTATATTGACTCTTCCAGTCTATGAACATGGTGTATTTCTCCATTTATTTGTGTCATCTTTGATTTCTTTCATCAGTGTTTTATATTTTTCTATATATAGGTCTTTTGTTTCTTTAGGTATATTTATTCCTATTTTATCCTTTTTGTTGCAATGGTGAGTGGGATTGTTTCCTTAATTTCTCTTTCTGTTTTCTCATTGTTAGTGTATAAGAATGCAGGGGATTTCTGTGTATTAATTTTATATCCTGCAACTTTGCTATATTCACTGATTAGCTCTAGTAATTTTCTGGTGGTGTCTTTGGGGTTTTCTGTGTAGAGGATCATGTCATCTGCAAACAGTGAGAGTTTTACTTCTTTTCCAATTTGGATTCCTTTTATTTCTTTTTCTTCTCTGATTGCTATGGCTAGGACTTCCAAAATTATGTTGAATAGTAGTGGTGAGAGTAGGCATCCTTGTCTTGTTTCTGCCTTTAGAGGAAATGCATTCAATTTTTCACCATTGAGGATAATATTTGCTGTGGGTTTGTCATACATGGCTTTTATTATGTTGAGGTAGTTCCTTCTATGCATGCTTTCTGGAGAGTTTTTATCATAAGTGAATGTTGAATTTTGTCAAAGGCTTTCTCTGCATCTATTGAGATAATCATATGGTTTTTATCTTTCAATTTGTTAATATGGTAAATCATGTTGATTGATTTGTGAATATTGAAGAAACCTTGCATCCCTGGGATAAGCCCACTTGGTCATGATGTATGATCTTTTTAATATGTTGTTATATTCTGTTTGCTAGAATTTTGTTGAGGATTTTTGCATCTATGTTCATCAGTGATATTGGCCTGTAGTTTTCTTTTTTTGTGGTATCTTTGTCTGGTTTTGGTATTAGGATGATGGTGGGTGCATAGAATGAGTTTGGGAGTTTACCTTCCTCTGTAATTTTCTGGAAGATTTTGAGTAGGATAGGTGTTAGCTCTTCTTTAAATGTTTGGTAGAATTCACCTGTGAAGCCATCTGGTTCTGGGCTTTTGTTTGTTGGAAGATTTTTTATTACAGTTTCAATTTCCACACTTGTGATGGGTCTGTTAAGATTTTCTATTTCTTCCTGGTTCAGTTTTGAAAGGTTATATTTTTCTAAGAATTTGTCCATTTCTCCCAAGTTGTCCATTTTATTGGCGTATAATTGTTCGTAGTAGTCTCTTAAGATCTTTTTGTATTTCTGTGTTGTTTGTTGTTTCTGTGTTGTTTGTTGTGATTTCTCCATTTTCATTTCTAATTTTATTGATTTGATTCTTCTTTTTTTTTTTCTTGATGAGTCTGGCTAACGGTTTGTCTATTTATTTATCTTCTTGACGAACCAGCTTTTAGTTTTGTTGATTTTTTGCTATAGTCTCATTTTTTTTTTCAATTATTTCTACTCTGATTTTTATTATTCTTTTTTCTTCTATTAATTTGGAAGTTCTTCTTTTCTTCTTTTTCTCATTGCTTTAGGTGTAAAGTTAGGCTATTTATTTGATATTTCTCTTATTTCTTGAGGTAAGCTTATAATGCTATGAACCTTCCTCTTAGCCCTGTTTTTACTGAATCCCATAGGTTTGGGGTTGTTGTGTTTTCATTTTCATTTGTTTCTATGAATGTTTTGCTTCCTTTTTAATTTCTTCCATGATCTGTTGGTTATTTAGAAGCATGTTTTTAGCCCCTATATGTTTGTATTTTTAATAGTTTTTTTCCTGTAGTTGACATATAATCTTACTGCACTGTGATCAGAAAAGATGCTTTAAATGATTTCAGTTTTTAAAAATTTACCAAGGCTAGATTTATGGCCCAAAATGTGATCTATACTGGGGAATGTTCTGTGTGCACTTGAGAAAGAGGTGAAATCCATTGTTTGGGGGTGAAATGCCCTATAGATATCAATTAGGTCTAATTGGTCCATTGTATCTTTTAAAGTTTCTTTGCTAATTTTTTGTTTAGTTGATCTATCTATAGGTGTGAGTGGGTTATTAAAGTCCCCCACTCTTATTGTATCACTGTTAATTTCCCCTTTCATGTTTGTTAGCATTTGCCTTACATACTGAGGTGTTCCTATGTTGTGTGCATATATACTTATAATTGTTATAGCTTCTTCTTGGATGATCCTTTGATCATTATGTAGTGCCCTTCTTTGTCTCTTTTCAGAATCTTTATTTCAAAGTCTATTTTATCTGAGTATTGCTACTCCCTCCTGCTTTCTTTTGGTCTCCATCTGCATGAAATATCTTTTTGCAGCCCTTCACATTCAGTCTGTGTGTGTCGCTAGGTTTGAGGTGGGTCTCTTGTAGACAGTATGTATAGGGGTCTTGATTTTGTATCCATTCGGCCAGTCTTGTCTTTTGGTTGGAGCATTTAACTCATTTACATTTAAGGTAATTACTGATAAGTATGATCCCATTATCATTTACTTTGCTGTTTTGGGTTCATTTTTATAAACCTTTTATGTGTTTCCTGTCTAGAGAAGATCCTTTAGCATTTGTTGAAGATCTGGTTTGGTGGTGCTAAATTATCTCAGCTTTTGCTTGTCTGTAAAGCTTTTGATTTCTCTTTCATATCTGAATGAGATCCTTACTGGGTAGAGTAATCTTGGCTGTAGGTTATTTTCTTTCGTCACTTTAAGTATGTTGTGCCATTCCCTTCTGGCCTGAAGAGTTTCTTTTGAAAGATCAGCTGTTATCCTTATGGAGATCCCCTTGTGTGTTATTTTTTGCTTTTCCCTTGCTGCTTTTAATATTTGCTCTTTGTGTTTGATATTTGTTAGTTTGATTAATATGTTAGTTTGATTAATACATGTCTTGGGATGTTTCACCCTGGATTTATCCTCTTTGGGACTCTTGGTTTTTTGGAACTCTTGGCTATTTACTTCCCCATTTTAGGGAAGGTTTTGACTGTTATCTCCTCAAGTATTTTCTCATGCCCTTTCTTTGCATCTTCTTCTTCTGGGACACCTATTATTTGAATANTGTTGGTTATTTAGAAGCATGTTTTTAGCCCCTATATGTTTGTATTTTTAATAGTTTTTTTCCTGTAGTTGACATATAATCTTACTGCACTGTGATCAGAAAAGATGCTTTAAATGATTTCAGTTTTTAAAAATTTACCAAGGCTAGATTTATGGCCCAAAATGTGATCTATACTGGGGAATGTTCTGTGTGCACTTGAGAAAGAGGTGAAATCCATTGTTTGGGGGTGAAATGCCCTATAGATATCAATTAGGTCTAATTGGTCCATTGTATCTTTTAAAGTTTCTTTGCTAATTTTTTGTTTAGTTGATCTATCTATAGGTGTGAGTGGGTTATTAAAGTCCCCCACTCTTATTGTATCACTGTTAATTTCCCCTTTCATGTTTGTTAGCATTTGCCTTACATACTGAGGTGTTCCTATGTTGTGTGCATATATACTTATAATTGTTATAGCTTCTTCTTGGATGATCCTTTGATCATTATGTAGTGCCCTTCTTTGTCTCTTTTCAGAATCTTTATTTCAAAGTCTATTTTATCTGAGTATTGCTACTCCCTCCTGCTTTCTTTTGGTCTCCATCTGCATGAAATATCTTTTTGCAGCCCTTCACATTCAGTCTGTGTGTGTCGCTAGGTTTGAGGTGGGTCTCTTGTAGACAGTATGTATAGGGGTCTTGATTTTGTATCCATTCGGCCAGTCTTGTCTTTTGGTTGGAGCATTTAACTCATTTACATTTAAGGTAATTACTGATAAGTATGATCCCATTATCATTTACTTTGCTGTTTTGGGTTCATTTTTATAAACCTTTTATGTGTTTCCTGTCTAGAGAAGATCCTTTAGCATTTGTTGAAGATCTGGTTTGGTGGTGCTAAATTATCTCAGCTTTTGCTTGTCTGTAAAGCTTTTGATTTCTCTTTCATATCTGAATGAGATCCTTACTGGGTAGAGTAATCTTGGCTGTAGGTTATTTTCTTTCGTCACTTTAAGTATGTTGTGCCATTCCCTTCTGGCCTGAAGAGTTTCTTTTGAAAGATCAGCTGTTATCCTTATGGAGATCCCCTTGTGTGTTATTTTTTGCTTTTCCCTTGCTGCTTTTAATATTTGCTCTTTGTGTTTGATATTTGTTAGTTTGATTAATATGTTAGTTTGATTAATACATGTCTTGGGATGTTTCACCCTGGATTTATCCTCTTTGGGACTCTTGGTTTTTTGGAACTCTTGGCTATTTACTTCCCCATTTTAGGGAAGGTTTTGACTGTTATCTCCTCAAGTATTTTCTCATGCCCTTTCTTTGCATCTTCTTCTTCTGGGACACCTATTATTTGAATATTGGGGCATTTAACATTGTCCCAGAGGTCTCTGAGGTTGTCCTCATTTCTTTTAATTCTTTTTTCTTTTTTTCCTCTCTGCTTCATTTATTTCAACTATTCTATCTTCCATCTCACTTGTCCTCTCTTATACTTCAGTTATTCTACTGATTCCCTCCAGAATGCTTTTAATCTCAGTTATTGCATTGTTCATTATTGATTGACTCTTTATTTCTTCTAGGTTCTTGTTGAACATTTCTTGCATTTTCTCAATCCTTGTCTCTAGTCTATTTATCTGTAACCCCGTTTTGTTTTTAAGATTTTTGACCATCTTTAGTATCATTATTCTGAATTCATTTCCAGGTAGACTCCCTATCCACCACCCCCTCCTTTTGTTTGGTTTGGTGGGTTTTTGTCATATTCTTTCACTTGCTGAATATTTCTCTGCCTTCCCATTTTGTTTAGATTGCTGTGTTTGGAGTTCCCTTTCTGCAGGCTGGAAGTTTGCAGTTCCTCTTATTTGTGGAGTCTGCTTCCTAGGGGTGGGGTTAGACTAGTGGCTTGTCGAGGTTTCCTGGTTGGAGGAACTTGTGTCTGTGTTCTGATGGATGGAGCTGGATCTCTTCTCTCTAGAGTGCAATGAAGTGTCCAGTAGTAAGTTTTGGGATATCTATGGGTTTGGCATGCCTTTGGGCAGCCCGTCTTTTAATGTTCAGGATTGTGTTCCTGTTTTGCTGGAGAATTAGGATGATGTGTCTTGCACTGGAACTTGTTGACTCTTGGGTGGAACTTGGTTTCAGTGTAGGTATGGAGATTTTGGAGTGAGCTTTTGTCTATTAATGTTCCCTGGAATCAGGAGTTCTCTGATGTTCTCAAGTTTTGGAGTTAAGCCTCCTGCCTCTAGCTTTCAGTCTTACTCTTACAGTAGCCTTAAGACTTCTCCATCCATACAGCACAGAAGATAAAACTCCTGGCTTAATGGTGAAACAGTTCTCCACAGCCTGGAACATCCAGAGAGATTCACAGAGTTATGTAGAGAAGAGAAAAGGAAGGAAGGAGATAGAGGTGACCTGGAGGAAAAAAGAGAGAGTCAGGAGGGGAGAGAGCAATCAAGCCAGTAATCAAATCCCTAAGTGAAAAAGGATACTGAAGATTAGATTCTTAAAGGTGCAAAATTAATAACAAATATCAAAGAGCAACTTTTTAAAACCTAGAATAGAGATTAGACTCTGAAAAAGAAAATATAAAAAATACAAAGCAAAATCTGTCACAAAAATTTAAAAATATATGTATAGAATTTGTTTTTAAAAGAAATAGGGTTATTTTTTGGAAAGGTAATAGTAGGCTGTAAAAATGAAAGTTCAAGGAGTAATAAAGAATTAATTTTTTTTTAAAAATTAAAAAGTGATAATAGTTAAAATATATCTAGGAATTTCTCTGGAGCTATTGTGGGCAGAGTGGCGTCAGTTCAGTGTCAGATAGTCCCTTGTTCTGGCTTATACAAGGTTTATAGGTGCCCTTCAAATGCATAGTCTCAGTATTAATTTCAGGGCTTTAATCTGTTGTTCTATCACTTCCAGAGTGGTTCACTCTTCTTTGTTTATTTTGACTTCCTCTATTTGCAAGTCTCTTCAGTGTCTAATTTCCACCCTCAAACAAGGTGGTGAAGGTGGCCACTTATCTAGGCTCACTTTTTCAGTCGTGTTGTGGGGAGGGAGGCACACTGCAAATACTGCTGGCTTGTGTGGGGCGTGCTCGCAGTGGATGGCCCACGCTGCGTTTGCCTCACGTCACTGCAGCATGTACTTCCCAGGTCCACACTGTTCAGGCTCCAGGGTGCTCTGCAAGGGCGCTGTCCCACGTGGCCCTGCATTTTGTGCGCTTCCCAGGTCTCCGCTGCTCAGGTTCTTGGGTCTCTGCTGGGGCACAGACCTAGAGTGGCTGTGCATTTTGTGCCCGACTCAGGTCCAAGCAGCTCAGGTGACCGAGTGTGCTTGGTGAGTGCACTGTCCCAGGTGGGCTGTGCATCTTATTCACCTACCCGGCCCCAACCACTCGGCTTCCCAGGGGCACCCTGAGAGCACAGTCCCAGGTTTGCTGTGACCCTCCTGCCAGATGTCAACCATCCAGGATCCCAGGAAGATGTGGTTAGCAACTGGTTGCCTGCTCGCAGTTTGGTGGAAGATATGGTCTCTGGGGCCAAGATTGCAGCAGCCCCTTGCCTTCTGGCCTTGGCTGTCGCATGCCTGCCTCTCTGCCTCTGGGGAGGGAGGGCCCTATAGAGCAGCCAGCTTGCTCTCCTTTGGTATTCTCTCGATTGGGTCACCATGCGATGTTACAGCCTTTAGCGGGAAAGGTCTTTTTTTTCTCTCTTTGGCGATCCCATGGTTTGGGTTGCTGTCTCAAGTTAGCTCCCTCAGATTATCCTGAGGGCACTCAGGCCCGGTGCCTACCCTTAGGACTGGTGTGCAGCCCAGGCCTCCCTGCCCAGCCCACACTTGCTGGCGGCAGACACGAGCGTCTATGCCACTTCTCTGTCTGCCTGTAGTTGTGGTTAGGTGCGTATTCTGTTTTGTTTTTTTTTTTCTCCCAGTTAGGTTGCCCTCTAAGATTCCAAAATTCCCCACAGACATGCCTGTGGGAGGGTTTCCTACTGGGTGGAAACTTCTCCTTCATGCCTCCCTCCCCAGGATGAGTCTCCATCCCTAAGTCTTCCGTCTCTGTTGTTGTCTTTTATATTTTGTCCTACCTCCTTTGGAAGAGACTGGGCTGCCTTTCTGAGTGCCTGGTGTCCTCTCTCAGCATTCAGAAGTTGTTCTTAATGGTCTTTTGATGAATTTGTGGGGGAGAAAGCGGTCTCCCTGTCCTATTCCTGTGCTATCTTGGGACCACCCCCTCATTT
The DNA here is from genome assembly GCA_006410615.1 of Neotragus moschatus. Taxonomy (NCBI): domain Eukaryota; kingdom Metazoa; phylum Chordata; class Mammalia; order Artiodactyla; family Bovidae; genus Neotragus; species Neotragus moschatus. Next base: position 299,865 of record SJYA01002348.1, on the reverse strand, counting down.
TGTTCTTAAATTTCCCCAGGGAAATGTTTTAAATCAAGAATTCAGTGTAAGATGATCTAAAACAGGTTGGCCTTCCCAGGTGGTGCTAGTGATAAAGAATGAAGGAGACCTAAGAGGCCATAGGTTTGATCCCTGGTCAGGAAGATCCCCTGGAGGAGGGCATGGCAACCCACTCCAGTGTTCTTGCCTGGACGATTCCATGGACAGAGGAGCCTGGAGGGCTACGGTCCATAGGGTCTCAAAGCATCGGACACGACTGAAGCGAAAGAATTCTTGCAAACACAGCTTTAAATGTAAAGGTATTATTCCTATATTTAAGACATTTTGCTATTTTCATGTCTGTTTAGAAGAGGAAACACCTCAAAGATGTTTAAATTGTCTCTTAGTAGAAATATTTCATGTGAAAATTCAAGTGGGAAGCTCTATCTCTGTTTTGTTAGTTTACGTGTGTGTGTGTGTAATCAGTTGCTTTGCTGTGTCTGACTCTTTGCAACCCCACGGACTGCAGCCCGCCAGGCTCCTCTGTCCATGGAAGTTTCCAGGCAAGATTATTGGAGCAGGTTGCCGTTTCCTACTCCAGGGAATCTTCCCCACCCAGGATCAAACCCACCTCTCTGGCATCTGCTGCATTGTCAGGTGGACTCCTTATCACTAAAAAAGAATTGTGAATCTGACTTTATATCTTTGAGTTTAAACAGGATTCTTTGACTTTATCTGTGCTAATGCAAAGGCATGTTTAAGGGAATAAACTTTTCAAAAGGAGTAAATAATACACCCTCTCTTAAGGTAAATAAAAACTCTGTTTTACCTGAGGTACTATTTGCGACTTGAAGTATTTAGACTCTTACCCATTTTTGCTCACAACCTAAAAGTATTCCAGATAAATGTCTTCATTTATTTGCAATTTAATTTCTGCAGAATAGCTACTTTGATAATGACTTCTTTTTCTAATGATAATGAGTTCTTTTTCTAATAACATGAAATACTGTTATTCTCAGTGAAATGACTTTTTTCTTTTGGGTTAGATTCTCATTACTGGGGCTTCCCTGGTGGCTCAGATGGTAAAGAACCTGCCAGCAAATGCAGGAGACCCGGGTTGATCCCTGGGTCGGGAAGATCTGCTGGAGAAAGGAATGGCTATCATTCCAATGTTCTTGCTTGGAGAATTCCATCGACAGAGGTCTCATTATCACATAATTTTTGACCAATGACATTTCAAAGGAAAGTCTTATACCATTCATTCACTGTCTTAATGAACACTGTATTGGGTCATCTTGAAGTCACATACAATACTCCAAAACTACTGTATGTATAAAATTTTGTATTCTTACTCTGTTTTAAAAATTTTTTTTAGTAATTTCCTTTTCTCTTATCACAAAAGCAACCTGTATTCCTAGTGGATAATCTAGAAAATATAGGTAAACAAAACAAGGAAATATCATAATCCCACTGGTTTGATAATCATAGGGAAATTTTATGTATATCTTCAGGCCTTTTTATCTGTATATATGTTTAATAAGAACTTCCCCTATGGCTCAATGGTAAAGAATCTGCCTGCAATCGGAGATGCAGGTTCAACCTCCAGGCCAGGAAGATCCCTTGAAGAAGAAAATGGTACCCACCCCAGTATTTTTGCCTGGGAAATCCCGTGGACAGAGGAGCCTGGCAGGCTACTGCGAAAGAGTTAGACACGAATTCACGACTGAAAACAACAAGGTTTGACAAAATAAGATCATATAATATGCATTGTTTTATAATCCTCATTGGTCCACTTAACAATACATTGTGAGCGTGTCTCCATAGGGTTCTACTGCAGTCTTTGTAAAGACAGCTGACCACTCTAATGTATGGATGTTGAATGATTTATTTCAGCCCTAGGTAACTTTTGCTATTAAAAAATAGGTTAAAATGAAGATCCTTTTAGTAATTTTTCTTGGATCTGTACTATTTTCTTAGATCAATCTTTAAAAGTGGAATTCTCTGATTAAGGGGTATGCATGGACGTTTTTTAAAATTTTGCTACTTATTGCAACATTTCCAGCAAGGTTATAAAGGGTGCAAAGGCATCTTTTCCCTGACCTGTGATCAGTCTTCAGCATTATTTTAATTTTTTGATTCATGGCTCACTTGATATTTTCTCCCCACCCAACTTTTGTTTACTCTTCTCAGTGCAGGTGGGTCCATGTTGTAAAGATGAGGAGTCCATGTAGCATTTTATAGAACTGTGTATTTAATATTTTTATTTCATCCTCCCTAGACCCCTCCTAATTTCTACTGCTCATATTTTAGAGTAAAATCTTGAGGGCAACATTTGAAAAGTTGCCCTACTTTTATTCCAACCAAAAGAAAGACACAGTGTAGTCGCGGAATGTGTTGCTTAACCAGGTCTCTAAATGTATTATGAATGGTGTCTGTAGAAGGATCTGAGGACAAGACCTTTAAGTTTTTTTTTTTTAAGCACGTCTTTAGATCTTGGAAAATCTGAACTTATATAAGAATGTTTGGGCTGCTGTTATTACAGGGAATTCTTCTGAGAGTATCTTCTCAGGTAATTTTTTTAGAGAAAGTCACTTACAGATATAAAGCGTTTGACCAGAAGAAAGCCTCAGGTTGTCAGAGTTACTTACACACCATTGTTCAGCTGGGCGTCTGTATTAAATCATCTCTTGGCAGTCCATTAGTTGTGGCTCTACAGCTATTGCCTGGCCCACTAAGCTAATATACCTTCAATCACTACCAGAAGGATAACCTTAATAAAAATTTGAAGTCGTTTAATGCTTCACTGCTTGCTGACTAGTGTTTTATGTTTTAGTGTGTCTATTTAATTTCCACTCTGTGTATTTTGATATTCATATATATTTTATCTACAATAATATATTACAGTCTAATAAAGATTAATGGCCTAAATAAGGAAGAGCATTTGACAGCTGTTTTAGTCCTGACTCGGCCACTGCCAGAAACTGTGTGATCTTGAACAAGTCACTTCCCACACTGTGCTTTTGTCCAAACATTATATGTAAAATTTAGGGAAACTGGGAAGATATCGGCTGATATTTCTTCCTGCAGTATTTTATTATTTGTAGAAAATTAAATTACATTCTGCTGAACGTAGGACATGGAAACCTTTTTCAGCTTAGTAATACTTTTATAGGAAATAAAAAGAAATTGGTCTATTCGACCCCCCCATAACATTTGAATAATTAAAATTTAAATAAAGATCCACATTATTCAATGGTAAATGATACAGAAGAAAACTCACTTAAAGTCAACTAATTTTAAAAAGAAATTAGCATTTAGTAATAATTACTGAAAAATATATTTCATTTTTATTTTGAAAAAATGAAGCAGTAAATTATGGAAATAAGCTTTTTTTTTTTTAATTTATTGAACAGAGTTCAGGTTATAACTGCCTGGTAATTCTTAGAGTCAAGTGTTGTTTTGGAGGGCAGGGACCTATGTAATTTTCTCAGGGAACTTGCATGGTGACATGATGTCACATCTTTTCCTCCTGTTTATTTTTCAACACAATCATAAAGATACAAATTTGCAAAGAGAAATCGAGGCTTCATTAATTTTCACAGTCGATCTCATTAAAAAATTTTGATTACTCTCTTTTTAAATACCTATTTTGTCATTTACTTTTGTCTTACTTGACACTGACTTTCTTTTGACTTTACTGACTAATGAAATCTTGCATCTTCTATAGAAAGTGCAGTTATATTTGGCAACCTATTTGTGTTTTATTTATGTTACATTGTCAGGTGTTTAAAGTACTGTACAATTGAGAATAAATGAATCAAATTGGAGTACATAGATGGATATTACTGTGAAGTAGTTGAGTGTTAGTGTGGGAGGGGGAAATATTTTCTTGAGAATCATTTTAGAAATGGTCATTTCATTGGTGAACCTTCCCTTGCTATGATGTCTTTCCATGTACAGACCTAAACCTTAATTCTTCAGGAACCTGGAGAATGAACACTTGTATGATGAAGGCCTCCTGGGTCTTACTAAATATGAGACTTGATAAGGGAATTTGTATTTGTCATCTCATTTAATCCTCACAAAAATTTTATGAATTACTTCCATTCAATAAAGTGAAGAAACTGAGTTAGTTTTCACAGTCAAGTGCTCTCAACATTTTAAGTACAAGTGTTTATACTTAATATATTAATATCTGTTTCTTAGATAAATAAATACCCAGTGGTAGGATGGCTGGGCCATGTAGTTAGTATATGTGTAACTTTAAAAGAAACTGCTAAACTTTTCCATATTGGCTCTATCATTTTGGATTCCAGTGATATATGAGAGTTCTACTTGGTCCACATCGTGACCAGCCTTGAGCTATCAGTTTTTAAGTTTTAGCCTTTTTAGTAGGTGTGTAGTGATATCTCATGATTTTACTTTACATACCTCCAATAACTAATGATGTTGGACATCTTTTCACGTGCTCATTTGTCATCCATATCTCTTCTTTAGTGAAGTTTCTGTTCAAATTATTAGCTTACTTTTGTTGAGTTGTCATCTTATTATTTGTAAGAATTTTTAAAATATATTCTCCCTGCTGCTGCTGCTGCTGAGTCGCGTCAGTCGTGTCCGACTCTGTGCGACCCCATAGAGGTAGCCCACCAGGCTCCCCCGTCCCTGGGATTCTCCAGGCAAGAACACTGGAGTGGGTTGCCATTTCCTTCTCCAATGCATGAAAGTGAGAAGTAAAAGTGAAGTCGCTCAGTCGTGCTACAAGTCCATTATCAGATATGTGTTTTGTAAATACATTCTTCAGTATGTAGCTTGCTTGTGCATTTTTATTAATAGTGTCTTTGAAGGAAAAATTATTTCAACTATGATGAAGTCTAATTTATCATTTTTTAATTCTAAAGTTGAATCTTGTGTCATATCTGAGAAGTGTTGTCCTCCCCCAATGTCACAGAGATTTTTTTCTATTACCTTCTAGAAGTTTTTTTGCATAGAGATATCAGTTACCACTTACTGAAAATTCTTTCCCCACTGAATTACTGTAGCACCTTTGTCAAGAAATAATTTACCATATCTATAGTGATCTATTTCTGGAATTTCTCTTTTGTTCCATTAATCTACATCCTTGTCGTTAAGCCAGTACCACACTATCTTAATTACTATCACTGTATATTGCGTTGAAACCAACTAGTGTGAGTTTTCCAACTTTATTTTTTTCAAGAAGATTTCCAAATAAATTTTAATCATCTTGTCATTTTCTTCTAAAAATCCTGCAAGGGTTTTGCTTGGAATTACATTAAATCTATAGATCAATCTGAGGAAAATTGACATCTTAATAACTGAGGATTTAACATATACCTCTCTATTTAGGATTTTAAATATTTCTCAGATATTTCATGATTTTGATGTGCTTTTGTAAATGGTATTTTTTATGAATTTCATTTTTAAGTTAGTCCTTGCCAGTATATAGAAATTCATTGATTTTTATACGTTGTATTCTTCAACATTGCTAAATTCACTTATTATTTCTTAGAGTTTTGGTGGTTTTTTGATTGAGATTTTCTAGGATCATATAATTTGTGAATATATAGGTTTATTTCTTCCTTTCCAACCTCTCCACTTTTTATATCTTTTTCTGGCATTATTGCATGGTGAGGATTTTTTGGACCTGTGTTGGATAGAGGTGGTAGTAAAGAGCAGACATCCTTGCTGTGTTCCTGATTTTATGGGGAAAGCATTCAGTCTTCTCTCATTAAGTATGATGTTGTCTGTTTGGTTTTTCATAAAGATGCCCTTTATCAGTTGGAGGAAATGCTTATCAATTCTAATTTTCTCAGTTTTTATCATGAATGTGTATGGACTTTCGTTAAGTACTTTTTCCCCATCTGTTGATTTGATAATTTTTTAAAAATTTGGTGATGAAGTGAATTGCCGTGACTGATTTCAGATCTTAAGCTGACTTTGCATTCTTGGAATATTTCCACTTGCTGTGATGTATTGTCCTTTTTGTATATTATTGGATCAATTAGCTAAAATTTTGTAAGTTTTGTATCTGTGTGCATGAAAATATTGTTCTGCAGTTCTTTTATGATTTTTTAAAGTAAATTTATTTATTTTTAATTGAAGGATAATCAGCCTGATGGGCTATAGTCTGTGGGGTCACAAAGTCTGAGCAACTAACACTTTTACTTTTAGGATGTTTTGATTTGGTTTCATTATCAGGCTAATGTTCATTTTGTAAAATCATTTTCCCTCCTCTTGTATTTTCTGAGTGAGTTTTTACAGAATTAATATTATTTCTTCTTTAAGTTTGGTATAATTCACCTGTGAAGCCAGTTGGTCTTGGAGATTTCTTTGTAGGAAAATTTTAAACCACAGATTCAATGTTTTTAATATATGATGGGTTATTTAGGTTATGTATTTCTTCTTTAGAGAGCTTTGGTAATTTGTGTCTTTTAAGGAACTTATCCATTTCATCTAGTTTTCAAATTTGGGGACATAATGTTGTTCACAGTATTCTTATTCTTTAAATATCTGAAGGATTTCAAGATGTTACTTCTTTCATCCCTGTTATTGATCATTTCTATCTTCCCTTTTGCTCCTGGAGCAAAAATGGGCAATGACTTGCAGGCTAAATCAGGCTTGCAGCATGTTTTGTATAGTAAATGAGTTAATGATGGTTTGTACATTTTTTCAATGGATAGGAAAAAAAAAAGAAAATAAAATTTCATGACACATGAAATTAAATGAGCATCAGTTTTACTATGCATAGATGAAGTTTTATTTGAATGCAACCACACTCATTATCCTATACATTATCTATGGCTGCTTTTGTGCTGTAATAACAGGGTTAAGAATTTGTGACCGTTTCGAATGAATGGCCAATAGGGACCTACTGTATAGCACGTGGAACTCTGCTCAGTGTTATGTGGCAGCCTGGATGGTAGGGAAGTATGGGGGAGAATGTGCTTGTGTGCTAAGTCACTTCAGTCACTTCCTATTCTGTATGGCCCTATGGACTGTAATCAGCCAGGCTCCTCTGTCCATAGGATTCTCCAGGAAAGAATACTGGAGTGGGTTACCATGCCCTTCTCCAGGACATCTTCCTGATCCAGGGATTGAACCCACATCTCTCGTGTCTCCTGCATTGGCAGGCAGGTTCTTTACCACTAGCACCACCTGGGAAGAATGGACACATATATATATATGGATGAGTCCCTTTGCTGTTCATCTGAAACTATCAGGACATTGTTTGTTAATTGACTATTGTTTAGTCGTTAAGTCTTGTCAAACTCTTTGCAACCCCACGGACTGCAACATGCCAGGCTTCCCTGTCCTTCGTAATCAGCTATACCCCAATACAAAATAAAAATTAAAAAAAAAAAAGAAAGAATATTTGTGACCATATTGTGACCAAAAAATGGGCCAAAGAACTAAATAGACATTTCTCCAAAGAAGACATACGGATGGCTAACAAACACATGAAAAGATGCTCAACTTCACTTATTATCAGGGAAATGCAAATCAAGACCACAATGAGATACCATTTCACACCAGTCAGAATGGCTGCAATCCAAAAGACTGCAAGCAATAAATGCTGGAGAGGGTGTGGAGAAAAGGGAACCCTCTTACACTGTTGGTGGGAATGCAAACTAGTACAGCCACTATGGAAAACAGTGTGGAGATTCCTTAAAAAATTGCAAATAGAACTGCCATATGACCCAGCAATCCCGCTGCTGGGCATACACACCGAGGAAACCAGAATTGAAAGAGACACATGTACCCCAATGTTCATAGCAGCACTGTTTATAATAGCCAGGACGTGGAAACAACCTAGATGTCCATCAACAGATGAATGGATAAGAAAGCTGTGGTACATATACACAATGGAGTATTACTCAGCCATTAAAAAGAATACATTTGAATCAGTTCTAATGAGATGGATGAAACTGGAGCCAATTATACAGAGTGAAGTAAGCCAGAAAGAAAAGCACCAATACAGTATACTAACTCATATATATGGAATTTAGAAACATGGTAATGATAACCCTGTATGCGAGACAGCAAAAGAGACACAGATGCATGGAATGGACTTTTGGACTTTGAGGGAGAGGGAGAGGTGGGGAAGGTTTGGGAGAATGGCACTGAAACATGTGTGCTGTCGTGTGGGAAATGAATCGTTGGTCTATATTCGGTTCAAGATACAGGATGCTTGGGACTGGTGCACGGGGATGATCCAGAGAGTTGATGTGGAGTGGGAGGTGGGGGGGGTGGTTCAAGATTGGGAACTCATGTACACCTGAGATGAAAAAAGTAAAAATAAAAATAAAAAAATTAAATTAAATTAAATTAAAAATAAAAATAAAATCTCCACCATTACAAAAAAAAAAAAAGAAAAAGAAAATTTGTGACCATATTGTCTACAATGCCTAAAATACTTATTGTGTTGCTGTGGTATAATAAAAAATATGTCTAATCTCTGTCCTAGGTAATCAGTGTGCATGTGTGCTAAATTGATTCAGTTGTGTCTGACTCTTCAGGCACATACACCAATTACTTGGGACAGAGATTAGATATATTCTTTATTATAACACAGCAACACAATAAATATCTTAGCTAATTTCTGTCCCAGGTAATTGGTACAGAGCTTCAAAAACACTTGGAATTTATTGAGTGATGCTAGTTATGCTAGTTATGCTAGTTAGGTCACTCTGATGGGCCTCTAGATAAATTCAGGATGGAGGCTGGTCAGGAGAAAGATCACATACATGATTAGAGTGTTGAACTTTTAGCCACTTGACTTCCTAGAAAAAAGGAGAGGGGGCTGGAGATTGAGTTCAATCATATGATCCTTGATTTAATCATATATGCCTACATAAGTGAAGTCACTCAGTCGTGCCTGACTCTTTGCAACGATATGGACTGCAGTCCACCAGGCTCCTCTGTCCATGGGATTTTCCAGGCAAGAATACTGGTGTGGGTTGCCATTTCCTTCTCCAGAGGATCTTCCCAACCCAGGGATCAAACCCAGGTCTCCCGCATTGTAGGCAGACACTTTACCATCTGAGCCACCAGGGAAGTCTATATAATGCCTACATAATGAAACCCAAATTAAAAACTCTGGACACTGAAGCTCAGTTGAGTGTATTGAGACAGTGATGTGCTCTGACTCCATGGGGGCCCAGACTGGAAGCTCCCAGACCTCATTCCATATGTATCCTTAATATAAAACTATATTCATAAATATAGCACCTTCGCTGAGATCCATGAGTTATTCTACTGAATTTTTGAACCAGAGAGGGCCAGGGGAACCACTGGCTTGGGGACTATGAAAGTTCAGCTGCCATCTTAAGTGAGGGCAGTCTTGTGGAAGACTGAGCCTTAAGTTTGTGGGGTCTGCAGTAACTTCACACGGTTATGTCAGAATTGTATTGCCATATATTCAGCTGTGTTAGACCAGTTGGGACGAAATAGAAGAGTGACTCTTTACAGAAAAAGTATGGCAATCTTTCCATGTTCTAAGGTTTTTCTTGATTCCCCCCCTACTCCCTCCAGAAAACCAGCTTTTGATTTCATTGATTTCTATTGTCTTTAGGGTTTTGATTTCATTCGTTTCTGTTCACATCTTTATATCATTTTCTTCCTATGCTGATTTTGTACAGCAAAGATTCAGCCATATATATATATATATAAAAGATTCTTTTCCATTATAGGTTAGTACAAGATATTGAATTTAGTGGTCCTTGTTGTTTCTCTATTTTCTATATAGTAGTGTGTATCCGTTAATTTCAAACTTCCAATTTATCCCTTTCCCCCTTTCATCTTTGGTAACCAGAAATTTATTTTCTGTCTATGAGTCTATTTCTGTTTTGTAAATAAGTCATTTGTATCATTTTCTTAGATTCCACATATAAGTAATGTCTTGTTAGGTTTGTCTTTCTCTCACTTACTTCACTCAGTATGATAATCTCTAGGTCTATCCGTGTTGCTCCAAATGACATTATTTCATTCTTTTTTATGGCTGAGCAAATAATATACTCCACTGTGTGTGTATGTGTGTGTATGCTGGGAGCCAGCGTGAGGAATCCCGCCCATGGCAAAGGTCATGAGGAAGGAAGCCCAACAAAACGCAAAGGCGTGATCTGGCTTCAGGAGTTCCCCCTGCATTTTCCTGAACATCTACCCCCCAAAAACCAGAGTCTGCCTGCCCTATTGTACTGTGCTTTCCACTCTTATGACATAACAGGGGGTCATCCCTGACCACTTTCCTCTAAAAAGAATTAACTCAGGGCTTCAGTTTCCTGCATATGAAAGGAATGTTTCAGCTCAAATCCCCTCTGATGGCTCTCTAACTTGCTTGACAGATTCCCCCAAATTTTTTACAATTTGTGAATTGCTGACAGCCCCCCAACCGCGAGAGGCACAAAGCTTAAAGCACTTAAAGATACAGAGCCTTTTCTAAGAGCTAAAAATCATATTGGTGACTGGTTTCACTGTTGAATCAATAACTGCTGCCAGGCCTCCATATTCTTTATCTTTTAACACCTGAAGGATATTAATCAATGTAATTGGGATAGAGAAAAAGGAATATAGTAGTTTTGATGTTAGCAACACTAGACTTTTGAGTTAATTACTTTTCTTTTGTTATAAATCACTGTACTCCTTTTTGTTGTAAATTGTTGTGCCTTTGCTATATAAGAATGTAACTTTATTTAGTGCTTTCTGAGAGTGGCACCAGACTTTGGGAAAAACAACACTGTTAGGCCAAATAAGTCTTCTGGTTGACAAACCCTTATCAGAAAAAAGGCCATAAAATGTTAATTGGCCCTCTGGCCAGAAGATGATGTAAGTCACCTAAGACTTCTGTATACAACTAGGTATGCAGAGAGAAAGCCTGGTCTTGATAAGAGTCAGGGCTGCTGACGATGCATAATTTTATATTATCCATTGATCTCTATGTACAAAAAAAAAAGGTATAAAAAGCCTGATGGACAGTAGAGGATTGGGCCAGTCCTGGGAAGACTGGTTCCCCCGTGTCTTACTCTATTTTCTGGCTGAATTCCTATCTGGAGTGAGGAGACTCACCATGTCTACTTACTTGCCCTGGCTTCTAAGATCCATGAGAGAGGGAGTCCAAGGCAGGGCACCCTCCAATATTCAAACAGATGGGTGGTAGCCTTACGTAGATGGTGCAAATTTCTTGTCCTGAAGTTTTATTGGCTTTCCCAGTAAACCAAATTATTCAGCCTCTTTTCTCCACCTAAATTTCCTACTATACGATTTCTTCCTAATCTAATCTTATATTTCTAAATAAATAAGCTTTCCTTGCCTACGCCGTCTCTCCTTTGAATTACCCTGGATCCACCGGGGCTGGACCCCGGCATGTGTGTGTATATATATCATCTCAGTCGGTAAAGAATCTGCCTGCAGTGCAGGAGACCTAGGTTCAATCCCTGGGTCAGGAAGATCCCCTGGAGAAGGAAATGGCAACCCACTCCAGTATTCTTGCCTGGAGAATCCCACGGACAGAGGAGCCTTGCAGGCTACAGTCCATAGGGATTACAAAGAGTCGGGCACGACTGAGCAACTAACACTAATCCATCTTCTTTATCTNGCAGGAGACCTAGGTTCAATCCCTGGGTCAGGAAGATCCCCTGGAGAAGGAAATGGCAACCCACTCCAGTATTCTTGCCTGGAGAATCCCACGGACAGAGGAGCCTTGCAGGCTACAGTCCATAGGGATTACAAAGAGTCGGGCACGACTGAGCAACTAACACTAATCCATCTTCTTTATCTATTCAGTGTGTGTGCGTGTGTGTGTGTGTGTGTCACATCTTCATTGGAAGGAGTGATGCTGAAGCTGAAACTCCAATACTTTGGCCTGATGCGAAGAGCTGATTCATTTGGAAAGATCCTGATGCTGGGAAAGATTGAAGGTGGGAGGAGAAGGGGCTGACAGAGAAGAAGAAGGTTGGATGGCATCACTGACTCGATGGACATGAGTTTGAGTGAACTCCAGGAGTTGGTGGATAGGAAGGCCTGGCCTGCTGCAGTCCATGGGGTCGCAAAGAGTCGGACACAACTGAGCAACTGAACTGAATTGAGCTCATCACATCTTCTTTATCTTTTCGTTTGTAGACGGACACTTAGGTTGCTTCAGGTCTCGGCTGTTGTCAATAGTACTGCAGTGAACATAAGTATGCATGCATCTTTTTGAATTATGTTTTACTCTGGATATATGCCCAGGAGTGGGATTACAGGATCAGAGGGCAGATCTATTTTCAGTTTTTTTAAGAAACCTCCATACTCTTCTTCATAGTGGCTGCCCCAATTTACATTCCCACCAACAGTGTAGGGGCGTTGCTCTTTCTCCACTCCATCGCCAGCATTTCTTATTTGCAGACTTTTTGATGATGTCCATTCTGACTGGTGTGAGGTGATATCTCACTGCAGCTGTGATTTGCAGTTCTCCAATTAAAAATGAAAGTGTTAGTCATTCAGTTGTGTCTGACTCTTTGAGACTCCCTGAGCTGTAGTCCACCAGGCTTCTCAGTTCATGAAATTCTCCAGGAAAGAATACTGGAGTGGGTTGCCATTCCCTTCTCCAGGGGATCTTCCCAACCCAGAGATTGAACCTGGCTCTCCTTCATTGCAGGTGGATTCTTGACTGTCTGAGCCACCAGCAAAGCCACATTTCTCTGATAATTAGTGATACTCAGCATCATTTCATGTGTCTGTTTACCATCAACACAGCAGTTTTTCAGTCCTCTCAGGGGACCTAACATAGAAAGATGATCTCAGAAGTTAATTCAGAAGAGGAAAAAACTTGCTAGTGAAAAAAATGTGATTGAAAATACAGATTTTAAAGCTAAAATTCTAAACGAGGTTATGAAGTCTGATCCTGAAGTCATGAAGAACAGGATAGTAGGTTCTATTTGTTAGTGATGTCAGTGTAGCCCTTTTTGAGAAAAAGTGCTGTGATTAGATGATCTGAAGAAGTCCATTGCAGTTCTGTAAAATCTAAGGTAAGTTATTTCCCTGAAGGTGGTAGGAAAGCTATTTTATTGCTAATGAAAAGCTGATGAGAGAGTTACTGCTGCAGGATTGATCCATTGCCCTTTTCAGAAGCTCTGAGATCCTCAGACCTAATGGATGGAAAAAAGCAGAAATAACAGGTAGCTAGAGTTTAAAATTTGAAAGAAACATTCGATGGCTTGACATAGGTTGTCACTTATGTTTTGTGGATGCCCTTCTAAGCAAAGCGTTAGGGGAATTCTTGGCCAGTTTCTCTCTTGGTGTGCTGAGAGCTTAGTTCATGTGTTTGGCATTAAATAGAGCTTCCATTAATTGATCAGAAAAGTGCTTGTATATCACTGGGAAGTATTGAAAAAGCCCACTTTAAAGGAAATTTTAGTAGTTAATTTCTCTGCTGCCATAACTTTGATCCCATTGATTTTCTCATAGCCATTATGATGTCTGTCTTCTAGCCTGAAACTCTGAGCAGATACTCTATGGTATTTATTTTTGTATTCTCAGGGCTTAGCGTGATACACTGCTTAATAAATTTGTGTTGAATGAATGAATAATTAAAGGAACCTTTATTCTTTTTTGGCAGGACATAGGGAATCCAAAAGATTAAGCTCAATTAAACTTCAGAAATACTGAGAAAATTCACATTAAAAAAAAGATGTAATGTCAATTTGTGTGTTACATTTCAAGTATGTTTTGTTCAGCTTCACCTTAGATATTTACAAGTGTTTAATAAGCTATGAATAAATAAGTAATGCATATTTTCAGTTTAATAGTTGATATTCTGAATTACAATCATACTTTGTTCCTGTGTGTATTCAGCATTAATATAACAAGTAAGACTATGTAAGTAGTTTCTTCTCGACATTATCCTCAATTTCATTCAATTTTTGGTCACATATTCAATTTTTAGTCCCCAGCACAGCACTTTTCAAGATTTGCCTCAAGATTAAAGGAGAACCTCTAGAATGTTAATTGTACCCAACATATAACATTTATTGTATGTTTTTCTTCTAATAAATACATAACAGGACAAAAACCTTGAAAATCTTGGAAAAGCGCAAATGAAAAACTATCCATAATCCTATTACCCCAGCATAACCACTATGAGTATTCTGGTGTGTGCCCTTTTTATATTATAAAGCTACAAATAGCTGTTTAAAGTAATAAGTAAAAGGGGGCAGTGTGGGTGTTGTAGAAGGGGTACAGTGAACAGCTGGCGATGAGTTCTCTTCTGGCTTTGCCATTAGCCAGCATGACCTTGGGAAAGATCTTTTATCTCTCTGGAGTTCTGTTCCTTCGTTTATAACGGGATTGTCATAGTATCTAAGGGCCTTTTCTCACTTTAAAATTCTGATTTCATTGAAATTGAACACCTCTGAAGACTGAAATTTCAGAAGAATGAAACTGAAAATGTGTAAGTCTGTTCATCTTAATTATATGGCAGATTTAAAAATCTTGAACTGGTATAAATATTTTTTTGCAAATGTTACTAGGTTCTATTATTATGAAGCAGTGATACTTAAAGTAGCAAATTTCTCTTGAAACAAGAACCACAGTCTGGATTCCAGATGAAGGTATTTGAGCTGATGGACATGTTTTTAGGAAAATGTTATATGACAGTTCTCATAAGCTTTTGTTGTTGTCGTTCAGTCTGTAAGGCATGTCCAACTCTTTGTGACCCCATGGACTGTAGCACACCAGGCTCCTCTTTCCTGCACTGTCTCCTGGAGTTTGCTCAAATCCGCATCCATAAGCCTTTAGGTGATCAGAAATAAATAGTCTCGCCACTATTGTAGGTATATGGTATTTTATCAAAACAGTCTACCAAGGCAAAATATCAAAGCAGCTATTTTACTTGATTCTTTTTGCACCTCCAGAAAATTGGTTTTGTCTTCTTTCCCTCTCTTCCATGCATACTGTTTGTGCAAGAACTATTTTGTATGATACACCAAAGCTCTAAAAGTGTTCAAAGGTATGTCTGGTTTATCTTAGAAGGATGAGGTTTCACATTGAACAATTTCTGTGGAACAGTTATGATGTCCTTACTTTTACCATCCCTTAGTTCGGTATGCATTTTAACAGTTATTTAAGAGTCCCCATATGCTTAGCAAGGAATCTGAATATATGTGCCTTTTTTCTCTCTTTAAAGCCTCAGCACAATGTTGGTTATTCTATCAATACCATCAAATGACTGGGAGCTGGAGTTGGAGCAATATGTAAAAATATAGCTCGTGAAAGATTTCCTTTATTAACTGTCATCATCCACAGAATATATGTTCAAATAAACGTTGTGTAATAACTAAATTTGAGATTAATAGGCCCCTTAAGAAACAGTGAAGTCATTCAGAATAGTCAGTGAAAAATAGGCTGTAAGACTGTAACGTGCACATATTGTCCTGCTTACAGGCTCTCTCTGGTGTCATTGCCATTTATCACTGTCGGCGGGCTCGGTTCTCATTAAAACACTCTTGCACAAAAGCAACTTAATTTTCTTAAGAGGAGAGGACACCTGATTCAATTTAGCACCCAGAAACAGTAACTTGAATATATTTTTTCCTTGCTTGAATTGAGATGAATAGTTACAAATAAGAATAGCAACTCTCCCCATTCACCTCGAGATTAAGGATGCTAAATAATTTTTTTTCCAGATACCAAGAAATTGACCCCTAGAAATAGGCAAGAAATGTTGTTTAGTCTCAGAATAGCAGTTAGATGGCATTTCCTCGAAACTTGCATATAGATGGACTTCTCTTCATTCTTGTAATGTTTTTAAAACGTAGAATGAATGTGGTCCTTAAGGTGGTGAATTTTAATGGTATATTTAATAATCTTTTGTTTAATTGGCAAATGCCTTGTAGCAATTCTATAGTCTTTATTTAATTTGTTGAGAAGAAATATTCAGTAATGATTTTAAAGCAATATTCTATGTTTTAGTCATTGCTGTTTAAAAAATACAGTGTAAATAATGGAATCAAATGAAGAATGCCTCTTTCATGTTGAGCATGGTATATCAACTTGCATTTTAATTGCTGTCCTGTATATTTACTTTTGTGTGGTGTGGTTCAATAATACTTAACTGTTAATGCGGAAATGTATAACTCAAATTTTACTTGTTACAAAATTTATGCAGGGAAAATAGTGGTAACAAAGTAGTCAGAACTAAAATGTCCAATCAGCGTGCTTATTAGCCAATTATATGTTTTAAAACAGACACTATAAGCTGTTTGGTTTTTTTTTTTTTTTTTTGGCCTTTCTATAGCATTTTGCAAAATACCTTACAAATAAAAAGAAGATATTTTGTATTTCCTTGTTTAATTGGAGAGCAAGGTGAAGGAATTCCATCTTTGATGTCTTTGTACTTTTTCCAACTGAACCTTTGCTTAGAAAGGAAAGAAATATTAAGGCTGGTTCTCTTTCTTGTGAGTCAGAGGCAGGAGTGATACAAATTCACATAGTTGAGGAACTTTTCCAGTGTAGGATAATGCAATTTTGATCTCCAAAAACTGTCACCAGTATTCAGTGTTTTTTTCCTCTTGGCTTTTCATGATGTGGTATGACATACNTCTTTCTTGTGAGTCAGAGGCAGGAGTGATACAAATTCACATAGTTGAGGAACTTTTCCAGTGTAGGATAATGCAATTTTGATCTCCAAAAACTGTCACCAGTATTCAGTGTTTTTTTCCTCTTGGCTTTTCATGATGTGGTATGACATACGCAATAGTAACAAGAAATTATGCTAAATAAAACTTAATAGTCTCCTCAAGTTTATATCTTGATTTATCTAATCTGCCTGATTAGTCTTTTATTAGTTACGCCTTTGTTTATGAACCTGGTTGCTATCAGTGAGGCTTCAAATAATGGAAAAGCTGGCTCAGAGTAGCTTGAACAAGCAGGGACTTATTTTCCTCATATCCCAAGATGCCTTGCGGTGGGAGTGGCTGGCAGTGTTCTGTGGCTCAATGATATTAGAGTGGTTATCTCTGCATTGCTCTTCCTTTTCTCTTCTGGATGCGAGGCAGCTTTCACCGCTCTAGGCAGGAAGAACGGTAGAAGGGCGGTGCCAGAAACTGTCCTCCCTCACCCCCCACCATCAAGCGGAAACCAGTTTTTATCTCACTGGCCAGAACTTTGTTGCATGGCAACCCTTAGCTTTTCCTTTTTCATGGGTACTTTTTGTGTCTTATTTTTTAAAATTGCTTCCTGTTTTGAAGATGTAGAGTTGGTCTCATATTTCCTTCTGTTTTGTTGTGCCTTCCAATTCCAGGTCTCTAATTTATGTAATTTCTTTTTTTAGCATATCGTGAAAAACTCAATTCCCCCCCCCCTTTCCTAAGTGTGTTAGGATGGAGCTGCTGTCACGTGTAGTTTTCTCACATTGTCTGTATTTTTTTTTCTGTAAACTCCTGTTCAGTGGGGGCTGTTTAATTGGAATCTACTTTGTTCTGGATTATGGAAGTAACTCCAGGGAAAAGTTTTGCATCTGCTTACTTCTGGGCCTCAAGAGTTCCATTGGTCTTTGATCCACCTTTTCTTTGAATGAAGATGCTTCATTTCTTTGTGATGCTTGAATCAATGGTAAATCAAGTAAATTTCACCCTCTACCGTGCCCTCCCTGCCCCCCTGTCCCCTGATGCAGGCTGTATGTTACCTTCTTGACTGTCAGAGAAGAGCTTTGTACTTGCTGAAGCCTGGTGGCGGCCCCTCCAGCCTCCTGTTCTGCTGGCCACAGGTGCCTCAGCTTTCTGCTCCTCACCCTTTGCAGCCAAAGCCAGTGCATCCCAGCGTTTCATGCGTGTACATCAGTATCACACCGGTGAGCTCAGCCTCAAAGCCTGTGCTTGACCCCTCTGGCCTTGACCACACCGGTGAGCTCAGCCTCAAAGCCTGTGCTTGACCCCTCTGGCCTTGACTAACTTCTTGTTTGTTTTAGCGCAATTGTGCTTTTAAAATGTGGTGGTGTTATTATCATCTAGTGAGTGGTGTGAGTCCGAAGATTACGTACGTGAAGTGCTTTCTCACGTACACCTTTCCCCCACCCCTACTCTCTCCCTTGACGACATCTCTGGCAGATCTCAAGGTTTCTTCGATCACTTGTTTTTACAAAAGCAGTCATGTATTTAGTAGTTAAGTTCAACTTTCTAGTATTAAATGATTCAAGGCAGTCTAGCTTAACCAAGTTCCCTTCTTTGCCACCCTAGGCCTAATCTTTGGTTATGTTTGTTTTTCTGGGGGGGGGTGGGGTTGGGGAGAAAGAAGGATTTATTACTTGGAGCAAGTAAGGAGAACATCAGAGACCTTTTCCCAAAGCAGTGTCTCCCCAAATCGCAAAACTGGGAAATTTTACGCTAGGGGTACATGCGTGCTCACAAAAAGGCTTGAGCAGAAGAGAATTCAGCAGAAAACCGGGGTCGACAGAATTCAAGCTTTTGTTGATTGAAGTCAGAAGGATCAATATCATCATTCCATCTTCCACTTGGTGTGTGTGTGTTGTGTATCTCTCAGTTGTGTCTGACTCTGTGACCGAATGGACTGTAGCCCACCAGGCTCTTCTGTCCATGGGATTTCCCAGGCAAGAATACTGAAGTGGGTTGCCATTTCCTTTTCCAGGGGATCTCCCTGATCCAGGGATCAAATCAGGTCTCCAGCATTGCAGGCAGATTCTTTACCATTTGAGCCGCCTGGGAAGCCTCCACCTTCCACCTGGATGGGGTTCTTTGTTCCTAGTGATAGGGCTTTACTCAAGCTCAGGTTCTTAATGTCTCACTGCAGAAGGAATTCAGGAAGAGACAAAGTGATAGGAAAGAAGTGGATTTATTTAGAGAGAGATACATATATCGTGAGCTTCCCTGGTGGCTCAGTGGTAGAGTTTGCCTGCCAACGCAGGAGATGCAGGAGACGCGGGTTCACTATCTGGGTTGGGGAGATCCCTTGGAGAAGGAAATAGCAACCCACTCCAGTATTCTTGTCTGGAAAATCCCATGGACAGTGGAGCCTGGCGGGCTACAGTCCATGGGGTCTCAGAGTCGGACATGACTTAGGTACTAAGCAACACCACCGCCAACACAGAATGCAGTCCATGTCAGAAGGCAAAAGCAATGAAGGCGAGAGGCCCTAGTCTGTGTTTTTAAAGTACAGAAAATTGTACTTATTTCTTAATATTTCCATATATGATACAAATATAAACCTTTTTTGGTAATAAACAGGGAGGGGGTGTGGTCTGTTTCACTCTTTTTTTACTTTCTCACCCTCGCTGCTCTTCAGAGTCTAGGGTAAGAGTAGGACTTTTCCATTAAAGGGAGATCAGAGCCTGATGGTATTGGCACTGTTCTAATCTGGCCTACAGGGCCTGTGTCGTAGAGGCGTCCACCTTCTATTTCTTTTTCCAGGACAGGTCAGGAGAAGGAATTCTTCAGAGCATACCTTCAGCCCCACCCCTCCACACAGCCCTTCATCTCTCATTGCTGGAGTCTCTTTGGCTTGGAAGAGAGCTCTTTAGGGTGTCTCACAATGAATCGAGTTTGATGGCAGTCCTCTGCGGCACCTGTTTGGCCCTTGCAGTTGAATCTTGCCACATCGCTGAATTGAAGTGTGCTCTGCCCCGTTACCTACTTTTGTCCTTGCCCTCCCCTTGTGCTCTGTCCCTGGCAGCCTCCCCACCTTTGCTGTTTCTGGTTGGGAAACAAGCACCTGTCTCTGGTTCATTATACATCCTCCCTGTGGCCCCACTTCAGTTCTAGGGAATAGACCATGATGACTCCGCAAGCTCACAAACTGCACTCTGCTCCTATGGCAGCCTAGCGAGCGCTTTGTCCCTCAGTGAATATCCATCTCCAGCCTGGGAGGTATGATGGGCATGTCAGCTTTCTACCCTAGAGAAAGAGAAAAAAGTTATAAGACCCGCTACTCCTAAAAATTTCTGTTTATCTCCTCCAGAACTTCTAGCCTTTTCTTATATAGCCTGCCTGTGAAATGGTCCCTAACCCCAACTTAGTTTTCATGTC
Organism: Neotragus moschatus; assembly: GCA_006410615.1. NCBI lineage: Eukaryota > Metazoa > Chordata > Mammalia > Artiodactyla > Bovidae > Neotragus > Neotragus moschatus. Next base: position 279,859 of record SJYA01002348.1, on the reverse strand, counting down.
CTTCTGTAAGCTCTGCACGTGTGTGTCTGGAATATTACTTTGTCCTAGAAGGGGGTACTTACCAGAGCGTGCTCTTTAACTTAGAACATTATTAGAAATTCAGAGACAATCATAAATGTCCCGTTTTAGCACTTCGGTAAGCATTGCTGTGTATGTTGAATGAGGAAGCAGGTTATGCAGCAGCAAACACCAGAAGTTTCATAAATTAATTTGCAACAGATCATTCATACTCACTGTAAATGCTGGATCTCATTTTATTTTAATTTAGTAGACTGATGACGGAAAGAAAAAGAGAGGTATTGTTCCAGAATTACGAAAATTGTAGATACAGTTTTATAAGGAGAAGAGTTGGGTAGGACTCAACAGTGTCATACCTTTGGAATGCAGTCATTTTATAAAGGGACCACATGCTTATGTAACTCCAGAGCATGGAACACAGCCAGTGCATAGCAGTTTCAGAAGGTGAAGTTTTGGGCTTACTGTCAGGTAGGACTTCATAATATTTAAAGGCATTCAGCAATGGAGGTGCTTGTTTTCCTGAATTAGAAAACTCTCTGTTCCCATGCTGTTCATTTTTTGTTTTCCTGTTGTTATTTTTTTAAAAGCTACTCTTTTCTTTTCTTTTGTATTTTTGGCCATGCCGTGTGACAAGCAGGATCTTAGTGCCCTGACTAGGGATTGAACCCGTGTCCCCAGCACTGGAAGCACAGAGTCTTAACCCCTGGGCCACTAGGAAAGTCCTCGTTTCTTTCTCTTTTAAAGAATTTTTGTTTATTTTTGCGTATACTGGGTCTTAGTTTTGGCACCCAGGCTTTCTGCAGTTGCAGCGAGTGGAGGCTACTCTTCATTGCAGTGTGGCTTCTCATTGCTTTGGCTTTTCTTGTTGTAAAGCACAGGCTCTAGATGCATGGGCTTCAGTAGTTGCCGCACTCAGATTTAGTATTTTCCGTGTGTGGCTCTGGGGTGTGTGGGCTTCGATAGTTGCAGCTCCTGGACCCTAGAGCCCTTGGGCTTCAGTAGTTGCGGAGCATGGGCTTAGCTGCTCTAAGGCATGTGGAGTCTTCCTGGGCCAGGAATCGAACCCATGTCCCCTGCATTGGCAGGCGCAATCCTATCCACTGGGCCACCAGGAAAGTTCCCCCCTTTTTTAATTTACCTTTTTATTTTAAATAATTCCAAGTATGTTATGAAGAAATTAATTTGTTGTTGAACTTGCTCAATTTTCCAAAATAATGTAATAAGACATGCAGTAATATATATTAAACATTAGTAAAATACCATATAGCAAGTATGTATGATACTAAAAGCAATATATTATCTAAAAATGTGCAATATAAAGGAAATCAATCTACTCAATATTAAAAAAAAACCCACCTCAGTTCGAGCTTTTTTATTTAGCATTGGTCAAATTATCCATCAAACATGATTACATTAAGGTATATACTTGGCACATGGGGGTGTTGAGTTAATATTGAAAATGTTACTGTTCAGGGCATTTCGTTGACATAAGAATTATTCATTATTTGATTCAGTAATATTTATTGGATTTACTACAAGTCAAATGCTGTTCTAGGCAGTGATGAGACAATCTTGTACATATTAGGCAAAATTCTTCTTGTGATGAAACATTCTAGAGGGGGAATGAGTAATTAAGTTGATTCTAGCAAATGAGATAATAAATGAAATCCTCTGTTTAAAAATAAGCGGACCCTCTCCAGTATGGCTTCCAGAAATCTCATATCCTAAGAGAGTCTGGTCATATATCCTGGAGGGTCCTCCTTTCAGAACAAATTGTCTTTGGTGGTTCATGTTTGCTCTTAGGACATGAAGTTTGTATGTAGCCGTGTTTGTTTTCATCAAAAAATAAAAGCACATTTTTAGTTTATTTTCAAAACCAAGTATTTACATGCTGCAGATACACATAGAAGATACCCTCCGTTCGTCCTGTGGCTTCTCATACACCCAGCACAGATGTGTGTTCTAGAGAGTTCTCAGCCTCCAGCTTGTCAGGCAGCAGAGTTATCACTATTGTGCAAACTAGAGATCAAAATCTTATTTAAAAATAAAACATGTATTACATTTTTTTAACACAGAGATTTAAAATGCAAGCAATAAATGGCTCAGCATCTTCTGCTCAGAAATAGAAATTTTAAATGTTAAAAAGAAAAAAAGGGGGGGAGGGGACAGAACAAAATGAAAAAAAAATGACCCCCACCCAATTCCCCTCCAATTTAACCATAGTTAAGAAGGGAGTGTTTTGTGATCACTTTAGAAAAAAGTGTTTTTCATTCTTATCTGTGTGTGTGTGTGTGTGTATACCTATACATTTACACAACAGGAATGTGGTATGATTACAATCAGGGATTCCCTCGTGGCTCAGATGGTAAAGAGTCTGCCTGCAATGGGGGAAACCAGAGTTCGATCCCTGGGTTGGAAAGATTCCCTGGAGAAGGAAATGGAAACCCACTCCAGTATTCTTGCCCAGAAGATTCCTTGGAGAAGGAAATGGCAACCCATTCCAGTATTCTTGCCCAGAAAATTCTTTGCGAGCCTGGTGGGTCGCAAAGAGCCTGGCCACGACTGAACGACTTCACCTCATGATTACAATAAGAAATATGTAATACATATTCCTGGCACAGAGCTCCTAAAACACTTGGATTTCTGAAGTGAAGAGAGTTGGAAAGGTGTCTTTTGTTATGCTAATCAGGAGACTTCTGGAGAGGCCCTGCTGCTGCTGCTGCTAAGTCACTTTAGTCGTGTCCGACTCTGTGCGACCCCATAGACGGCAGCCCACCAGGCTCCCCCATCCCTGGGATTCTCCAGGCAAGAATACTGGAGTGGGTTGCCATTTCCTTCTCCAACGCATGAAAGTGAAAAGTCAAAGTGAAGTCGCTCAGTCGTGTCCGACTCTTGGCGACCCCATGGATTCCGTCCATGGGATTTTCCAGGTAAGAGTACTGGAGTGGGGTGCCATGACTGGGGCTCCTTGCCAGAGGATCAGAGATTAGAAGATTGGATCTCTTGGAGTGGGGAGTGGGGCTGGAGTTCAGTCATTAAACTCACCAGTCAGTTCAGCCACCAATGAATTGGTTCATTGGACTATTTGGTTCAGTCACCTCACCAAGGCCAGTGTTTAAATCAATCATGCTTTGTAATGGAGCCTCCAAAGAAAACTAAAGGAGGGGTTCTGAGAGCTTCTGAGTTGGTGAGCACTGGACGCGATGAGAGAGGAGTGTGATCAGAAGGCATGGCAGCTCCACGCCCTTTCCTCATACCTTGCCCTCTGGCGGTTCCTGAGTTATGGTCTTTTATAATGTAAAATAATTATATAATATAAAGCAGTAATATAGTGAGCAAGTTGGTTTCCTGAGTTCTGTGAGCTGCTCTAGCAGGTTAATCAAGCTAGACTGGGCTGGTCATAGGAAGCTCTGATTTAAAACCAGTTGGTCAGAAGCACAGGCAACAACCTTGACTTTTGATTAACATTGGAAATGGAGACCGTCTTATGGTCCCGAATCCTTAACCTGGGGAATCTGATGCTATTTCCAGGTAGACTGTGTCAGAACTAAGTTGAATTGTAGGATGCTATGGCAGCAAGCATGGAGACACTCAGGCCACCTAGAAGTTGTGGATGTATGTGTGTTGGAGGAGGTGACTGGAAGCTTCTTTGAATGACACTGCCTAAGCTGAGTCGCTAAAATAAATGGGAGTTCCGGGGTCGAGGAAGGCAGAAAGGCATTCCAGGCCAAAGAGCAAAGAGGTCAGAAACAGCATGAGTGCAGGGATTCACAAGTGGTTTGCTGCTGTCAGAAGATCAATTTTGAAGCTTAAACGAGATGGACGGAGACATGTTCATGGAGGGCTTTGCACTTCATGCTGAGGAACTGGAAATTCCCCCTTAAGTCAACGGATAGGCATGTCTTTATATATCCATTAAAAACTCTCTGTTTACCCGGAACCTTAGTCAGCTGTATCACCAATGGTTATCGGAGCCCACTGCATGATGAATGGTTTCAAATCCATCATCACTGTCAGGAAAACAGCTAAGAAGATGGCCTGCAGCATCTTTGGATACCTCAGATATCTCATCACCATCATTTTATAAAATGTGGGAATATAGTCAATCCACATAAAAGATATTGCTTGGGTTTGGGTTAAAAGAACAGGATGGAGTGGTAGTGTGGCAATTTGATCTGATGAGTCATAGTTGATACTTATTTTACTTTGACTTTCCAGTCTTTTTCTTCTGATGTTCCACGTGTTTTTTGTAATGCTGGAGAAAAACCATTAGTGATCCTAGTATAAGACTGGCAAAAGGCACTGAAAAGAAAATAATTTGAAAGAAGAGGAATCCAAATGGGAATACCTCATTCATTTGCTAAAAATAGAAACTGGTTCTAAGCATAAGATAGAGTCCAGAAATAAACATTGTGGGAAAGGTGCATTTTTATAGAAAGGAAGGCATAGCTCCCTGTTGATCTCCCCACAACTCATTTGTTTGTCCACTTTTACTTATTTTTCTCCACACATAAAACTTTTTCCTGAATCTTCCATCGTGGGATTCCAGGAAGCTGCATTAAATATGTTACTATAATTTACCTTTGTCATCTGTGATGTTTTATTTAGCCAAATCTTTATTTTTTTTTTCCTCCTCTCCCTGTACAACACAGAAGACCATATGCCATTGTCCCTGCCAGGGAGCAGAGGTTTCCCTGGTCTGTAGCTGTGTCTGTGTTGATTCCACGGAGGAGCAGTGGTCCAGTGCCATCTTTTATTGATAAGGCCAGCAAAGGAGAAATCTAATGAAATTATCAAAGCTTTGAATTAATTATGAACTTGAATAGGAGAGCTAAGCTCTCTGGAGCCAAGGATCTCATTACCCATGTACTCTCATTGCATTCTCTTCTGGAGCAGAAGGCATTTTCAGCTACCTCTCTTAGCTTGGCTTTGGACCTTATTCAAACTTGGCTAAACTGACATCCTCTTCTTACTACAATGTGGCTGCTAATGTCCGTGATGATTAATTTAGTTTAATTCTGCTCTGGATCTACAGGAGATGTCAATGGGTTTTCTCTACCCCTCCTTCTGCCTTTTATTATTTTTTCTTTCTCTCCTTTTCTCCCCCATCAAATTGGATATTATACGAGTTTTTATCTTTTTGGAGTCATGTGAGCAGCTCTCAGAAATTCAGGTATAGCTTCATGGAATACAGTGATTGATTTAAAGCTAAGAACCTTAGTGTATCTGCTATGTATTCCCGGGATATTTAGGTAAGCACAAAGTCAAATATTTCTTCTTCAAATTTTGAACACCAAATGGAAGTTTTTCTTGCCTGTTTCTGCTTTAGAATTAGTGGTGTAGCAATAATTTCCATGGGCTTAACAACTGTTCACATTTCTAGTGTGTGTTGTATGAGAACTACAGATCTCCCTTTATGAGTGTGGCTCATGGGACTTTTGCTTTCTGATGAAGAGTAGTGCATGTTTGTTTGCTGTACAATTCTGGTATTCCTTTTCCAATCATTCGAATTTTCTTTCTTTTCTTTTCTTTCTTCCTTCCTTTCTTTCCTTTTGCTTTTTTTTTTCTTTCTTTCTTTTTTTGGGGTGAATAAATCAACCCGTGATTGTTTTCAGTCTCAAGTAGCAAAAATCAATAACAACAAGGCTTTGATTTGCTATTGGTGATGATTCTTTAGTACTGTCATATAGGTTCAAAGCATCTCATGGCAAGCCTTTTTTGCTTTAAGACCCATTATTTATGAATTCCTAAGCTGCAGTTCATCTGTCTTAGTAAATGACAGGCCATTGGCAATTATTGTAAGCAGTGACTAACTTTGCTTTACAGAGTCAGTGTTTTAAGGTTTTGAATATTGAGGGGATGGGAGAATGATACTTTTTGCTTTTCCTTTTCCTATTTACTTTCAGTGAGTTTTTTCCCCCCATTTATTTTCTCTATAGGCAGCTGCAATATTTAATTCAGCCTTTGGAAGTTTTTTGGTAAGTAAACATGATTTAATTTGTCTTTTATAACTTTTGTTGTGATGTTTATATGAAAGATTTAGTGAAAATCAGACATTATTTTTTTTTAATTTGGTTAAATATAAAATCTTGAATCCTGTCATGTATCATTCTCCACACTGTAAAGAAAGTTAGTTAATAAATAAAAGAAATGTTCTCTTACAATATAACTTGGAGGCTTGGGTTTAATATTCCATTTAATGGATTCAAGGAATCAATTAAAACACTATGTGTCTCCTTATAGAGGTTATGTCAATATATTGATCATTTAATGAGGTCTTTTGGATTATTATTATTTTGTGTCAGTGGGATCGAGGATTTTGAAAAGGAAACATGACCCAGCTGGTCAGAAAGGGAATGCTACTTTACTTATGGACATGTCATTTATTTTGTACATTTCACTGTCAAATAAGCTACTGTCTTAGATACTTCTGAGAAATCTATGTGAAAATTTGAAATGAGGAAATAACTGATGAGTAATTTGCAAGAAAATACAGTAATTTTGACATGTGAACTATAAATTGTATATAAAAAGATTAAAATAGTTCATTTTTCATAAGTAGAACTACTGTATTTATAAGGACAGTCCTATTTTAGCATTTTTAAAGCATTATCTCTGAAACAGATGATATAACAAAGACTTGGGTTGTGTGATGGAAGACTGAGAAAGAAGCTGAGTTTTCTGTCAATTGAGGGTTTTATTTATACCCTCCCTAAAACTTTGCTCAAAATTCGTGAAAACAAATTAGAATGTTGTATTTTTAGATATATAGCTCATTAATAGGTATGTGGTACAGTGATTTACAAAAAATTGAAAATGGAATCAGTGAGGTAGATAAACTGGTTCATGAGTCTAGGTAAAATATCAATTACCTCTGTTTAAAATGTTCTTTATGTCACTTGTTGTTTTATGGTTTTAAATGTAGTTGAAGCTTCAAAGCTTATTTGTTCCATGGTGTTAATTCTGCATGGTGCTGTTTAACTTGTAATGTCCCAGTGTTACAGAGCTTCTAGTGATGGACCTTCTGCGAAATACATGCTTAGATTCTACCTTACTTTTAAAGAAGTAGTAATGTTATCCTCCACGGTGTATTCTTATTATTGGGTTTTAGAAGAGAGATAATAGAGTCTACTTAATGAAAATGATCTCTGGAGCCACTTATTTTAGACTCAGTAATATTTTGTGGTCATTATTTCACATATCCAAGTATTAGTTTCTGAATGTTGTCACAATTGATAACATACTGTCTGTAAGATATATCCTTGTTGGAAGCCAGTTTTTTTAATATGGCTGGGTTCATATATATCCACTATTAAAACATGGTTTCTTAAGCTAGATCCCTTACTCTTTAAAATGCCTAGCGTAAGTGAGAAAATAACTTTGAGGCAATTGTCTGAGTAACTAAAGCAAAATACAGTCCCTCAGTTGGAGGACAAGCTCACTAAACAGTTTGAGCTGTGCATTGACTATATGAACAATAAATATATCATGATATTTGTTCTACCAGGCCGAATTCTTTCATAAAATCCAATGAAGTCAAACTTGTTCTAGGGATCCTTTATTTTTTTTTTTTTTAATTTTTTTCCATTGCAGGTTTCTTTTGGATTTCTGTTATGCTCTTTCATTTTTAAAAAGTCATGCATTCTCACTCTTTAGTCTTTTTGCTCTTTTTCATCTCTTCACCTTTCTACTAATGAGTCAATCAGAAGTATTTATTGATCTCTTACACACAGAGGTAGTTTTCTGAAGCTGTAGAGTTGCAAAAAAATATGACATCATCCCACTCTTCTATGAAGGTAACACAGAAAAAGAAATACAAAAAGCTAAGAAATCAAACAAAACATATTACTAGATGATATGTGATTGCCAGATATGAACTCTGGGTTGAAAGGTTGGACAGAAACAATTTTGCTGTTGGACCTTGAAATGTGATAGGACTTAGCTAGAACAGAGGAAAGTGGAGGAAAAGGTGTGAGCAGTGGTAGAGAGGCAGAATTGATTCCTTTTTTTTTTTCCTTTCTTTCCTTTTTCTTTCCCAAAGCTGAAAATTACCAGAAGGGTTGAGAATAAAAGTTAGGATTGGAGATGTTTTGTTCCAGTGTTATAAGAGAAATAATTCTATTTTCACTTTTTTGTTCTTCTCTATAGCTACAAACACACCTTATGAACTATATGTAAGTCTGAACTAAATCAGTTAAAACTTAAATCAGTTAGTTAGATTCAGCTTATTTACCTGAAATAAAGATAATAGTGACCTGGACAAGATAAAAGTTTGTTTCTCTATTGTGTAAAATTTGGAAGGAAGCTGGCCAAGTGTGGTATGGGAGCTTCATGGTCAGAAAGAACTTTCTCCTCCAGGATCCATAGCATCATGGTCCAAGATAGCTGCTGGAGCTCCAGCCTGAATAACAAGGGCTTTACCTTGGGAAAGCGCGAAAGAGCTCTCCTGAAACCTAAGTCTGCTTTCTTTAAACAACATTCCTGGAATTCCAACACCATACTTGTAGTAATATCTTATTGTAGAACTTAGCCTTATGGTCCTACTTAGCCACTGGAGAGGCTGGGACATTGTGGCAATTTGCTAAGGGCTATAAATTGGATTTCTTTAACTAAGAAAAAAGAATGTACAAGAGACAGCTTGTCCTTTCTGCAAAAGAGCAGTGTATACAATTGTCCAAGTGCTTCAATTAAGAGATTAAGCTCCGTTGAATAATATGAGATGGCTTCAGGGAGAAGTTGGTGCTTGAGTTGCGCTTGGGAAAAGGACATTTCAGAGGAAGAAAATTTCAAACTATAACCTTCATGTTTTATTTTGTTACTCCTAAAGGGTGATATTTGTTAGAGTGGTTTTTAGAATATTTTCTTACATATGAAAACCAGCCATCTATCCTTAAAATTTAGGATTATGGATACTAGCATGGATTCTTGAGTTAGACAGTCTGGATTTTAAATCCTTACTTGACTGAATGCTATTCTAACCACAAAACCTTCTCTATGTATAAAATGAGGTAATGATAAACTGTATAGTTGAGGTAAGGATTAAATGGGATAATCTATATAAAATGCTTGAATGATGTAGTAGAAATAACCGGTCTAGGTTTTGTCCAAGTTCTACCATGGATTGTTGGTGCATGGCCATGGACATTCATAAAATGAAGAAACAGGTTATCTGTGACCAAGTCCTATAATTCTGAAATACTGATTCAGTGACTATTTTCTGGTTTTGAGTGACTATTGCTTTTGTATTTGCAACATAGTGTCTGAGAAGGCTATTTCCTTCAGATTACATTAAAACTTTGAATGAAAGGCTTTTATAATGTGAATGATTGAAGAAAGAACTCTTTGGGCATGATTGTTGATTATCAGATATTGTGTATACATGCTTAGAAGCTCGTCATGTCTGACTCTTTGCTACCCTATAGACTGTAGCTTCCCTGTCCATGGGATTTTCCAGGCAAGAATACTGGAGAGGGCAGCCATTCCCTTCTCTAGGGGATTTTCCCAACCCAGGAATTGAACTGGCATCTCCTGTGTCTCCTGCATTGCAGGCAGAGTCTTTACCTACTGAGCCATCAGGGAAGCCCTTCAGCCATCGAGATATACCAAATAAACTACTATGCATGTTATTATAGCTAGTCTAATAATGTCCCAGGTCTAATTAAAACACTGTTTTTCAAGAACTAATTGTTACAGGAAACTTTGTTTTTAAAATGTAGCTAGGCTGGTAATAACTAATGATAGATGAATTCAATTTACATAAATTTCAGACCAAGACAATATTTTAAAATTGTGCCACAGAGGATTCCTTTAAGTTGAGAAGTTAATGTTATTATCTACTCCCCTCATTTAAATTGTTTGGTTTACAATAATTGTGGAGCATAATAAGTGTACTGAGATTTCCCTCTTGATGAGACTTTAATAAAATTTGATGGTTAACCACCCTGAATAATGAAAATGTTATGAAATTTTATATGTATATATGTAAATATATTTCTTTGTCAAGCCATGTGTTTCAAGTCCAACCATTTCATATATTACTTCCTCTTCAAAAGAAAGGTTAAAAAATATAGATTTAGATATTGGCAACTTTTTCATTCTGAAGGAGATCAGCCCTGGGATTTCTTTGGAAGGAATGATGCTGAAGCTGAAACTCCAGTACTTTGGCCACCTCATGTGAAGAGTTGACTCATTGGAAAAGACTCTGATGCTGGGAGGGATTAGGGGCAGGAGGAGAAGGGGACGACAGGGGATGAGATGGCTGGATGGCATCACTGACTCGATGGATGTGAGTCTGGGTGAACTCTGAGAATTGGTGATGGACAGGGAGGCCTGGCGTGCTGCGATTGATGGGGTCGCAAAGAGTCGGACACGACTGAGCGACTAAACTGAACTGAACTGAACTTTTTGAAAAATTCCAGTTAAAGAATCATTTCTTTAAAAGAGTCGGCTGTGTTGAAAAAAAAAAAGATCACATGATTTGTTAAACTGTTAGTATTTTTGGTTTGGAGGCTACTTTCAGTGTTTCCATCTCTTCAAGAATTAGAAGTTAAAGTTTAAAAGGAAAAAATAGAGGTCTTTCTTTTTAGATCCCTCAGTCTATTTTATTATTTTTGATAGCTCCTAATCTTAAAGGGAAACCCTGCTGTTGCTGCAGCTACTGCTGCTAAGACACTTCAGTTGTGTCCGACTCTGTGTGACCCCATAAACGGCAGCCCACAAGGCTCTTCCGTCCCTGGGGTTCTCCAGGCAAGAACATTGGAGTGGGTTGCCATTTCCTTCTCCAGTGCATGCATGCATGCTAAGTGACTTCAGTCATGTCCGACTCTGTGGGACCCCATAGACAGCACCCCACCAGGCTCCTCCGTCCACAGGATTCTCTAGGCAGGAATACTGGAGTTGGGTGCCATTTCCTTCTCCAAAGGGAAACCTTACTGAGTAACAAAGTCAATGTGCCAAACTGAGTTTCTAACAAGTATGCTGTACAACATTGTAGCAATTAATGGCAACATGAATGTAAGGCGTTCTGAAATAGCAGCAAAGAGACCTAAGCAAAATTAAGTCACTTTTGTAAACTAATAACACCTAATCTAATGAAGATCTTGAAGAATCACTATGTACTTTCTGAAGGAGATCAACCCTGGGATTTCTTTGGAAGGAATGATGCTAAAGCTGAAACTCCAGTACTTTGGCCACCTCATGCGAACAGTTGACTCATTGGGAAAGACTCTGATGCTGGGAGGGATTGGGGCAGGAGAAGAAGGGGACGACAGAGGATGAGATGGCTGGATAGCATCACGGACTCAATGGGCATGAGTCTGAGTGAACTCCCGGAGTTGGTGATAGACGGGGAGGCCTGGCATGCTGCAATTCATGGGGTCACAAAGAGTCGGACACGACTGAGCGACTGAACTAAACTAAACTAATGTACTTTCTAAATCTCATTTAAAATATCAGGAAATATCTCATTTAAAATATCAGGAAATATGTAAATTTCTTTTCATAATTCTCCTTTGAAATAGCCGTTGCTGTAACCAGCAGAAGATATTCTAAGACAAACAATTGAATTTCTTTTTATGCCAGACCACGGGTTAAAAGAAATTGCTTAACTTGAGCTAAAGAACTAACCAGCACATATTCTTCTTCCCTTACCCAACTGTTCTGTCTTCCCTCTTTGCTTTGGTTCACTGGTTATGACTGCCCATCCTTGTAGAAAAATTTAAGAATTAACTGATACTGTTACTATAGTTTCCTAAAGTCTCTTGAGAAATCTGTACGCAGGTCAGGAAGCAACAGTTAGAACTGGACATGGAACAACAGACTGGTTCNGACGGAGCTCCCTCCCTAGCTCCTTTGTCTGTTTCTCCGTCTTTTGTATTCTTCCTACCTGTTTTTGAAGACAATGTTCTGCTATTCTGGATGCCTGACGACCTCTGCCAGCATTCAGAAGTTGTTTCATAGATTTTCGTCCGCGTTGGAATGTTCTTTGGATGAATTTGCTGGGGAGAAAGTGATCTCCCCGTCCTATTCCTCCACCATCTTCTCCGAATCCGCACTGACGTATTGATGCTTTTGAACTGTGGCATTGGAGAACACTCCTGAGAGTCCCTTGGACTGCAAGGAGACCAAATCAGTCCATCATAAAGGAGATCAGTCCTGAGCACACATTGGAAGGTCTAATGCTGAGGCTGAAACTCTAATACTTTGGCCACCTGATTAGAAGAACTGATTCATTGGAAAAGACCCTGATCCCGGGAAAGATTGAAAGCAGGAAGAGAGGAGGACAACAGAGGATGAGATGGTTGGATGGCATCGTCATGTCAATGGACATGAGTTTGAGCAAGCTCTGGGAGTTGGTGATGGACAAGGGAGCCTGGTGCACTGCAGTCCATGAAGTCGCAAAGAGTTGGACAGGACTGAGTGACTGAACTGAACTGAAGGTAGTACTGAATATTGCTCAAAAATTCAGTTGCTTGCATTATTCAGTATCATGCATTATAAACAAGTCATGAATTTTTGTGGAGAAACTAAGATCTCAACTGAATGACTTGGGTTGCTTGAGATTTTATTTTAAAATTAAGGAAAAAAATCCGCCATGGTTTTCAGTATTGCATAAAATGAGTATTCCATAAACATAAACTAAGTTAAAAATCGACATCCTAGATTTAGGGGAAAGGAAAACCAAGTTAACAATTAGGCCTTGTATGGTACCACTCTTAACCTTCTTCATTAATATTTGAGGTTCTTGATCTGATTTTTAAAAAGCAGTGTTGCACAACAGTCAATGAGTAACAAAGTTAATGTGCTTCCTCTCTAATCATTTGGTGTGTGGCTGAGCACATTTTTGTACAAGAAAGGAAAAATAAAGGTGATAAACATGTATTCCATGTTATTAAAACATAGCATTTGTTTGAGACTTTTTTTCTTTCAGTTCAGTTCAGTTCAGTCGCTCAGTCATGTCTGACTCTTTGCGACCCCATGAATCGCAGCACGCCAGTACCTTACAATATATAACTTATTATGTGGGAACATTGTGTTAAAAACTAACTTCTTAAAAACTATTATAATTGTAGTATAGTTAGCCCTCAGTATCCTCACCTTCCACATCTAAAAATTCAATCAAATGAGATTAAAAAAAAAATTCAGGGGAAAAAATANCTGACTCTTTGCGACCCCATGAATCGCAGCACGCCAGTACCTTACAATATATAACTTATTATGTGGGAACATTGTGTTAAAAACTAACTTCTTAAAAACTATTATAATTGTAGTATAGTTAGCCCTCAGTATCCTCACCTTCCACATCTAAAAATTCAATCAAATGAGATTAAAAAAAAAATTCAGGGGAAAAAATAATGATTCCAGAAAGTTCCAAAAATGAAAACAAATTTGCTGTATCAGCAACTATTTACATAACATTTACATTGTAACAAGGATTTTATGTAATCTAGATATGCATTGGGCTTCCCTCATAGCTCAGTTGGTAAATAATCTGCCTGCAATGCAGGAGACCCGGGTTGGATTCTTGGGTCTGGAAAATCCCCTGGAGCAGGAAATGGCAACCCACTCTAGTATTCTTACCTGGAGAATCCCATGGACAGAGGAGCCTGGCAGGCTACATACAGTCCATGGAGTCACAAGAGTCGGACATGCCTTAGCAACTGGAAAGAGAGAGAGAGAGAGATGAATTAAAGTATATGGGAGGATATACATAGGTTACAGGCAAATTCTACATCATTTTATAGAAGGGACTCAAGTGTCTGTGGATTTTAGCATCCATGGGGTGTCTGGAACCAACTCCCTGCGGATACTGAGGGATGACTGCATATGTTTAACATATGAAATCACCAAATCATTTTCCAAGTGATTATACCATTTTACATTTCTACTAGGAATGCTTGAGGAATCTAGTTGCTTCATTTCCTGGCCAGCTCCCCTGGAGAAGGGAATGGCTACCCTCTCCAGTGTTCTTGCTTAGAAAATTCCATGGGCAGAGCCTGGTGGGCAACAGTCCATGCCGTCACAAAGAACTGGACATGACTGAGTGACTAACACTTTAACTTTTTACAGGTGTTTAGTGGTATATCATTTTAGCTTTAATTTGTATTTCCCTAATGGCAAATGATGTTGGATAATTTTTTCTGTGCTTGTTTGCCACCTCTGGGTCTTCCCAGGTGGCACTAGTGATAAAGAACCCATGTGCCAGTGCAGGAGACATGAGAGAGGTGGGTTCAATCCCTGGGCTGGGAAGATCCCCTGGAGGAGGGCATGGCAACCCACTGCAGTATTCTTGCCTGGAGAATCCCATGGACAGAGAAGCCTGTTGGGCTACAGTCCATAGGGTCAAACAGAGTTGGACACGACTGAAGTGACTTAGCGCGCACACATTACCAGATACATCTGGTATCTGTGAGGATATATCACAGATGTATCTGTGAGGATATATCACAGATATATCTGTGGTATACATCTGTGAGGATACTTCTGTGTATCTTCTTGAGAGTATCTGTTCAAATCTCTTGTGCATTTGTTTATGGGGTTGTTTTCTTCTAATTGGATTGTGAATTTTTAAATATGTTTTTAATGTTAGGCATTTATCAGATATATATTTTGCAAGTGTTTCCAGCCTATGTCTCGTCGTTTCATTTTCTTAACAGTGTCTTTCAAAGAGCAGAAATTTTAAATTTTAATTAAATCTATTTATTTTTCTTTTATGTCTCATGGTTTTTGTGTTCTCTAAGAAATTCTTGTTTAGCTCAAAATCACAAAATTCTTTGTCTGTGTTTTCTTCTAGATGATCCATAACTTTTGCTTTTTACATTTGAGGTCTATGATTCATTTTGAGTTAATGTTTGTACATGTTGCTGTATGTGATTTGGGATTCATTATTTTGTATATGATTGTAGAAGTTTAAAGTTCTGTCTAAGTTTATATCTGTCAGATGTGTCTGCCTTTCTCTTTATGGATTTTTTTCCATAATCTTTATACTTATAAAGCCCTTTCCTAATCACGTCAGATAAAATTTCACATTTTTCTTATTTATTTTTGGCTTTATAGTCAAAATGTATATATATGTTTAAAAGTAAAGCTTGTTGTTTCAGGGTTCAATAAATACAAATAACAGTTTGAAAGTATTTTCCCTGATTAAGATATTATCGGTTAAATGGGTCAGTTTCTGATGTTACTGTCCCTACCATTGTTTTTTCCCCATGTAGGTCCATCTTTGTATGGATACTCTCCTATCTACATAGTGACATATGTGCTTGTCCCTGAAAATAATTAAATCAGTATTCATGACTGTTAAAAATTATTTCTCTGTCTTAGGATATTACCCATGACATTAATATAATTACCTAAGATAAAATTATTTTTTTGAAGTATAAATTGGAGATGTGCATAGCAGAGTGATCGAAAATTATAGAAACCTCTTTTTGATCTCTATCAATTTAATTTGCAAATATTCAGACACATTAACAGCAAGATGTTTCTACTTGGAGGATTGTTGAGTAAGGTGAATAGCTCTCTTAGAGTTTTAAATAATAGAAGATGTTAAAGAAATAAGATGTATGATTTAAAAAAAAACCTTGATCAGTTTGATTTTAACTTTTCAATTGAACAGGCTGTAGTCATCAGGGGAAAAGATCTCTTCATGATAAGAACATGACTCCTGGAAATTAAAGGCAAAATGTCACAGATCTCCAGACTCTTGAGATGAATATTGATTCACATTTTACATGTCCACTGATGGTCTGAGTTTACAGTTTATACATCTTCATTTTCAAGAATCACATACTTGTTTACTTTTCCTGGGTAGTTTTTTCTGTGATGTTTCTAAGTAAGTAAGGTAGTTAAATTAAAGACGCCCACTGTGTTTATAGTTTTACTCTAACCGGGCTTGGTCTCGTGGTCAGTATTTGTGCCTTAGTGCTTTTTACTACTTAGGCAATAATCTTACAAGTCATTATTTTCTGAAGTGTTTCTAGGTTTTCACTTGAAAGCTTGTGTTCTTTTTATCCGTCCACTTAGGAGGGATAGTGTTTAATATTGCTGTGCCTCTGGTTATTCTCAGGAGCCAACGCAATGAAACTTACCCTCTTTCTCGCCATCCTCTGTCACCGTAAGACGATCTGTCTTTGCGTGCTGCTTTCGTATGCCCTCCCCATGCCTCAGTGCCTTCAGTGGCTCTTAACTGCCCCCCACGCAGCTGGCCGTCCCTGAGTTCGCGCAGTGCAACCCCATGCTCTCTCTCTCTTTCTCTCTCTCTCTCTGGCCCCCTCTTTCATTCCCATATTGACTGTTGATTCGCTCTTCTCTCTCTCTCCTCTAAGCATCTGGGGCTCCCACCTCTTTGCTTATGCTATTCTCATCCTTTCCGTATCTTATCCATCTCTCAAAAGCCATCTGACCCTTCCAGCAAGTTCTCTAACTTTCCTTTTATGGTTATTTCTCTCTTGGGGTTTAGCTTTTATGGAATTTAGCTCTTGGGACTTTCCATCTATATTGTAACTGGTTGATGTAGTTACAGTTAAAATTCTGACCTTTTCCCCACCTTTGACTTTTCCTGTGGTCCTGTTCTTATTATTTTTTCTAAAACACTTCTCTTCTAATGGATACATTTGTTTATTATTTTTATTGCCTGTCTCCCCTTATTCAAATAAAAGCTCCATGAAGACAGGTATTTTGGGGGGGTGCTTTGGTTCACTTCTCTGTCCATAGCACTTGTACCTGGAACATGGTAAGCACTTAAAAATATTTGTCAAATGAGTAAATAGAAATCATTCAATGAATGTTATTTTAACCTCTCTTCTTCATGTATCTACATTTTTAAAATATATATATTATACACTTAAATGCATGCTCATTGTTACATGTTAAATTAGTTTGACAGAAATTCCAATATCACTTAATTGCTTATCCACCAAATTGTTCTTACTTATGTTAACATGGTTTTAAATTGTTAGCTTTTAGTCTCAGTAAAACATATGCTATAGCCATAGAAATCTGTGTTGTTTTACATTCACAGTATTGGTTCAGAAATTGGAAGCAAATTCATTCCCCCATCTAAATTTGATATTGGATAATTTGTAAGATTTTCTATAATAACTCCCTGTGAGTAGATTAGGGGAGATTGTCTCTATGTTATAGATTACCAACCCATATGCTATTATCATTCAAATAATTTATTTTAAATGTCAGAAACTCTTCCATGAAAAATTGCTATTTGATTACTATATATATAAGAGCTGGAGATTTATATATAAGAGCTGGAGATTTATATATAAGAGAATATAATAAGTGATTGCCATCACATAGGTTTTAAAAGAATTGTACTGTTGGCATTAAGGACAATGATTTTATCATTAAAGTTTATCCTTTAACAACTTATGAAATATATAATTAAATTGACAAGTGAGAATTAAATTTCTAGACAATGCTGAAAAAAATTGTGTAATATCCTAGAGAAGAAGTAAAATACAAGGAAGTATGAAAAATGGAGGAACTAGTTCAATGGTATATAAAAATGAGATCAAGTCTGTATCTGAGAGGCAATAGAAGTAGTTAGGAAATAGAAATAGCCAAAAAAGGAAAAAGAAAGAAAGAAAGCCAAGGTAATGATGAGGACGCAGATAGCCTGAGCTTGTAATATGATATTATAGCAAGTGAAAGCTAGTGCAGTTCCTTCTTCAGAAGCGTCATGTTACAGCCATCTGCACTTGATCTTGGTAGGTTCGTGATTCGGAATATCGCTTTGATGTTGGTTTTATAACTTGCTAACTTCGATATAGAAAATCGTGAAGGTGTGCCTGGCTAGAGGAGCTTTAGAGAGTGAGTTATACCTCTATATAATGGAGAAAAGGAGAGAATTTTAGGATACTAAAGGAAGAGATATATAGTTAATCAGACATGATTTTTTCATGAGAGAGCTGATTCCATTTTCGTATGATAATCTAAAAAATTCATTTGTGCCATTTATGTTTGTTATAGTATCCTAATAAGCCGTTTAGAATTCCTAATCAATGTCTGCTGAGGTATACGAATTTGGAGCAGGACAGAGATTTTCAGTGTTTTTCAATAAATAAAATCAGCAATAGGGAAGATTATTTCTTCTTTACTGTCCCCCATCCCCCTACCCCCCACCAACATGTAGACTTATATGTTACTTTTCTGCTTTTCATTAGCGTCTAAATACTTCTTTAAACTAAAGAGGAAAAAATGAGTAGAAATAATGAAAAGCATTAGAGATATGTATGTAAAGGCTTCCTGCTCTTTTCCCTTTAATTCTTAGGTGTTTTCTTTCAAAGATGGTTGAATCCTGATTCTGTATCATTATATGTCTCTATAGAATTTTGGATCCATATTTCATGTAGTTTCAAGTCAAACAGTTGTTGAAGTCAAAAGGTTAAATTTCCAACTCTTAAAAAAAAAATGAAATAAAAATTCCCACCAGTGAAGACAAGTGGTTTTAAGAAAAGACTTAAGTGTGTAACAGAAAGTATTTATATTAGGAGAATACTTCCCTCTTGTAACAGAATGCTGGATTTTGTGTGTGTGTGAAGTTTCAAGGTACTTGTGAAAAGTAGCATCAAGATCTCTCTAAGGAGCAATGTCAACAATCATCAGTCTTAAAAGGAATCTTCCATCATGTTTGCCTTTTCCCCCCAAATTTTATCAACATGATGCCACAATCACTAAGCGTTTATTGCTGACAAAAATTTATAAACTAATGAAAATATCAAGTAGCATTGTGCACATCTGGATTAGTTTTCCTCAGTTCAGTTCAGTTGAGTCGCTCAGTCGTTTCCGACTCTTTGCGACCCCGTGAATCGCCGCAGGCCAGGCCTCCCTGTCCATCACCAACTCCCGGAGTTCACTCAGACTCACGCCCGTCGAGTCAGTGATGCCATCCAGCCATCTCATCCTCTGTCGTCCCCTTCTCCTCCTGCCCCCAATCCCTCCCAGCGTCAGAGTCTTTTCCAATGAGTCAACTCTTCGCATGAGGTGGCCAAAGTACTGGAGCTTCAGCTTCAGCATCATTCCTTCCAAAGAAATCCCAGGGCCGATCTCCTTCAGAATGGACTGGTTGGATCTCCTTGCAGTCCAAGGGACTCTCAAGAGTCTCCTCCAACACCACAGTTCAAAAGCATCGATTCTTCGGTGCTCAGCCTTCTTCACAGTCCAACTCTCACATCCATAGTTTTCCTAGATATTGTTAATTTTTCATTTCTACATGGAAACTGTGTCTTGTAAGTCACCTAACACATACTTTGATTGTGTTATAAAAATACAAACAAGCTATTAATAGAAGGACAAGTTTTTCTCCTTAAAGAAGTTGGGTGCCATATGGTTTTGTGTGTGTGTGTGTGTGTGTGTGTTTGCCATATAGTTTTAAAAGAAGTTTTTCTATCTCTACTGTAAATCACACCTGATGCCTCAAAGATCTGAGATCTCTTATCTTAGGTTAAGCTTTTTCTTGGCATAATGTCACCCCTAAGCAGAGCCATACCCAGTAGTATTGCTATATTTTTTCACTGTCTATTTGAATTATCCATTTTTAAGATACTGAGTTCCTCATTGCCAGAGATCTAGGTGACATATACTTTGTAAAATTAACATGGTCCTTTTTCAAATACTGATTTTGTGGCTCCAGCTTGCAGGAATGAACTCACATTAATCACACTCAGATATCAAGCAAATTGCCAATTTATTAATTGAGAGTGAGAAACATAATTATGAGAAGTACTTAGACACTTGGGTTGATGCCTTCTTGCCTCATGGTTAAATTCACACCAGACAATGTTTTAATAAGTTTACTTTGTGGGAATGGAATTAGAGGAAGGAGATGTAGGTAGAGAACTCCCAGTTTCATTCTATCAGGCTTGTTTAAGTGAACGTGTCTGGCTCCACAACCAGGATTATGTTGCCCTTGGAAACAGGTCCATCATTTGGATCCAGGAATCTTCTTTCCTAGATGGTTCATAGGTAGGTATTGTTTAAGGTACTTTCTCACTGCCTCCATTGCCAACTGGTTTCCCCTTTCATAGATTTACCATACCTTAAAGTGAAATCTTGCAGACGTTGAAACCAGCCTAATATTTTAAAGTGATTTTGCTTGTCTAATCTATAAAGGCATTTCCTTTATTTCCAAGTTCAGAGAGGGAAGAAATACAAATATAAAATCCCATTTTGTATCATCTATATACAGTTAAACTGACTGAGACGGTAGTCATAAGCTACATGCAGCTGTTTAAAATTTAATTAGTTAAAATTTAAAAAGCATTCAGTTCCTCAGTCATACATTTCAGAGATTCATTAACCACATGTGACTGCTAGTTGCTGTTATGAACAGTGCAGGCAGGATGGTGAACATTTTTATCATTCTAGAAAGTTCTACTGGACAATACTAAAGAGACATTTCATTGACAAAATAGTTTGCAATTATCTATTTTAATATAATTTGCTGTCTGATATCTTTATGCATCTTCATTTTTGTTTATTTCAATATAGCCAAACTTACTATTCCAATCTTCTCTAGTGAATTTGAAGTCGATCATATACACATGTTCAGCTGGACAAGGATTTTATTGTTGTTAATAGTTGGTTAAGTATCCAGCACTTAAGTATTCTGTTTATTAAAGAGTGCTTATGAATTTCATTGGCTATTCTTCTTCAGTTAATGAGAGGACTATTTATTTTGAAATCTTAAAAAAAAAAACTCATGTAGAGCCAAAATATTTTTAAATGTTGTATTATAATTTTGACTGTTTAAAATGATAGATTTCTTTCTTTTTCAACAGTGTGCTATTTTGATAAATTAAGAAAGCTCATTCAGAAATGCTGACAATGCCAGGAAAATAAAGAGCTGTCCTTTGGAAAATAGCATAACGTTGTAGCTAGGTGCCTGAAAGTCAGTGCATTTTCAAAGCCTGGATGTGATTTTATTTTTAACTTGTGTGCCTTCCTGTGCATTTAACAGTGCCTGTTCTCATGAAAATCGTAGAATTTTTAAAAATCTGCTTTCACCCCCTGCACACTTGAAAGATTATGTTCAATAAGACTGTTCTTTTGTACATAGTAGTTTAACGTGGTCAGTGATTTCAAATTTTGGATTTCTTGACCAGTACAGTATATATATATTTGTTGCTGTTCAGTCGCTAAGTTGTGTCCAACTCTTTGCGACCCCATATATAGTTTCTACCTGTGGAATTTTTATGTGCTTGGTAGACTTGTGAAATAACTTCTTGGAGCATATGTATCTACACTCAAATAAATACTTACTCATTCATATTCTTATATACAATTGTTCTTATCTTGAGAAAAGGTCATTTTTTATTGAGTACTTTCAAGGTAGTGGTTTCTGTGTACCTGCTGGGAGAAGTACCAAGAGGTCCCCAGGCACAGACGCTGCTCTCAGAGGGCTTACGCTGTAGTAATCAGTTATATACAAAAGTCCATGTAAAAGAGTAGGTACGGTATGGACGATGGAGCTCTTTCCCAGAAGGGATAGAACGAGAGGAAGTCTTTCAAAATAAACAGAATGTGAGAATACAGTGGTGTTCATTCCAGACTAAGGCTAAGGAGATCTTGAAGTGAAGTGAAGTCACTCAGTCGTGTCCGACTCTGTGACCCCATGGACTGTAGCCCACCAGGCTCCTCTGTCCATGGGGTTCTCCAGGCAAGAATACTGGAGTGGGTTGCCATTGCCTTCTCCAAGGAGATCTTACTATTACTAATTCTGTATGCAAAATCTTTCTAGTAGGCTTAGTTAGCAATGAGTTATGATGTTAGCATCTTGTAGACAAAACCTGGTATAAGGCCTGGTCTGATATTTGTCATAGTTGAAGATGAATTTCTGAAAGAAAGGTGTGTTTGATGTGAGAAACCTACAAATTGATTTATTAGATTTTTTAGTTACACTTTTACACATGATTAGCTATAGTAATATTTTTTAAAGTAAATGTAAAAGATACATATATACACCCAGTAGTCTCTGTATATAAAAAATGAAAATGGTCTCTACATATAGAATATTAATCTTTGCTTCCATTGAAAATAGTTCTTTTAAAAAAGTTAAGTAAAGACCTCATTTACTTTTATCAATATTATTGACGTCTTACCAGAGCCCTATTAAATTTGCCCTATGGTATGGTCTCCAAATTATGTTCTACAAAACACATGAATTAAACAAAAAAAAAACCTGACGTTTCATAGAACTCATAAAGTATCACACGTGATTGGGAAACAGTTATGCCATATAGGAGAAATTTTTTGTTCCTCTTTTTTCATTTACAGAACTATACCTTACATACCTGTTCCTTCCCTAGAGATTTTCTTATATCTCTATTTGCAAGGATAAATTAGATCTTGGTTTATGGTTAGCTTGACTTTGTATTCTAAGCTCTTTCCAAAAGCTATTTAAGGACATATCCATANTAGGAGAAATTTTTTGTTCCTCTTTTTTCATTTACAGAACTATACCTTACATACCTGTTCCTTCCCTAGAGATTTTCTTATATCTCTATTTGCAAGGATAAATTAGATCTTGGTTTATGGTTAGCTTGACTTTGTATTCTAAGCTCTTTCCAAAAGCTATTTAAGGACATATCCATATCCATGAATTCAGCTGAATTACATTCAGTCAGGTGATGAAGAAAAGTATAAGACACAGTTTCTTTAACTTAAGAGACTTAGTGAAATGGAGGAAACGAGACAAGCAGAAGTAAAATACTAGGAAAAAAACAAGAAAAAATCTGGTCAGGTGCTTAAATGTGTGGTACCATTAATTCAGAAAGGGAGAGCAAGACAAGAGCGAAGCGATCAGGAAAGGGTTCCTGGAGGATGTTCCATGTAAGATCTTGAAAATCGAGAAGAGCCCAAACAGAGAAGGTCAGCCTGAGAGTGGCTGTGGCCTGCAAGGGCAGGGGCCCGGCCTGGTATGCTTGCTGTTTTCTTTATGTAAATGTAATGGTAAATTTGGGCTTCTCTGGTAGCTCTACTGGTAAAGAATCTGCCTGCAATGCAGGAAATTCTGGTTCCATTCCTGAGCCAGAAGATCCCCTGGAGAAGGCATAGGCTACCCACTCTAGTATTCTTAGGCTTCCCTGGTGGCTCAGACGGTAAAGAATTCACCTGCAGTGTGGGAGACCTGAGTTCATTCTCTGGGTTGGGAAGATNAATTCTGGTTCCATTCCTGAGCCAGAAGATCCCCTGGAGAAGGCATAGGCTACCCACTCTAGTATTCTTAGGCTTCCCTGGTGGCTCAGACGGTAAAGAATTCACCTGCAGTGTGGGAGACCTGAGTTCATTCTCTGGGTTGGGAAGATCCCCTGGAGAAGGGCATGGCAACCCACTCAACAGTATTCTTACCTGGAGAATCCCCATGGACAGAGGAGCCTGTGTAGTCCATGGGGTCGCCAAGTCAGACATGACTGAGCAACTAAGCACAGCAATGGCAAATACAGTGCCTTGTACATAGTAGATGATCAATATGTAATGAACAGGGACTTCCCTGGTGGCCCAGTGGTTAAGACTTCTTGCAATGCAGGGGGTGGGAGTTCAATCCCTGGGCAGGAAGCTAAGATTCTACATGCCACAATATCAAAAAATCAAAACATAAAAAACAGGCAAAATACTGTAACAAATTCAGTAAAGACTTTAAAAATGGTCCACATCAAAAAAAATCTTTAAAAATATGTAGTGAGTAAATAAATGAATGGGCAGTTGTAAGCAAGATAAAGTAAAAAAGAGATGTTTACTGGACTAAGTCAGTTCTTGTTGGTAACTGGCAGTGAGACAGGTTCATGAAGAGCCTTGAATGGGAATCAAAACTTGAACTTGATACCTGGTGAGACATGACTGAGGCATCTTCTAGGAGTGTAGGCCGCTGGAAATGGTGTCTTATGAGCAGAGGCCTGGCAGCAGTGTGCTTGTCAGTGAGCTTGTACGTGAAAGACTGATATTTACCTCTCTGAGTATAAACCAAGAGTGATGAATGTCCTGGCTAGAGCCTTTGAATTTTCTGACAGAGAAAGAACCACAAACACAAAAGAAAAAGGAAAATTTTTCTTAGCCATTTATTGAATTACTTAGACAACTAATATTAATGGAGTGCCTGCTATATGAAGGCCCTGACACAGGAGCCTCATCACCAAGCTTTGAACCCAGGATTCCTACTCCCAAGCACTATTAAAGGGATTCAGTAAGACCAAGTCGCTGAGACGCTTAGCAGGGTGTCTGGCACATTAGCAAGAATTATAAGTGGTAGCTGCTATGGTTATTGTATTATCTAGCTAATTTTAGACACCCTGACCCTCCTCGTCCCTATGGCCAAAACCCTCTACTATAATCCTGTATTGAGACTTTTTATCTAGTCTCTAATATTTGCCTGAACCTATGGTCCTTTAAAAACATTAACAACATTTTAAAATTAGAGACTCTGAAACTTGTGCAAGGCAGATCAGATAATATTAATGAATGGTGAGGACCCATCTCTCTGCTTTTTCCTGGTCCAGTTTTGCATGAAAGAGTTTGGGATATCTTTATGGTGGAAAGACCAGGAAGCACAAGGAACATAGGCAGGGGACTCAAAGATTTTAGGATTAAAGCTGTGGTGGTGTGAAGAAAAACAGGGAATTTAAGCAAGGGAATAATTTTGAGTGAGATGATTAAGCTTGGATTGGTACCTGTTAGTTACATGATAGTACTGGGACATCCAAAGGCTAGTGTCCAGGGATAGATATGGGTGGAATCTCCTTTCCCTTTGCAAATGCACAATACATGGATCTTAAACTCATAAAGATTCTTTGGGGTTGGCTGTTAATTCCCTTCCCTCTTTTTTTTTTTTTTTTTTTTTTAAGACTTCTGAGCTCATCCTTTCTGTATCCCAGTCTCCACCTCTCCTCTGCTACTCCCATATGTTTCTGGTACATTTTTTAAATCTTACTTTTCTATTAATTGTGTTTATTTGAGTTCATTCGGTTATAGTTTATTTTTTTCTTAAAATGATTTGGCCCATCTGACAGTACTTTGAGTCAGTGATGATTAGGTAATGAATAAATATTCAAATGGGATGGATAATAGCTTCAATTTTGGTTTTATAGTGATTTCAGCTCACTTCTTTCAAAGTGTAAAGCAGTATCACAGCCAAAGTTCCATTCATCAAAGGGAGACATAAAGAGATGCCACTGATTCCTGAAATTAAATAATACAAAGTTAATAAATTTAATATATAAATTAGTGTCTTTAATTCTTTTTTAAAGAAGTACTCAGCTTTCAAAATATCTATTCCTATTTCACTTTGAAAATAGTGTAAACAATTTAGCTCATAGACCAAAACAGAGATCCTATTATTCTTTTTGATGCATAGATGTGAAGACATTAATGCTAATTTGGGTAATGTGTATTCATTGAGAGTAAAAATCAGGCTCATTTTTGCACCTGATTTAAGCCTGCAGCAGACTTTCATATTCAAATTAGGAATTGAGAGATGCGTATAGAAAGTGGAGATATATATGTCTAGGACCTACTTCAGCTTTATAACAGGCTCATAATTATTAGCAATGGGATCCAGGCTATTCACACTGGACACTGTTAGAATGTTCTGTGATAATTTATAGGGTTGATTACTCTAGCGTCAAGTGGAACCTTAGGAAGAAGAGCAGCAAATGGTAAATCTTTGTGGTGGTCCCTGGAGTAGCATTTCAGTTTGAGACTCTGAGTTATGTGGGTCTCAACCTCTTTTCCTCCACTGGCCTTTCCTGTGGCTCGTCGGCAGCATTGTCATCTGTTCAGATCATGCCTGGTCGGAAATCACTGGTCCCCGGGGAGGAGAGAGTGGGGTGAGCCCTGTTATAAGCACACTCGCTGCAAACCTTTCCCCTTGCTGTCAAGGTGACAAATGTTTGTCCTTAAGGGAACACTGGAGGTTAAACCACCAGTGTTTCTCTCACTTATCTTCTTTCCTGTACTACCCAAGCTCTTAGCCAAATTTGTAGCTGAAAGAATCTCAGAAAATTAGGCTCCTTATAACCTTTATGCACCTTGTTCAGAGATATGTTTTGCGCAGGCTCAAAGTACTGACCACATTATGCACTGGGGGCTTAGTAATTAGTTTCTTACAAGTTGTTATATAAGTACATTTTCATTTCAGAGCTTATTCAGAAGGAAATAGAGACACAAACATAGAGAACAAACATATGGACACCAAGGAGGGAAAGGGGAGATAGAATGAATTGGGAGATGGGATTGATATGTGTACCCTATTGATACCATGTATAAAATAGGTAACTAATGAGAGCCTACTGTCTAGCGCAGGAAACTCTGCTTAATGTTCTGTGGTGACCTAACTGGGAAGAAAATCCAACAAGGAGGGAATATGTGTGTACATATAGCTGATCCAAACCAGTCAATCCTAAAGGAAATAAGTCCTGAATATTCATTGGAAGGACTGATGCTGGAGCTGAAACCCCAATACTGTGGCCACCTGATGCAAAGAACTGACTCATTGGGAAAGACCCTGATGCTGGGAAAGATTGAACGCAGAAGGAGAAGGGGACAACAGAGGATGAGACGGTTGAGTGGCATCACTGACTCCATAGACATGAGTTTGAGCAAGCTCTGGGAGTTGGTGATGGACAGTGAAGCCTGGTGTGGTGCAGTCCATGGGGGGTTGCAGAGTTGGACACCACTGAGCAACTGAACTGATAACTGATTCACTTTGCTGTACTGTAGAAACTAGCACAACATTGTAAAGCAACTATACTCCAATAAAAATCTTTAAGAAACATGAACATTTTGAGAGATAGTGTCGGGAGCTTTGCAAATATAATTGTGATAAGGCAAGCAGTGTATTCTTTTCATAATCAGCATGCATTAAAGGTGTATACATCCTCGCACAAAGAAACATGAAACCATGCATTAACCCTGGAAATGGAAGTTGCTTTGGATTTTTCCAGTTCTTTTTTGGCCCATTCCATTCCATTCTCTCTCAGTCGTGTCTGACTCTTTGCAACCCCATGGACTGTAGCCTACCAAGCTTCTCTGTCCATGGAATTCTCCAGGCAAGAATACTGGAGTGGATACCCCATCCCTTCTCCAGGGTATCTTCAGAACCCAGGAACTGAATCTGCAGTCTCTTGCATTGCAGGTGAATTATTTTACCATTTGAGCCACTAGGGAAGAGCCCCTGATGCTGGGAAACACTGAGGGCAGGAGGAGAGGGGGCAACAGAGAATGAAGTGGTTGGATGATATCACCGAATCCATGAACACGAGCTTGAGTAAACTCGGGGAAGGATAGGGAATCCTGGCGTGCTGCAGTCCTTGGGTTTGCAAAGAGTCAGACATGACTTTGAGACTGAATAACACAAATTCCATTCTCTGATGACAACCCACTACTGTATTCTTACCTGGAGAATCCCCATAGACAGAGGAACCTGGTGGGCTACAGTCCTTAGGATTGCAAAGAGTCTCACGCAATTAAGGCAACTTAGCACAGCATATATAGCAGTGAGAATAATCTTGAACGATCTAAATTGGTATGTCATTTTCCTACTTAAAATTCTTCAATATCTCTTGGGATAAATACCAAAATTCCTTATATGACTTATAAGGCCCTGTATGACCTGTACCTTGCCTCCTGCTTCATCCCATGCCACCTTCTTTACGCTCAAGGCAGCTTCCATATAAAGATACTTAAGTGTCTCTAGTTCATTCATTCAGTGAATACTTTATTGAGCACATACTCTATACTAAGGCTATGCAAATGTATAAAACAGACAAACACTCATGGAGCTTACCTTTCTAGTGAGGGCATATGACAACTAAAATGTATAGATTTGTGACTAAACATATATATTTCATATAATTATATATTAGTTTGTATTATATATTTTAGTGGTAAATCTATGTATTTTACTTATATGTCATGTGGAAGAAATGAAGAAAAGTAAAGCAGGAAGGGAGAAAGACAAGAAACTAGAGAGATTGCAGTTTTTTAAAAGGTGATAAGTGACAGTCTCATTTAGAATGTTTAAACAGAAACTTGAAGCAGGTAAGGGAGGCAGCTATGAGAATATTTTGGGAAATAGTGTCTATATAAAGAGAATGTCTCCTAGGGGAGGGCCTGGCAACCCACTCCAGTATTCTTGCCTGGAGAATCCCATGGACAGAGGAACCTGGTGGGCTATAGTCCATAGGATTGCAAAGTGTCAGACATGACTGAAGTGATTTAGCATGCACTCATGCAGAAAGAGAATGCACGCAAAGTTCAAAGGGCCAGACAGGAAAAGAGCCAGAAAAGGGAGGGCAATAGAGAGAAGTTCAGATATGTAACAGGGGCCAGATTATATGGTTAGGGCCTTTGTGGGCCATTGAAAGGTTTTTGAGTTTAAATCTAAATGAGATGGTGTATTAGTTAATTTGAGCTGCCATAACAAAATGCCGTGGATGCAAGTGTATCTACCTTGGGTTGTGCAGGTTACATGAAATATTCTTCGTAAAAGGTTTAACAGAGTGTCAGACACATTGATAAGTGACACAAACTAGCTGTTATTACTTTCATCAGAAAAGTCCATTGGTTTGTCCAAACTTACCTAGCCGGCAATGAGAAGAAACTCAGCTAGAACCTAACCCTATTATTTCACATGCAGTCTACTTTCCATTATATAATGAAGCCGGTCTAGGTTCAATGCAGGATGCAGGATGCTTGGGACTGATGCACGGGAATGATCCAGAGAGATAGTGTGGGGTGGGAGGAGGGGGTGGGGAGATCAGGATTGGGAGCTCATATACACTCGTGGCTGATTCATGTCAATGTATAGCAAAACGAATACAGTATTGTAAAGCAAAACAAACTAAAAAATAAAAATTTAAAAATAAAATGAAAAAAAAATGAAGGAGTTTCATTTTAAACCAGAGGATAGTTCAAGTTATAGAAGGAAGTAAAAGTTTCTTTCTTTTAAAATACTCTATAATTTGAACTTTGTGATATTGCATCCTGATGCACATTCCTTCCTTTTAGTGGGATTTCCCCATGTATCTGCTTTTTCATAATGTTTCGCTTTGTTTCCTTGAAGTAGTCCTAAAGTTTGAATATCCTTTGAATTATTAAATGATTCTTTCTCTGGAAGTTGCTTAATTTCTTTCTATTGTTTTCTCAACTATTCACTATTTATTGGGAATGAAAATACTGATTCTAGAGCTATTAAATGAAGACTTTAAGGAGAAAACTTCTCCCCCTGTAGAGAAGTTCAGATGGTCCTTCAGGATCCCTTTCCATTCAGTCCGGTAGAAAATTTTTAAATTCATTTCTTTAAAAAATTTTTACATAGTATTAACTGTATGCCTAGGACGAAGACAAATATTAGGAATATAGTGGTAAATTAGTCAGGCATAGTCCTTGTAGATGAAGTTTACATTCAAGTCAGGAAAAGAACAATAGATGAAATGATCACATTCTAATTTTAGTTATGAAGGAAAATAGCAGAATGATGATAAAGCAGAAAATGTTCCCTTTTAGTCCAGTTCTTTCCTCAACTACTCCCCATTTTCCTCTTCTCCTAACATAGTTTCTTTATGAGAGAACCTCGTTCTTTCAAGCTTTTTACTTAAATCATCCAGATGAAGTTGTTTAATACAGGACAAATAATGTGAGTAGCTGACAAGAGATAGTCAAATTTGACTGATGTTGATATATATAAAACTAACCTAGGTCACCTTATGCATGCTAAACTAAAGAGATCATTTTCTGAGGGGAAATTGAAGTATAATTGCTTTGCAATGTTGTGTTAGTTTCAGCTGTACAACAAAGTGAATCTGCTGTTATTATATAGCAGATTCCCACTTGCCCATCCCACCCTGCTAGGTCATCACAGAGCATCTAACTGTGTTAGACAGCAGCTTCCCACTCTCTAGCTATGTTACACAAGAGTATCATTGTAATAACAGCACAATAATAAGTTTAGAAGAAATATGTTACAAATGACTTTATCAGTCATTGCATTTAATTTCTTTTTTTACTTTCCTTTGCTCCTAAAACAGATACTCATTGCAGAGAAATAGCAATGCTCTTATTTTTGCTGTATAAAATTAATGTTTAAAGATGTGTACAATAAGGAATAATGACGAGTAACTTGTTTTTAAATTATTTTTGGAAAAGATAAAGGAAAATACCTTTCAGAAGATCATGTGAGTTCCTCCCATCTCTTTTAGGCCAAGTAATTATATTCTATCATGCTTTTTTTTTTTTTTGGTAGAGGGACAGAGTGAAGATAAAAGACAGCCATAGAGACAACAGCCTACTTCACAGCTGACTGAAGCAGGTGTTAGAAATGCAGATGAAGCGTGTTGACTAAAGACTATACAAATTTGAAGTGAAAATGCCGCTGGTCTGCATGCAGCGTTCTGCACATATGAAGTTTCAGGCAGTTCAATTATTCATTGTATTGTGTGAACCAGTTCAGGAGTTAGGGAAAAGGTGCCTTTTACATTTAAACTGTTTCTTCCCCTTCTTTCTTTTATCTGCACTTGACAAGCAAAATGAACTTCATTTTGTAAGTTTTATTCCTGCAAGTGAATGACTTACATTTCTGTATGGAAAAAAAAAATCTTAGAACAGATAACTCACAGGTTTAAGGGACACTATGAAACAACAGAAACTGGCAATTGTTTTTCTTTTTCATGTTTGTTATAATCAAAGCCACTAAAGACAAATAAATGTGAAAGTAGCTTTTGAATTGTCATTACCGTCAACCGCACCATGAAATAGTTCTTAAATGCCTGAGTGTGTGTCCCTTATTCCTTACTGGGTAAGAAGGTTTCAAAAAAATAAACCATTTATTCTCTAATCTTATAATGAAGGGTCGTGATTTTTAAAAGGTAGAGCTGAGATATTTTTAAGCATTTGCTATGTAATTTTAAGCAGACTTACATTTTAGGGGAAATTCCACAATTCATGGAGTTATTCCTACCCTCATTTTGGTTCATTTTGTTTTTTGGTCTCAGGGGTTGGTTGACCTTGCTACAGAGTACTGCGCTGGTACTAGACTGATACTGGTGTCAAAACACCCACTTTTTGTGAACTCAGAGCACTTGAGGACACCCAAAGAGGTTTTATTATGTTTGTGTTACTGTGTTTGTGTTTTCCTCCTCAACATAAGCAGGGAAACGTAAACGCCTCATTTTAAAGGTGAAGAAGCTGGGAACAAGAGATGTTCTTTTCTTTCTTCTTTCCCTCTTCACTTCCTTCCTTCCTCTATTCAGACTCGACGTATCAGAACTGCTGAAATTTTGACTCTGTCTGTACAAATCTATAGGTTTAAGATATCATTTTTTTGGACTCCAAACACAAAAGGCTTCAGCATACATGCTTTGTGACCCCTTGGTAGCAAGTTGGCTGCTGCAGCTTCAGGCACCATGCCTTTGTTCAAGGCAGGATGGAAGGGGAAAGACCCTACTGGGAAGCTTTCTTCTCATTTCTGCCCTTTGTAAGAACAAATATTCCCAAGAGGTTCTCAGCAGACTTGCTCTACTATTTCATTGGCCTGATCTCAGTCACAGGGTTACTGTTCTCTGTAAGGAAAGGAGACAAGTAGGGTATCAAAGGGAACCGAGTTTGGCTTAGACCTATGCCTCTTGACCCCTTCCCTTCATGACACACGTAAGAAATGTAACATCCTAGGGGCGAAAAGAGTGTTCCTGCTGCTCTAGGTCCTGCCCTTCTGCCCTGAGAGTTGAGTCGGGGGATGAATATCTTCTCTATCTATGGGACATTTAAGACTCATATTGGTGGGACTTCCCTAGTAGTCCAGTGGCTAAGATTCCATGCTATCAGTCCAGGGAGTTTGAGTTCAATCCCTGGCCAGGGAACTGGACCTGACATGCTGTAGCTAAAGATCCTGCAGGCTGCAATCAAGACCCAAGATCCGACGTGCCGCAAAGTATTTATTTGATCTTGGAATATGTTGTGTTTGGATTTGAATAAATGTTTATCTGTTACTCTTGGAAGTTACCCCCTCCCCTCCACCCCCCGCTTCCCATCCCTTTAATAGTGAAACTTGTATATGCTGTGAAAGAGACTTGGAGCTAGAAAGTTGACTTCTTTTCTTCAGGCATACTTTCAGCCTCACTTGTGATAATGTGACTTCTGCATACATTGAGTTATCCTGGCAGTTTGTAAAGAATCACCAAAGTGAACCACGTTTATACGTGAGAGACCAGAGCTGCATTTTAGGAAAGACCCTAGGAACCAGGCACTAAGCAGATCAGTGGCCATTGGCTGCTTATGTGTCAAACTGCAAAGGCTGCTCTGTCAAATTGTTCGGTCTCCAGTGTAGTCAGCCGGGATCTCCTTGGAAGTTATCTGTAGCTGAGAGTGGAGACTGGGTAGAAGCTGCATCAATAGTGAGTTGTAGAGGCTGACAAGGCTTTATTCTGCAAAGCACTAATGAAGAGTTTATGGATAAGGCGAAACCTACAGGGAAGGTTTCTATGCTGCAAAAGAAACAGATGGAGTGCCTAAGGTAGAAACTGATTGGTTTGTATATCAGGTATTTAGTGATAGTCCTAAAAACCAAATTTTTTCTAGAGAAAGAATTTTTTAGCCTGCAGACTTGGAGTCCTAGTATGTTCTGAAAATTTATACTCAAAATGTATTCTGTAATTGTATGTGGGTTTTTCTAGAGAGAAAGGTCACAGCTTTCATCTAATTTTCAAAGATTAAAAACAGAGAATCTGTTGAATGCTTAAATAGCCCAGACTTGAAGCAGTTTTCCAGGTCTCACTAGAGAGCTGCAACTTCTAATTGTTCTATGACCTGATCATCTGTTTAAGCAGGAATTTCTCTTTGATGTATATGGTGCTTTACAGTATGTGCAGTAGATAGCCTAAATGGTTTTATAGTAAAGATATGCTTTTCTGTAAAATATCCATCAGTTCAGAGTTCACAAAATTCAGTTTTTTCTTTTGAGGAAGATAAAATGTGCTGTATGAGATGACCAAAATTAGGCAATGTTTTTGTGTGCAGTGTTGTAAAGAAGCCATGAAACTCTTTTACCTTCAACATTATGTAGTGTTAAGAGTAAACTAATTATAATAGTCAATGCTTAATTATTTATTAGTCCTTCCAGGATTTGAATACCCAAGATATTTTGATATTTACCTACTTAGACTTTTGAGGTGAGGTGAAAGTGCTCAGTCATGTCTGACTCTTTGCGACCCCATGGACTATACAGTCCATGAAATTCTCCAGGCCAGAATCCTGGAGTAGGTAGCCTTTCCCTTCTCCAGGGGATCTTCCCAACCCGGGGATTGAACCCAGGTCTCCCACATTGCAGGTGGGTTCTTTACCAGCTGAGCCACAAGGGAAGCCCACCTTTAACCATGGCAAAATAGCGATAGATGATAAATAGGAAAAAAAACCCTCTTTTTCTCTATTATACAGTAATTCTCAGTTCTTCATTGCCTTTAGAGTTACTCCTTTCCTTTTATATGTGTGTGTTTAAGTAATTTCCCCCCGGTAGATGAAGCTGACAGCATTTTCCAAATTGATTTTCAATCTGTAATATTCCAACCATACCTCAAACCTCATTAAAGCTCTTTTCATCATTTCTCTGGCTCCATTAGTTATGGCAGCATCTCAAAATTTAGTTTTCTCTGTAAATTTCATTATTGTGGTTACCAATTCATTATAAAATGATCAGAGGAGTAGGAGGAAGGGAAGAGGAATTGACATATGAGGACAAAGTGAAAGATTAGGACTCTTTGGCCTGCAGAGTAGAAATCTATCACATCATGAATGGCACGGGTAAGGAGAAGTTGGACCAAGATGCTAGATCTGGAAATGGGAAGATGGAAGGAAATTCTTGAAACTCTCTTGAGATAGAAGAAGTGGAGCTACCTAACAGGGACAGACAAGTAATTTTTAAAAGCTCGGAGTGAATTTATCTTCAAGCCAAAGAAAAGATGTAGCAAATCTTCGTGTACACTCTGAACGTATCCTAAGTAATTATAAATGTTAGTATGCTAAACAAGCCTCCCTTATTATTATTATTATGTTCTCTGGGACATCCTATAGAAACAGAATTTTTGCTGATTAGGCAAGATGAAGTCAAGTCTGACTAAGAAAGAAAGATGAGGTCATGTGCTATCTTTATATGAGCCTGGCAAGCAAGATTGGTAATAACCAATACCACTGCAAGTACATCACTGAAGACTTCTTCTTCCGTTTATTCTCACAGTGGTATGTCAGTGAATTCATCCTCTGTAAAGAAAAAAAAAACAAACTGCTTTTAGTATGTTTGTTCATTGTAACTACCAGGCAAAATATACTCAGGGATGTTTTTATTTTATGTGTAAAGAATTCTTGCAGATAAAGAAGAAACAAAACATATACCAGGAGGAAAATGAGCAAAGATCTTTAATGGTCACTCACAGAGGACCCACCATGGATGAGCAATAAACCTAGGAGATGTACAACCACACTGCCAATCAGTGCCAATGAAAATGTTTTCCATCTATAAAATCAGGAAAGTTGAACAAGATTGACAAGACCTATTATTAGTTAGACTGGAAAGACTTAGCAATACACACTCTTGGTAGGTGTGTATGTAGACACAATCTTTTTAGATGGTAATTTTATAGTGTGAAACAAAATTGAAAACACTTAAAAATAATAACAGAAACACTTAAAAATAATAACAGCAGGGCCTTCCCTGGTGGTCCAGTGGAAGGAATTCACCTTGCAATGCGAGTGATCCAGCTTCAATATCTGTTCAGGGAACTAAAATCCCACATACTGCAGAGCAACTAAGCTCATGTTTCTCAACTACTGAGCTCACACCACAACTGGAGAGCCCACGCACTGAAACAGAGATATCACATGATGCAATAAAGATTCCACGAGCCACGACTAAGACCTGATGCAGCCTAGTAAATAAATCAACCTTTATTTATTTATTATTGTTGCATACAGTAATACCAGCTATCAAAGCTGCCCTGGACTTGGAGCTATTGCTAAACATTTAGTAGGTATTATGTTTGTATTATATTTGTCCTAACAGTAGCTGTTATTGCTTCTATATTATAAACGAGGAAGTGAAGTTGCTCAGTCGTGTCCGACTCTTTGCGACCCCATGGATTGTAGCCCACCAGGCTCCTCGGTCCGTGGGATTTTCCAGGCATGAATACTGGAGTGGGTTGCCGTTTCCTTCTCCAGGGGATCTTCCTGACCCAGGGATCGAACCTGGGTCTCCCGCATTGTAGGCAGACGCTTTACCATCTGAGCTACCAGGGGGTTAGTGTTCTTCTCTCCCCCACATTGATACAGTTATTAAGTGATGAAGTCAAGATTTGAACTTACATCTTTCTAACTTCAGATTCTACAATGATAAGCCATTTTGTTGTTCAGCCTACTCTTGGTAGAACTGGTCAGTTCCAATTCTCAGAATTTCTGTCAAAAGGACAGTCGTCAGTGCCAAAGTTGTACATGTAAGAATGTTACAGACCTTCATATTTAGGTACTAAGTATTTCCTGGTGGCTCAGTGGTAAAGAATCCGCCTGCCAATGCAGGAGATGTGGGTCCAGTCCCTGACCTGGGAAGATCCCCTGGAGAAGGAACTAGCAACCCACTCCAGTATTCTTGCCTGGGAAATCCCCTGGACAGAAGAGCTTGGCAGGCTACAGTCCATGAAGTGGCAAAAGAGTCGGACGCAACTTAGCGACCAAACAACAACAAATCCATGCACCTACATGAAATGTAGTTTGGGCATATTCAAGGCAGTTAGCTGGAACCGAGACCATTATATAAATTTGGGAACCTAAGAAGTGCCCCCTCAGTGAAAGAAGTACTAGAAAGAACCCTACTTATTGGCCAAGATAAGTGATAGTGTCGTCCTAGGCTGGGAGTTTGAATGGAAGAAAAAGAATGTCTTGTGAACAAGAGAAATTCCAAGCCTGTTCTATAGATGGTTTTGAGATAATGAATTTATACTATCTTTATGGGCCCAGAAATTAATGTAAAAGCTTGTTTCAGATTGGACCTCTGGAAAGAGAGAATTCTTTTGAGTTAGTGAGATATAAGAAGTTCTAGAAGAACTTCTTCTTCTAGATAGAAGAAGTTCACTGAGTCCCAAGTAGAATAAATATAAATAAATCAAAATAAACTTCAGTACAATACAGACCACTGCAATCGCAACCATTACTAGTAGTACTAGCAAACACTTACACAGTGTCATTTTGTGCCAGATTATTGCCTAAGAACTTTGTATACATATTAACTCACTTGTTTATGGAGGGTAACTTACAATTATTTTATTGAAGAGGAAAATAAGGTACAAAGAAGTTACTAAATTTTCTTAAGGTCACTCAGCTGCCATAGTAGTGACCAGACCGAGATCTGAGCCCAGATAATCTAGCTCCCAAGTTTGTGCTCTTAACCTCTGTACATGATGCTCAAGAAGAAAATCTTCAAAACAATCAGAGAGAAAAGACAGTTTTCTGAAGCAACAGCCACAGCTGGTCTTGCAGCAGACTTCTCTAAAGCAGTGAGAGAAGACAAAATATAATGGGGTATCTTCAAGTGGTGTGGGAAAGTGACGCACCCTGTGCCCCCCCTGCCTCTGCCCGAGGTTATTCACAAATAAGCGTTCAAGAGCGAGCCTGGGTTCTTCTTCCTGTCCTCCTATTTTTCTTTCTTCCTCGTATTTTTCTTTAAAAAATAAATTTGGAGCTCATATACACTCGTGGCTGATTCATGTCGATGTATAGCAAAGTGAATACAGTATCGTAAAGCAAAACAAACTAAAAAATAAAAATTTAAATAAATAAATAAATAAATTGGGTTCCCTTCCCCTCCCGTTGAGGCAGCCGGGGTTGGGGTAACCTGTGGGTCCAGGACTAAGGAGGTGGTCAGAACCAAGAGGGGCAGTCAGTGGTCGAGCTAAGGAGATTTGGGGTGGGAGGTAAGACTGAGGTAAGGCTGGCAGGGCCAGGATATTGATTGCGTGCAGTGGGTATGAGGACATGAATAAACTGAGGATAACTAGTGCTCCGAAATGTATGATATCACTTATATGTGGAATTGGGAAAAAAAAAAAAACCATTAATGAATATAATGACAACAAAAAAGAGACTCAGGTATAGAGAACCAATTAGTGGTGACCAGTGGGGAAAGAGAAGGAGGAAGGGGCAAGGTAAGCCTAAGGGGTTCAGAGATATAAGTTGTTATGTATCTAATAAGCTACAAAGATATATTGTACAGCACATGGAGTAGAGCCAGTATTTTGTATTAATGGAATGTTTAACCTTAAAAAATTGTGAATCACTATTCTGTACACCTATAACATGTAAACTATACATTAACTATGCTTCAATTTAAACAAGTGAAAAAAAGTCATGAGACCATGTCAGAAGTTATACAGGAGCCGACCTGAAAGGACATAATTCTAGATTAATTCTAATAAATCTATAATTATTGGAGCATCAAAATAAATGATAGTAAGAGTATACCACACTGAATAAAATAGCAACCCAAGGTTCCATACTGATATAAATAAGTGAATAAGCTAATCAATGAGAAGAATCCCAGGCTATGAATTTTATAAATTAAAAAAATGATGGCATTAGAAAATTGCCACTTGGCAACTATTGTTCAAGTAATACTAATAATTGGTTTAGGCATGAATCATCCATGGAGGTTAAAAGCAGCTCATGAAAGTTAATAAAGAAAGAGCATGGCAGTACTCTCAAAGTATTTCAGTTAACAAGGGAATAGTAACTTCACTGATGAGAAACCTAGAAGACACCACCTTTAAACCCAATGAGCAAAGTGAACATCCCCCATAATAGGGCAAATGGACATCATTGCTGCTGAGTGTGGTATACTGAGAAGCATATAGCGTCACTTGAGACACACTCCTGTGAAAATGCCTCACCTGCATTTAATCACGAGAATGACACAGACAAACCCAAACAGAGGCAAACTGAAACAACTGGGCTGTACGCTTCAAAAAATAGCAAGGTTATGAAACAGCATGGGAAAATTAAGGAATAGTTCCAGATAAGCAGACATGACAGCCAAGGACAGAATATGTAATTCCAGACTGGGATAGTTGGTGAGATTTGATGGGAATGGATTTGATGGTAGATGGTAATATTACTATCAAGGTAATTTCCCAATTTAGCATGTTTTACTGTAGTTATATCCCTGGAGAAGGAAATGGCAACCCACTGCAGTATTCTTACCTGGAGAATCCCACAGACAGAGGAGCCTGGGGGCCATGGTCCCTGGGGTCACAGAGTCGGACATGAGTAAAGCGACTAAGCACGCGCACACACACACACTGTAGTTATACAAGGGAGAGTCCTTGTTTTTTAGGAGGTACCCACTGAAGTGGGCTTCCTTTGTGTCTCAGCTGGTAAAGAGTCTGCCTGCAGTGCAGGAGACCTGGATCCCATCCCTGGGTTGGGAAGATCACTCCAGTATTCTGGCCTGGGTCGGACAGGACTGAGCGACTTTCACTCAATTCACAGGCTGAAGTATTAATGGTATATCACACCTTCAGCTTACTCTCAGTATAATTGTGGGTTGTGCTTGCGCACCCATGTGTGTGTGTGTTCATTCTTCTTTTGTATAGTTTTGTAGATGTAAGTTTTTATTTCATTCTAAACAGGCCTACAGGCTTCCCTGCTGGCGCAGCTGGTAAAGAAACTGTGTGTAATGCAGAAAATCCAGGTTTGATCCCAGGGTCAGAAAGATAGATCTCCTGGACAAGGAAATGGCAACCCACCCCAGTATTCTTGCCTCAGAAATCCCATGTACAGAGGAGCTTGGCAGTCTACAGTCCACGGGGGGTCACAAAAGAGTTGGGCATGACTGAGTGACTAACACACATACACAAACAGGCCAACACGCTATGTGATTATTACCCTTTAACCTGGTTTCTAAAAATGGTTCACAAAACTTCTCTGACCTAGTTTTTTGTTTTTGGTTGCTGCGGTTTTGGGACTGCATTGGGTCTTTGTCGCGGTGCAAGCTTCTCTAGCTGTGGAGTGTGGGCTCCAGAGCCCACGAGCTCTGCAGTTGTGGCAGGAAGACTTCTCAAGTTGCAGTGTGCCCGCCCTCTAGTTGTGGCTTGCGGGCTTAGTTGCCCCGAGGCATGTGAGATCTTAGTTCCCTGACCAGGGATTGAACTTGTGTCCTTTGCACTGGAAGGCAGATGTTTAACCACTGGACCACCAGAAAAGTCCATTGATCTAGTTCTCGCTACTTGACTTTTGCAATCTCAACAAAAAAATGGTGATTCACAGCACCCCAAATCACAAATTCATTATACAATTTTTATTTATTATTTTCATGTAATTTCTTTTGATTTATTCACTTTATAATTTTATTTGTTTCTAACTTTTAACTGAAATATAGTTGAGGTATAAGTCCCTAGTTTCTAATTAATATATTTTAAGCATATGTAATCCTCTCCATGGTGTTTTATCATGAGAAAATAATGATATTTAGAGTCAGAAAAATTTGGCTTCACATAGCAATTCTGCTTCTATCTAGCTGCTTGAATGTGGGCAAAATTCTCATCTTTTGGGGGGGGTCACAGTTTCCTCATCAGTAGGCAACTCAGGATTGTTGTCAGGAACAAATATGGAAACAGGAAAAGTCTAAGCAGAGCTGCTGGCATGTAAGAGGAGTGCAAACTAAGCATTGTCTTCCCTCAATTCATTCTTCTCTCTCTCACCAAAAGCATCCACACAAGCCTCTCGGGCATAGGGAAATACAAAGCTTATTAAGAGACTATAGGAAAGGGCTTCATCCTTGCCCTTTTGTTCATATTGGGCTTCTCTCCTTGTCGCTGATTCTTGCCTTTATTTCCGTAATTAAGTCATCCATCATCATCCAGATGAATCAAGCCAGACGGTGACCACAGGTTGGGGGGAGGATGGGAACCGCACAGAGAGGGTGAGGGGATTGCCCGAGCACCGCCGGTTACTGGGGGCCAGCAGCCAGTGCATGTGAGGGCGATCAGACGGAGCGCAGTCTTTTCCAGT
This sequence comes from Neotragus moschatus, assembly GCA_006410615.1. NCBI lineage: Eukaryota > Metazoa > Chordata > Mammalia > Artiodactyla > Bovidae > Neotragus > Neotragus moschatus. Next base: position 239,800 of record SJYA01002348.1, on the reverse strand, counting down.
ACGGGGACTATTAGCTCTGCTGTTACAGCAGCTTACACTCCCTAAGAAAAATACTGATTGATCGTGACCAAATGACTGATTCTCCTCTCTGTCTCCTTACTCAGCAAGCCAATTTTAGCTGTTTCTAGTCTTGGGGACCTTCAGTGTTTACAATTTCTTTCCCTTCAGTGGGACTTTCATTTTTCCTTTGTTTTCCTTGGGGGTATTTTTCTTATTTCTCACCCTCTTTACATGTCTATATGTAAACATATATTCCCTAAATGTCAACGTACATTTTATACAATCTTTATTACATGTTAGTTCATTTCTGTTTCCTTGGTATTCTTTTGCTTCTGTTTTTAATATTTGTCGGGGGTGGGAAATGAACTGGGTAAAGATGGTCAAAAAGTACAAACATCCACTTGAAAAATCTTAAGGGGAAAAAAATCTATATATCTGCAAGGTCAGACTGATAACTGTTGTAATGTGCGCGGAGAAAAGGAACTCTTCTTGACAGCCTGTCTGTTCATCTGTCTGTCATCAAACATAAAGCACAGTAAGTCTACTGCTGCCGCTAAGTCGCTTCAGTTGTGTCCGACTCTGTGCGACCCCATAGATGGCAGCCCACCAGGCTCCCCTGTCCCTGGGATTCTCAAGGCAAGAACACTGGAGTGGGTTGCCATTTCCTTCTCTAATGCATGAAAGTGAAGAGTGAAAGTGAAAAGTAAAATTGAAGTCGCTCAGTTGTGTCCCACCCTCAGCGACCCCATGGACTGCAGCCTTCCAGGCTCCTCCATCCATGGGATCTTCCAGGCAAGAGTACTGGAGTGGGGTGCCATTGCCTTCTCCAACAATACGTCTAGTGGGACCTTAAGCTTAGCCTGGTTTGTTTTTTTGAACCAATTTCCACAAGTCAAGGGTTAGGGTTCTGCTCCCTATCAAAGAGCTCAAGTGCTGAAATTCCAAGCCCATATCTTAAAAAAAAAATTTTTATTGAAGTATAGTTTCTTTACAATATTGTGTCAGTTTCAGTTATACAGCAAAGTGATTCAGATATGTGTGTGTGTGTGTGTGTATATATATATATATATATATATTTTTTAGATTCTTTTCTATTATATCACAAAATATTGAATATAGTTCCCTGTGCTGTACAGTAAATCCTTGTTGTTGATCTATGTTATTTTATTTTATAGTAGATTGTATCTGTTAATCCAAAACTCCTAATGTATCTTTCCTACTTACCTTTCCCCTTTGTTTGTTTGAAAGCAAACCGTAAGTTTATTTTCTATGTCTGTGAGTGTTTCTGTTTTGTAAATAAGTTCATTTGTATCATTTTCTTAAATTCCACACATATGTGGTATCATATGGCATTTGTCTTTGATATGCTTTATTTAGTATGATAATCTCTAGGTCCATCCATGTTTCTGCAAATGACCTTATTTCATTCTTTTTTTAAATGGCTGATATCCATTATGTATATGTGCCACACCTTTATCCACTCATCTGGTGGATATTTAGTTTGCTTCCATGTCTTGGTTATTGTAAATAGTGCTGCTATGAACACAGGAGTGCATGTATCTTTTTAAATTAGAATTTTCTTTGGATAGATGCCCAGGAGTGGGAGTGTTGGATCATGTGGTAGCTCTATTTTTAGTTTCTTAAGGAATCTCCATGCTGTTCTTCATAGCAGCAGTACCAATTTATATTCCTACCAACGGTGGAGGGAGGTTCCCTTTTCCCCACACCCTTTCCAGCATTTATCATTTGTAGACTTTTTGTTGATGGCCATCCTGACAGTTGTGAGGTGTTACCTCATTGTAATAGTTTTGATTTCAAGCCCATGTCCTTAGTTCTCTTCTGATTCCTGCCACAGTAGGCACCCTGCATCTAGTGGATGTTTAATAAATGTTTCAACAAGTATTTCTTGTATCAGTCACTCAAAAAATGACTCAAGATCCTGCTTCTGGATCCAGGATGCTTGGGACTGATGCATGGGGATGATCCAGGGAGATGGTGTGTGTGTGTGTGGGGGGGGGGGTCAGGATTGGGAGCTCATATACACTCGTGGCTGATTCATGTCAATGTAGGGCAAAACAAATACAGTATTGTGAAGCAAAACAAACTAAAAAATAAAAAAAATTCTTTTAAAAAAGATCCTGCTTCCCATCCCAGATATTTTGTGCTCCTTTTATGTGGGTTCTCTGCTCTGCTTAACTTCTGAATGTTAAAGTGTCTCAGGGCTTTGTGGCAGGTTCTGCTCTTTGCTTTGTCTCCCTTGGAAAGTTATCCAATCCCGTGGTTTTATGGAACATCAAAATGCATCTGCTTCCAAATTGATATCTTCAGCACCAACTTCTTCCTCAAATGCCAGACTCATACATCAAATCGTCTATTTGGTGTCATATCTTGGATGTCTAATAAGCGTCTCAAGTTGACCATATGCAAAATAAAGTTCTTAACCTCCCCCCATCCTTAAAATGCGTCTCCTCTAATCTTTCTCATTTCAATAAATGGCTCTAACCATTGTATGCCGCTTACCTGGTGGCTCAGATGGTAAATAATCTGCCTGCAGTGCGGGAGACCTGGGTTCAGTCTCTAGATTAGGAAGATGCCTTGGAGGAGGGCTTGGCAACCCGCTCCAGTACTCTTGCCTAGAGAACCCCATGGAGAGAGGAGCCTGGCAGGCTGCAGCCCTTGGGGTCACACAGAGTTGGACACGACTGAAGCAACACAGCAGCAGCAGCATCATTGCATGTTCAGTCACTCAGTCATGTCCGACTACAATCCCACGGACTATAAGGAACCTGCGTCTCCTGCATTTGGCAGGTGGATTCTTTACCATTGAGCCACCTGTGAAGCTGCTCTAACCATTATTTGAATTTAAAAGTTTTTCTAGACTTCTCTTTTCACCACTTCCTTCTCTCTACATCTAAGTCATCAGCATGTCCTACTGGATCTACCTTCTAAATATATCTTGAATTCATTATCTTTTCTTTGTCTTCGCTGTCACTGCCCAACTGCAAGATGCCATCAACTCTTGCCTGTTAATGCTGCTGCTGCTGCTGCTAAGTCGCTTCAGTCGTGTCTGACCCTGTGTGACCCCATAGACAGCAGCCCACCAGGCTCCCCGTCCCTGGGACTCTCCAGGCAAGAACACTGGAGTGGGTTGCCATTTCCTTCTCCAATGCATGAAAGTGAAAAGTGAAAGTGAAGTTGCTCAGTCATGTCCGATCCTAGTGACCCCATGGACTGCAGCCCACCAGGCTCTTCTGTCCATGGGATTTTCCAGGCAAGAGTACTGGAGTGGGGTGCCATTGCCTTCTCTGCTTCTCCTCTAATCTCTCTAAAGTTTTCATTTCACATATCAGCTAAAGTAATCTTTTCAGAATATAAAACTCACATTGTGTCACCATGCTCTTTCCTAGCTCTTCCCTGTTTTTAAGACGTCTCTGGTGTCTTCTGTTGCCCTTAGGATAAAAGCTAGACACCTTATTCCAACCATAAGGTCCTTATACCTAGCCCTGCCTTCTTCCTCAGCCCCATTTTATACCATACCCCATGCTCACCACACTTCAGCAACACAGCAAACCTGTTTTCCCTTAGGACCTTTGTATTATTAATATTAGTAATATTTAGTATTATTAACATTAGCCATGCCCTCTCTCTGGAACATCCTTTCTTCCATTCTTCACTGGATTGTATCCTTCTTGTCACTCAGGTGTCACTTCACATGGCACCTCCCCTGAGGGCCTCCCCAGTACTTTCTATCACACCAACCTGTGTTGTTTTCTTCACGGCTGTTATCATTATCAAAGTTATTTTGTTAATGTATCTGTGGTGTGACAATCCCCATTAAAGTATAAGCTCTGCGAGAGGAGTGTCTTTGCCTGCCTTTTTCATTCTAATATTGCTACTGTCTATATAGTACCTGGCACCTAGACTGGGTTAAATAGCTGTAGAATAAATGAACCACTTTCCTGTAGAACAAAAAGTCTGGGGATTTGCAAGTTTTACTAGTTCGTAATCTGTCTGTGATAATATTCACAGGCAAGTTTTCCGTTTTCCCTTTTCCCACCTTGGCTATTTTTTCTCTCCCTTCTTTTCTCCTTTAGGATAGACTTGCCCTTGTTTCTGTCCACAAAAACCCTTTCTAAGGCCACAATTCATCCTTCTTGTCTTTAGACATCACCCAGAGATTTGGTTCTGAAGGAGAGCAAGTCCAGCATGCAGTGGTCCATAAAGCTGATTCTTATTACATCAAATTAAAGGGCTTCCTGATCTCTGGTCCAAGACTTGTCTACTTTTCTTAAAATGAATGTTCCACTGTTGTTCCAATGTAATCTCATGTAGATTCTCCTTCCAAGTTTCTGATTTTCTTGATCTTCATTTGTCTTCTTTGACTTCTTTTGTGGTGAAGAACCTTTTTAATACTCCTTCTCTTACTGTACTTGAACTAGAAAGACAACCAAAATAGGTAACTGTAGTAGATATCACACATTCATTCTATGTGCTCATTGTGTATGCATGTACGTGCAATTAAACTATGACCAGTTTTCGTGTAGCTCGTTCTTGTATCTTGATATTTCATCACCGAAATAAACATGAAATTGTAAGGACACTGACTTACATTAAAGAGATTTACCTTTTTTCTTTTTTCAGTACAGAATCTTTTTCTTTTTTTTGATTGAGGGGATCTAGCAGAGAAGGCAATGGCACCCCACTCCAGTACTCTTACCTGGAAAATCCCATGGACAGAGGAGCCTGGAAGGCTGCAGTCCATGAGGTCGCTAAGAGTCAGACACGACTGAGCGACTTCACTTTCCCTTTTCACTTTCATGCCTTGGAGAAGGAAATGGCAACCCACTCCAGTGTTCTTGCCTGAAGAATCCCAGGGACAGGGAAGCCTGGTGGGCTGCCGTCTATGGGGTCTCACAGAGTCGGACATGACTGAAGTGACTTAGCAGCAGCAGCAGAAGAAGAAGACTCCAAGAGATGTTTGCTTATGCCCACACATTTCCACGTATCTTCAGAAATCTCCAAGTGCTCTGATTGCATGATATTGTAGAAAATGCCGATGTTCTGTCAGTAACACTTTGAACACCTGTGCCATTACACACATGTGCATTGCCTGAAGAGCTCACTGTGCTTTACGACTCTGCCTCTTAAACTCTGGTGCCCAGAGCCCCTACCCCAAGTGAACAAAGTCTTTTGTTATTATTGCTTTGTCCAGTTTTGTCTTTCAGCTTTAGTTTCCACTCTGGTTTGTATCCTTAAATCTTACTCCAGAGAATCCGTAAAGGTGTTTCTCCACTCTTCTGTTCACCCCAGATTATCCAGCTGTACAGTGATAACATCCTTGAGTATCCTGTTGCAACCTTTTATTTGCTCTTTTTTAAAAAAAAATTATTTATCTATTTGGCTGTAATGGCTCTGAGTTGCCGCAGATGGGATCTTTGTCGCAGCGTGCAGGTTCTTTAGTTGTGGTATGCGGGATATAGTTCCCGCACCAGGAATCGAACCCGAGATCCCTAACTTGGGAGTCCAGAATCTTAGCCACTGCACCGCCAGGGAAGTCCTCATTTGCCCTTGAACAGCCCACAGATTCCAGGCCAAATTGAAGGACGTCTATTGGACAATCTCAGTTTGAGACTTGCTGTTGAGGAGGGACATTAGTGAAACACCCTGCTAAGCAGCCTGTGAAGGAAAGCTCAAGCTGCCCAGTTGCTAAAAATCTCAGACTGCTGTGCAAATTCTTCCTGGTGCAAACTAGAACATAGCCATGGATTTTTCAAGCTAAAGGTTATAGTCCCACAGCAAAAGCAGAAAAGTTACCTGTGGTCGATTTGTATATATTCTGNTACAGAATCTTTTTCTTTTTTTTGATTGAGGGGATCTAGCAGAGAAGGCAATGGCACCCCACTCCAGTACTCTTACCTGGAAAATCCCATGGACAGAGGAGCCTGGAAGGCTGCAGTCCATGAGGTCGCTAAGAGTCAGACACGACTGAGCGACTTCACTTTCCCTTTCCACTTTCATGCCTTGGAGAAGGAAATGGCAACCCACTCCAGTGTTCTTGCCTGAAGAATCCCAGGGACAGGGAAGCCTGGTGGGCTGCCGTCTATGGGGTCTCACAGAGTCGGACATGACTGAAGTGACTTAGCAGCAGCAGCAGAAGAAGAAGACTCCAAGAGATGTTTGCTTATGCCCACACATTTCCACGTATCTTCAGAAATCTCCAAGTGCTCTGATTGCATGATATTGTAGAAAATGCCGATGTTCTGTCAGTAACACTTTGAACACCTGTGCCATTACACACATGTGCATTGCCTGAAGAGCTCACTGTGCTTTACGACTCTGCCTCTTAAACTCTGGTGCCCAGAGCCCCTACCCCAAGTGAACAAAGTCTTTTGTTATTATTGCTTTGTCCAGTTTTGTCTTTCAGCTTTAGTTTCCACTCTGGTTTGTATCCTTAAATCTTACTCCAGAGAATCCGTAAAGGTGTTTCTCCACTCTTCTGTTCACCCCAGATTATCCAGCTGTACAGTGATAACATCCTTGAGTATCCTGTTGCAACCTTTTATTTGCTCTTTTTTAAAAAAAAATTATTTATCTATTTGGCTGTAATGGCTCTGAGTTGCCGCAGATGGGATCTTTGTCGCAGCGTGCAGGTTCTTTAGTTGTGGTATGCGGGATATAGTTCCCGCACCAGGAATCGAACCCGAGATCCCTAACTTGGGAGTCCAGAATCTTAGCCACTGCACCGCCAGGGAAGTCCTCATTTGCCCTTGAACAGCCCACAGATTCCAGGCCAAATTGAAGGACGTCTATTGGACAATCTCAGTTTGAGACTTGCTGTTGAGGAGGGACATTAGTGAAACACCCTGCTAAGCAGCCTGTGAAGGAAAGCTCAAGCTGCCCAGTTGCTAAAAATCTCAGACTGCTGTGCAAATTCTTCCTGGTGCAAACTAGAACATAGCCATGGATTTTTCAAGCTAAAGGTTATAGTCCCACAGCAAAAGCAGAAAAGTTACCTGTGGTCGATTTGTATATATTTGGGGAATTGTGTTCTGAAAGCAGCTCTATCTTATCCTGAAATTCTTGGATTTCTTTGTTGTTGCTGGTAGTGTTAAGTTTGAAGAAATTCCCAGATGTCTGAAAACTTTTGTGACATTATTTCAGTTGACAAATAGTGTACACGTTGCCTGGTTTTTAAATGAATGTTATTTGATCCACATTAAGCCATCTTTTAGTTCTTACATCTGTCTTAACTTTATTAAAGTCAAAAATAATGTTTTGAGAAGGTAAAATCATAAATATGATTCATAAATACTTAAAAAATCAACAGTAGAGCTCCTAGTTGAATAGAAATCTCAGAACTGTAGTTTGTCTTTGAAAGAAAAACTTCTGGGATTGAGGGTAAACCAGTTTTAGAAAAGAAATCAAATATTATGGAATTTGAAAATCTAATTTGGCGTATATTAGATTAATGCCCTGTAAACCCCTAAAGTCTGAATTCATTTTACAGAATGTTTGACTTAATTCTCTTATTTTTCTCACTTTTCCCATTGTTCTTTATGTGTAAATCTCAGGGACTTTTCCTACTATGGGTTTAAACATTTAGTACTGAATTCTAAAGGAGCAGATCCCTCCCTACTTTTTTACTCTTGGTGAACTTTTGAGAAAGCGGTGGACTGAAGTGTGTGTGTGTGTGTGTGAAAGTACTTTTCCTATGAATATATGCATAATCCCACAATTTCACCAATGTACATATTTTTTGCTTGCAAATAAGGGATTTAAAAATTCGATACATAGAAAGCAAAGTTGACAAAGACTTTTTCATATATTTGTCTCTTAATATGTTTTTATTTTTAAAAAATATGCTGCAGCTGATTGAACATAATTTGATTTTGACTTGTGCCGCATAACTATAATTCCTTCAAAAACATGTCAATATGCAGTATATTTAAGGTGGTGTCAGCACCAATTCCTTCTTTATTTAGAGTAATGTAATCTAAAACTATCAACCTTTTCTACTTTCATGAGCTTTTGACTTTCATACCATAATGCCTGAAATATTGCATTTTCTTTAAAGCTTTGGGTAGNTGTTAAACTGTATGCCACCTAGTGAATATAGCAAGGCAACAACGCATCACCTTATCAGGCATGTAAAGGCTCTGCAGCTAGCTGCCTGTCCTTTTCTGATCGGCAGTTACCCAGTCTATCAGGGATAGTGGAAGCACCATGTTCCACATCAACAAGGATCACCTAAACACAGATGTGTATAAGAGACAGATCCATCACTGGAGAGAAATTTTATACTTCATTCACCCCCTCCATTGAAACAGGCTTTTCTACCACCGTCTGTGTGTTTTTCAAGATTCTCAGCCCTTTGAATTACTTTGGATTAATTAGTTACCTCTTTATTTAAAACAATATAATGGTCCCCCTTTTGCCTCCAAAGAATTGGATTAAACAGGGTGAATAAACTGGGGAATAAAATATCAGACGATACCAGAGTCTACTTACCTTATCAGTTCTCTTCAGATAGACATGATTAACCTGTTGGCTAGTAGGTCTGGACTAGAGAGAAAATAGAATAATTAATATGAAAGGATGTAGAGAGGGGAAAAAAAGCCTGTAAATTGACCTATGATAAGAATCCATGATGTGAGGCAAAGAGTATAATCTGTGTCTGGAATTCAGGGCCAGCTTGGCTTACTTTTATGAGGACATCTTATATATTTTTGTGAATGTTAAGTTCTATAAAGTCCAAATTGAGCAAAGAAAAACAAATGGCATATATGGTTATCTACGCATACAGTGTGGGGGCAACCTTTGGGGACAGAAAATACGTTGAAATGTTGAATAACCAAAATAGAAGTGCTCCTTTAGCAGGGTAGTCCTCAACTAGCTCCCTGGCTATCCATATACACATTGTTTTGGTTTTTTACTTTTAGTCACAACACTAGTAGATTGTAACGTCATGTCTGATGTTAGTGTATATTGGAGCAAATACACATTAGCACCTGAATCCACTGCACACACAGCAGCCACGTTCATTTACTTGTGAAGTGAATTGTTCTATCATTTTTGTGCATTCATTATGACTAGTGCTTGGGGAAAGCTGGGCCAATTTTAATCATGTGAAAAACCTACCCCAAATGAGCTCCTGCTGTAAAGGAGAATACATGTACTCATGAATATATGAAGATCGAGACAGTAGAAACTGTACAGCTTAACAGGGAAGCATGTAACTGAGGGGCATGTGACATGGTAACAAGGAGTGAGAGCTCAGAGATTCTGTGGGTGGGACAGAAATAGTCAAGGAAGTCTTCCTAAGAGAAGGGTATTCGCCTTAAACAATTCTGATAGCTGAACAAAGTTCATGTATGTCTAAAAAAGACATGCGTTTTTTAAAAGTATAGATTGTTTATTTTATACTCATAGGAATGAGAATATGAAGGAATGTGATCCCACAGAAACACGGATGCAAAAAAGGGTGTAGAAGGGAGATGTCTGCACCTTTCCCAGGTCCTCCATATTTTCAGTTGCTCATGTGGTTTATATTTACTCTGTGAGCCAATGTAGGCTCTCTAAGTAGGCATATTGTTAAAGGCATAGTGACAGTTTTTTGTCTTGTTGTCCTCATATAAATGCTGGCCTAGTATAATTAGCCTTTATAATGTGTGATTTAAGGTATGATGTTTGTACTCCTTGAATTTTTTTTTTTTATGGCAAACTGTCTCACAGCTTTGGCCATGTCAGTAATCATTAACACTTTGTTACAGGAGGGTAGAAAGGAAGACTATGGAAGAAGACCTATTTATTTTGCTTTTCAGCTGCAGTGCTGTAGATGAAAGACTTAATGAGTAAAGATATTGAAATTAATATTTAACTCAGGTTTTTGTTCATGTCATAACCATGGATTATGAGAATTTGGAATCTGGGACTGACCTTGACACAGACCCATGGTCATTGATACTGGCCTTTTCATATTAAGTTCAAGAAAATTTGCAGTTATCCTGAATAGATTTTCAGGCATACCATGAGTAATACTGACTGTTTAGTCTCCTGCATTGGCAGGCAGATTCTTTACCACTGAGCCACCTGGGAAGCGCAGGTTTAGATGCTAGGATTAGTTATGTTCATTGAGGTAGATTTTCTGTGGGTCTTTGAGACAATTTTACTGTAATCATACACAATTTTTTAATGTGATTTATTTATTTACCTGTTTTTATTGACATGTAGTTGGTGTACAATATTATGTAAGTTATAAGTATACAATATAGTGATTTATAATTTGTCAAGGTTATACTCCATTTATAGTTATTGTAAAATATTAGCTGCATTTCCCCCAGGTTGTGCAGTAGTTCCAAAGAGCCAAAAGAGAGTCATTGTGCCGGAACTCAGAAAGTGAAGTGAAGAATGGCTTGTGATGAGGCTGAGGTAGGCTGGGGTCGCTGGATCACACAGGGTCTCGTGGGCCTTGTTAAAGAGGATTTAGGGCTTTATTCTAAGGACAATAGGAAGAATTTCCACAGGGGAATGACATAATTAGATTTGAGTTTTAGAAAGATTGTTCTGGCTCAAGTATTGAGAGTGCTTTGAAATCTTTCATCAAGGATTGAGAGTTTGGTTCATCTCTAAAGAGACCTTTTTGGGGGAATACTGAATATTTACGCTGGGTATTGGTCCCTGGGATAAAAGTCAATGATGGCATTGTCAGTTTCTAGGTTTTCAGTAAATCTGAGGTTCATGGTTATACGAGTGTGTGCATGTATGACTATATACATATGAGCATATTATGTATGTGTGTGTATGTATGTTGTTCAGTCACTAAGTTGTGTCTGACTCTTTGCAACCCCGTGGACTGTAGCACATCAGAGTCCTCTGTCCTCCACTATCTCCTCGAGCTTTCTAAAATTCATGTCCATTGCGTTGATGATGCTATCTAACCATCTCAATTCTCTGCCACCCCCTTCTCCTTTTGCCTCAATCTTTCCCAGCAGCAGGGTCTTTTCCAATGAGTCAGCTCTTTGCATCAGGTGGCCAGGGTATCGGAGCTTCAGTTTCAGCATCAGTCCTGCCGGTGAATATTCAAGGTTGATTTCCTTTAGGATTGACTGGTTGGCTCTCCTAGCAGTCCAACGGACTCTCAGGAATCTTCTTCAGTGCCACCGTGTGTGTGTGTGTGTGTGTGTGTGTGTATGTGTGTATACATACATACACGTATACAGACACACACACATCTGTGTTTGCACACATACATTCTATCTCCCAAAATAAAGAGATCCCAGTGTATTTTTTCTCTTCTGTCTCTAACCATTCAATTTTAATGTTTTTTCAGTTGTGACATACATGTTGGGGATGAGGAAGAGAAAATATAGTTACCAGTCCCTTTAATCTATAAGATATAATGACGTGTTATGATTATTCTCCATAAGAGACTGCAAATGTGTTATGTTGTGCATAACAGTTTTATAATGTAGCTTCCAGGTTTTCACAAATTGTAGACATACAGAAGAATGCTGTGTCTTCCGCATCACGGTGAGCACTGCAATTGTGCACGTATATAGGACTCGATCATGCTGAGCATTCCCTGAGCTCCATTTGCAGACAAGTCGTTTCTCCACCATGACAAAATTCCCACAAGATTTTGAATAATTAATTTCCTGGAATTTGCAGGATTCAGCAGTTATGTTCAGCATTATTGATGGCAGCAAACTTTATCTCTTTTATTTCTGAGACACATAATGAAATAGGGAGTCCCTCAAAAAAAACCACTGTGGTTAGTTGAGACTAATTTTGTAAGGGCCAGTGGGCTTTTGCCTTAATGTGTGTAAGTACGATTTTTTTTCTCTCTCTTTCACAGCAGAATGCACTGTAGACCCAGACAGAGTGAACTGGCACTAATTTATGAACCTTTCCAACCTTCTCTGTGCAGTACACCCTGTGAGGGCAAGACACTCTAATTACACTCACTTCGCATAATGAGAGCTTTTAATGACAATTACTGATTAGAGTTAGGGATGTTTCGGGGCCTTAAGAGAAGATGTATTGACTTTCAGAAGGAAAGGCTTCATCTGCCTTTTGTGTAGCTCAGCCCCGACCACTGACCAGTTACTCAATGAAATTCAACTCCATGGCCCCAAAGATATAAGTGGGCTCTAAACCGAGGGACACTTTTCCTTCTCAACTGAAATTAGGTCAAAAAGTTCAAGATTCTGTTTGCTTTTAGCAGGGTTTTTACTTTGCGCTTTTTTTTCCTTGGTGATGGTCACACTGGCTGTTTCCTTTTTGGTAACAAGAATAACCCATAGTCCAGGCTGCTCTTTTTAGAGACATTGATTTGCACAGTCACAAATGGATACCTGACATTGTTTTCCTCTTTACACATGTGCAGTGTTCAAATTGGAGAGACTAGTATTTAAAAGCTCCGGTATCGTTTATATTAATATGGATATGAGAATTACAATAAAGACAAAAATCGAGATAATTACTAATTGTACGAAGGACATGAGTTTGTCTGGTCTACTTGCCCTTTTTTGAGCAAGGCAGAAATTTTCTTTACAAGGAAGGATGACATATTTTGTATATGTCATCTTTTGCAATTAGAAATTTAAATTACATAACACATCAACATTTAACTAGTAGAATGATACTGCCTTTCTTTCTAGCTTCAGTTTCTGTCTCCTTAATGAAGATACATCAGGTTTTGTCTATTTCTTTTCTCCTTTCAAGTTGTTCTGAGCATTAGTTTCTCCCACAACCCTTCTTGCTTTTATATTCTATATTGTATACCATTTCCATTGTTTCCAGTTGTTTGCATTTTGAATTTTCTATCTTTATGTCTACTAAATCTGAAGCTAGAATTAAAAGCAAAAACTATTTGCAATGCACACAAGTTTAAGCCCAATAAATTTAAATAACTTACAAGTAGTATAACTGATAAAGTTGAAAGGGAAAATGGCTCATGTTTTCTCCGTGCTTTCTACTCAGAACATTCCCAGCTCTAGGATTCTTATTTAAATTACTATCTTTTACATATACTAAATCCTTACCCTGCTGCTGCTACTGCTGCTAAGTCGCTTCAGTCGTGTCCAACTCTGTGCGACCCCATAGACGGCAACCCACCAGGCTCCCCCGTCCCTGGGATTCTTCAGGCAGGAACACTGGAGTGGGTTGTCATTTCCTTCTCCAATGCATGAAAATGAAAAGTGAAAGGGAAGTCGCTCAGTTGTGTCCGACTCTTCGCAACCCCATGGACTGCAGCCTACCAGGCTCCTCTGTCCATGGAGTTTTCCAGGCAAGAGTACTAGAGTAGGGTGCCACCACCTTACTGCCCAAAGCTAACATGCTTTAAGCCCTTAATAAGTGCTAGCTTTAGCAATATTGTCAGTTTTTGAAACCATGAAACATTCCAATTGCTTTTCATCAGTTTTAATACAGTTTCTTGTGAATGAGTATGTTTATAACCAAAGCTCGTATGTTTCAGTCATGAATTCATTTATTCCGGCTTCCCAGGTGGTGCTACTGGTAAAGAACCCTCATGTTAATATAGGAAACATAAGAGATGTGGGTTCAATCCCTGGGTCAGGAAGATCCTCTGAAGGAGGGCATGGAAACCCACTCCATTATTCTTGTCTGGAGAATCCCATGCACAAAAGAGCATGGTGGGCTATGGTCCATAGAATCTCAGAGTCAGATGCAACTGAAGGTGTTTAGCACACACACATGCATTCATTCATTCATTCATTCATTCAGTGGAACACACTTTCATTGATTGGTTGCTCTGGACAAAGTACAAAATACAAGTCATCCTTCAAACAGAGAGTCTAAGATATCTATAACAAACTGTATAAAAGATTAAAACTAACACTTATCAAGCTTTTATTAAGCTAGGCAACAGTGCTACGTGCTTCTACACCCACAGTCAGAAATCCTATCAGCTGCCCCAGGAAGAATGGTCATCTGAATTTTTTGCTGAGGACCCCAAGTGTTAGAGAGACCAAATAAGTGATGTGCCCAGGCTCTCAGAGCCAGGAGGCCATCACAGCAGGCTTCCTAATTCCAAATCTGGAGTTGGTATCTGTACATCAGCCATTGGCTTCCCCCTTTCCTGCCCCCCACTATGTTAGGAGCTGATCCTCTGACCTTGGCCATAAAGACTGTGAGGCAGGAAGAGGACACTGAAGTTCTCTCTGAAGTTGTTGGTCTGCTATTTGTCTTGGCTACTTACTGCTCTTAAAAGACTTAATAGAGCTTTTAAGCCTATAAATATATTCAAAACTAAAACATAGCCATAGTTTCAAAGACTGTCTGTATAATTCAGGGAAATAAAATTTGACACAAATTGTTCTATGCACTAACTTCTTTTCTTTATTCATTTGAAGAGCAAAGCCTATCAGTTTTTGGCATCCAATTTTAAGAGAACTGTAGCCCAGTTATTTGAGGTTCCACATCCCTAATCAACCAGAAAGGTTGTACCTGGCCACTGCCTCTTAGTCCTGTGAAAAATAGCAGCATATCCCCTGTTTGATGACAGAGGGGCCTGACACTGGACTCTTCGCCTGAGCATTGTCCAAGGTCAGGAGATCAGCTTCTAAGATGGTTTAATAGAGAAATCACAGATGCCCAGGTGAGGCATTTTGGTGGAACTGCCAAGTATAAAAGCAGAGCTAAAATTGTCTAGCTCATCACCAGACCCCAAAGAAAAAGCCCCTTAATGTTGCATGTTTCAGGCATGCACCTCTTTATGCGTTGCTGCTGTTCATGATAAAGCAGGAAGTTAAAGCCAAACCAATTTTAGAGTCCCAAAGATTAATGTGTCACTTCCTGTGTATAACAGAAAGTCTCAGCTTTTCTTTAATTATCTGTATGGGTATTTTTTTTTTCTTTTCTGTGGCAAAATAGCATTAATCATTGAATTTCTAAAAGTCCAAGCAGGCACAAAGAAACACCTAACTTATTTATTTATTTTAGAGTTTCCCCCCTAGTTTTATTGAAAAATAATTGACAGATATCACTGTATACATTTAAAGCATGCGAGTTGATGGTTTGATTTGCCTAAGTTATGAGATGACGTAGATCCAGCTAATATCCATCCTCTCGTATAGACGCGATAAAGAGAAAAGAAAGAAAAAAGTTTTCTCCTTGAAGAAATACCTCAGTTTTAACCAAGTTATTTTGCAAACATCTTTTGAACATATATAATTGGTAAGGTGACAGGGTCGTACAAAGATCAATAAGACAAAAAAGTCATTGAGCCCACATGTCAACTGTGCATCCTTGGACATATTACTCTATACACTTCTCTTTCCACTTGTAATATGGTAATAATGTCTACTTCATAAAGCTGTTGTAAGTGCTAAATGATATAGTGTACGTAAAGTGCCTCCTCTTGGAAAAGAAAGTTATTATTTTATCATCAGTATTCTCCCCACTAAAGTTCAGTGACTTGTAGAAAATCAGCGCGAGTTGCGCTCAGGACCAGGATCCCCCTCTGATTCCCTCATACACAAACATCTGTTCAGTGGGTTTGCTGGTTGATTTTGCAGGTATTTGTTGAGTGCCTCCTATCAGCAAGGAGCTGTGCTAAGCTCTGTGAAAACACCAGTTGCTCTTGGACACACTTTCTGGCCTCAAGTGCTCCTGAGCTTTTCGAGGATGCGAGGCATATGCGACACATACGTAAACAGTTGTGGTGCCAAGAAGAAAGCAGAAAGTGAAACAGAAGAGGCGCAGACAAGGGAATTTGGGAAGGGAAAGCTGCATGGACTCAGGACATTTGGGTTGGGCCTTCACGGATGGATAGATTTGGAAATTCCAAGGAAAGAAAACTGGAAATGCGTGATACAGGAAGTGGTGAAAGTTCATGGTGCTTGAATGAAGTTCTTCGAGGGAGCAGGAGAGTGGAAGGTATTAATAGGCGCAGAAGGCAATGGCACACCCCCCCCCCCCCNCATTATGATAACAAAAAAGCAGATTGTGATAAACACAGAACAGAAGTATAAGCAGTTCCTATTATAATAAATCAGAGAATTGAAACCAGGTATATACCCAGAAAGGAAATTCTACTATAGGGAAATAAAAATAAATAAAAGCCCAGCACTAGAATCAGAAATGGAGAAGGCAATGGCACCCCACTCCAGTACTCTTGCCTGGAAAATCCCATGGATGGAGGAGCCTGGTGGG
Source organism: Neotragus moschatus (assembly GCA_006410615.1). NCBI lineage: Eukaryota > Metazoa > Chordata > Mammalia > Artiodactyla > Bovidae > Neotragus > Neotragus moschatus. The sequence continues at coordinate 223,624 of SJYA01002348.1, read as the reverse complement.
CTGCAGTCCCTGGGGTCACGAAGAGTCAGACACGACTGAGCGACTTCCCTTTCACTTTTCACTTTCATGCATTGGAGAAGGAAATGGCAACCCACTCCAGTGTTCTTCCCTGGAGAATCCCAGGGACAGGGGAGCCTGGTGGGCTGCCGTCTCTGGGGTCGCACAGAGTCGGACACGACTGAAGCGACTTAGCAGCAGCAGCAGATGCTATAGTGTTTCCATGAGAAGTGCCACAGTGTCTCAAAGTCCCCAAGTAACTGAGAAAGAACTTAGGGGACGGAGGTTTCAGAGAGAGAGGTGACAAAGTGTTACTAATCGGTGAATAGAAGTGAAGGGTATATGGGTGTTAATTATACTGTTCTCCGGAACCCTTCTGAAGATTTGAATTTTTTTTAAAGTTGAGGGGGAAAAATACATAAACTCCTATAATCAGTAAACAAAGAACAAACTACCGAGTTAAACAAATGGGGACAACATGACAGGAAATGCCACAGGAGATTGTAGGAATGGCCAATAAATACGTAAAACTATGTTCAGTCTCTTAGAAGGGAAATTTAATTCAAAGTAAAAAGAGGTTACTTTCCACCCACCTGCTCACCCCACCTTTAGAGTGTAGTCACATTGTATGAATCTGAAAAACAGAGATGTGAACGCCAACCTTCTGTGATCACTATAGGAGTCTAAGAGCAGAGTATATGAGGTATCTGGCACTAAAAGAACTCAGGAACAGCATCTCTCTCTCTCTCTCTCTCTCTCTCTCTCTTTTTTACTAGAGTGTTTTGTCTCCTTTATCTGCCTTGTTCATACAATACATATAATACACTCAAGTCAATTGACTGGTCAAACAAATGTATTTCATGTACACTAATGAGAGAATTTATTAAATGCTTTATACATTATAACATTTAAAAATCCAGCAAAGCTCTAAACATTTATAGTTTTTAAGACATAACTTTTTAGTTTTGTAACTATAAAAAAAATCGTTTGAAGAATCAGTCAGTAAACACTCTGAAAAAGGAAGAAAACAGTAGCAAGATTCAATTACAGATATTCACAGATTTTGTTCTTTTGCCTTCAAGAGCCAGCAAATAATTTCTCATAAGATTATGCCTTTAAACATCTTTGGTGCTATTCATTTCTTCTCACCATACATGTATACATACGCACACATATCACTTAAACCTTCTTCTAATCTGTTTTAACTAGAAGGTAACCGAATGAACAGACTGCTTGAAATAGACACATGAGAAGTGCCACAACTAAGTTAACACAATAAGAAGGAATCCAGGAAACTAAATGGACAGCATCTCTTCCTGCCGCTATCATTATCCAGTGAAAGATCATGAACACTTGAACCAGAGGATCAGCACGAGTGTGGGAGAGAGTCCACAGGCCATGCAACTGATTGCATTTGAGGGAACAAGGAGAAGAACAGAGTGCAAGAGAAGATCCAGGTGGTGTTTGTTTGTAGAAGAAAAATTGCTTTGGAAAGGAGAAAATGCTAGCTTACTTGAGTTGTTTGCCACACAGATTGTTAAATACATCAAGGGAGTCTTTTCAAGAAGGGTGGTTGATCCCTGCTGCTGCTGCTGCTGCTGCTGCTAAGTCGCTTCAGTTGTGTCCAACTCTGTGCAACCTCAGAGACGGCAGCCCACCAGGCTCCCCTGTCCCTGAGATTCTCCAGGCAAGAACACTGGAGTGGGTTGCCATTTCCTTCTCCAATGCATGAAAGTGAAAAGTGAAAGTGAAGTCACTCAGTCGTGTTCAACTCTTCGCAACCCCATGGACTGCAGCCTACCAGGCTTCTCCATCCATGGGATTTTCCAGGCAAGAGTACTGGAGTGGGGTGCCATTGCCTTCTCCCTAGAAATTATTAAAGATACACCCATAGTTTAAAGACTTATTAAATAAGTGCTCTGTTTGTAAGAATTATATTCTTAAATATATATTATTGGCACACACAAAATGAAACCATTATTGAAAGTATCCTTCCCTGGCCTCTTCTTATGGAAAGACATTGATTTTTTTTTTTTTAAGCCAAGAAAAAAAGGTAGATATTTGTTTAATCCCACAATTATTTCCCATTGTGGAATTAAATGGAATTAAAAGTAATGGAAGAAGTCACAAATAATGATTGAAACCTTAAACAAGACATAGGTAGTATACTTTCAGTTGAAACTGACAGCATATACAATTACTTAATTGACTTAGACCGTAAGAAATTGTATTGTTTCATGAAACTGGAGTCTGAAACTGCCAAGCATTGACATAATCCAGTGAGTCCAGCTCCTTTTCTTTGTGATTAGTGTATCTTCACCCACCTATGTTGGCTTCATCCTTCAACAAATCCCTCTGGTGTTGGGAAGATGAATATAGTAGGTCAAGGTTTCCTATCTGCAAACCCTCTTATCTTTAACCCTCAGAAAGCAAAGGCTATGTGCTACCATTATATTAGAAAACATGACTGAGGAGAAGCAGGAGTGAGAGAAAATGAGAGTGAAGCAGCAATGGAGGACGCGTCGATTATCAAGCTGACTTTTGCTTGGTATCAAGCATCACTGATTGCTTGACTTTTTCGTACACTTGACCCACCAAGAGGTTACAGACACATTTATATCTCAGGATTGGCCTTCCAGACAGAAGGAAAGAGCATTTATTTATCTGCCGCTTCTCTCAAGGGTCAAAGGATTACCCAACATAGGGGAAATTCCCCTAAACTTCCAGGCTGTACACATGTGTTACTGAGCAAGTCCCACGTCATCTCATGCTTCCGCATCCACAGGGAAGACGGAGTTCTGTGTGGATCTGTACATTCCTTTTGGGTGGACAGGGAGTCCTGTCCACTCTCAGCGGGTGCTCTGTGAGATCCTCTGCATCTGCAGAGGTATTCCTAATGCATCCGTGGAGAGAGGAGTACGCCCCCTCCACCTGCTCCTCCACCATATTGTCTTCCTCCCGGATAGCCATTGCTAAGTTTCTCATGCTGTCTACCAGAACAATATTCATGATAACACCAGAATAATATCTGTGTGTTCTCACATGTGTGTACACGTGGACTTTCAAAAATTCACACAAATGGTAACATATAAAAATAGGAGCCTTGCTTTTTTCCCCCTTAACTTAATCCAATCTTCCTATGTTCAGTTAAACATCTGCCTAAGAGTCCATTGACAAGGTATATCATAATGGCTTTAAATAATTCTCCCTGAATAAATATGTAAAGTTTTTCTATTATTTACCATTATGAATAACTGATCATGACTATTAGGATGCATTTATCTTGGTTGGTTGGTTGATTTTGGAGCATATTGTTATCAACAATTCCTAGAAGTAGAATTGCTAAGCCAAAAAGTGTTGATATTTTTAATTTTGAAAATTTTCCTCTTAAAAGGTTCTATCATTTACCTTCCTTTCAACAGTGCGAGAGGGAATTCATCACCACCAATAGTGGGTGTTACCAGCTTTTAAGTTTGTTAAGAGAAAGTATCTTGTTTAGATGTGTATTTATCCATTCTTTATTATGGCATTGCTTATTTGTTGTTAATTATAAGTGATGTTGAGCCATTTTTAAAGTGTTCATTAACTTTTGCCTAACCTTTTCTTTTTTAACCCAATATTCTGATTTTATATTCCTATAAAATTCTGTATGTAAAATTAACCTTAAATCACTACATCCATATATGTATATCTGTATATTATGTGCTTTAAAAAACCTAAGAGTTTATTATTAGTTTATTTCAATCATTAGCTTCTTTACCATGAGTTTCTCTCAAGGAATCGTGCTAGGCATCAAAAGATACAAAAATGTTCATATCTTTTTTTTTTTTTTACCCATTTAGCCATTAATCATTTGTATTGATTTCATAAGCTATTTATGTAATGATAATGTGTGGCAAATTTTTTTATTCATTTGTCTTTTGATCGTATTTTTTCATACAAATTTGTTGTGTAATATGCAATTAGGTTCTGCAGTCTCTTCCTTTATAGCCTCTGGGAATTTTATTTTATTAGTCAATGTGCTCAGGCTGCATTTAAGACAATGCTGTAGACTGGGTGGCTTAAACAACAGAAATTTGTTCCTCGCAGTGGACAGGAAGTAAAAATCAGGGTGTTGACTGATTCAGTTCCTCAGGAAGAATCTGCTTCTTGCCTGTGTATGGCCTCCTTCTCACTGTGCCCACACAAGGTGGAGAGAGACAGGTATAGCGGTCTCTGCTGTCTCTGCCTCTGTGGCAAGGCACCAGCACTGTTAAGACTGTATATGACCTCATTTAACCTTAATTATGTCCCTATCACCAAATGCTGGCCCAGTGGGAATTAGGGACGCAACATATCAACTTGGGGTTGGGGAGAACACAGTTCAGTCATAGCAACTGCCGAATGGAGTACCGCATTCTGTGTTCAGCCACCAAGTAAGTGGCAGTTTTGAGAATCATGTGAGATCTTTGGGGTCTTAAGTCATTGATATTGTTTGACTTAGTATACAACTTTTTTGAGAGCAAGAATATAATTTCATTCTCGTACCCCCAACACTCATCTCAAAGGCCTCTTCTGTCCTATTCTGAGTGGGCCAACTATAAATTTGATGTTAGTCCTCAGAGATCATCTGTACAATAGCTTCAGCGTGTATCTGTGGAAAATGAGACCCAGAGAGACTGAGGTGACTTCCCCCAAGTTTCAGAGTTAATCAGCACCAGAACTTAGACTGGGATGCTGGTCTCTCTGACTTTCAGTCTAATGTTGATTCTTCAATAGTGAATAAATACATATGAGTACTTAGAACATGCCTGACACCTAATAAGTACTGCCTAAGTCTAATGGCACCCCAATCCAGTACTCTTGCCTGGGAAATCCCATGGACGGAGGAGCCTGGTAGGCTACAGTCCATGGGGCCGCTAGAAGTCGGACACGACTGAGCAACTTCACTTTCACCTTTCACTTTCATGCGCTGGAAAAGGAAATGGCAACTCACTCCAGTGTTCTTGCCTGGAGACTCCCAGGGACAGAGGAGCCTGGTGGGCTTCCATCTATAGGGTTGCACAGAGTTGGACACGACTGACGTGACTTAGCAGCAGCAGCAGCAAGTATTCACTATTATTGTTATTTTTCTGTTGTCTTCAGTATGATCATCATTATTCATAGAGAACAGATGCTGAAAGCAGATTGAGATTGAATCTTAGTGAAATTAGCTGTCAGTTGTTAGTCCTTCTGAGCCTCATGTGTTTCAGCTTTAATAGAGAATAATAGTAGAAGCTATCTTATGGGGAGTTGAAAGAAANTGGCAAACTCTTGGGACTTCCCTAGTAGTATAGTGGTTAATACTTCATACTGCCACTGCAGAGGCCATGGGTTCGATCCCTGGTCTGGAAACTAAGATCCTGCATGCTGTGGTGCAGCCAAAAAAAGAGAAAAATCTCTTCAATCCTAATCTCTGTTTTCACCCCTTGATCATGCATCACTCCCAAAGCAGTGCTTCCAAAACTAGTTTTTCCCCTAAAACGCATAGTCTTTCCTGTTTTCTACTAGTCCTGGTACAAATACTCGAAGAACAGAGCACTGATTGGTACTAGTTAACAAAAATTTCCAGTTTCAGCAAAGCTTTCACATATCCTTTTCTTTTTATAACCAGTTTTGATGACTTGGCACGCTCACTTATGATACTGGCATGTACATCAATGACTTGTGAATTTTGTGGGCAATTTATAACTCTTACTAGTCAACAGATGTTCATTCTATACCTACTTTTTGCCAGGCACTATTCTAGGTCTTTGGTATAATAATAATAATAATTTAACAAAACAAGTTACTTCTGCCCTTGTAGAGTTTACAGACTATAAAGAATAGACTGACAATAAAAAATAAATTAGTAAATTATGCAGTTTGTTAAAAAGAAGAGTTTAATAGGTTAAAGAAGTGAGAAATGTTGAGGCAGAGATGGGGAGGTTGTAATTGAAGTGGGGTGATCAAGTTGACCTCATTTAGGAACAGAAAAAACTTGAGGGCTATCATGGGAGTTAGTTATGAACATTTGTAGGCAAGAAAATTCCAGGCAAAGGGAATAGCCAGTGTAAAGCCCAGGAAGTGAGAGCATTCTTCCAGGTGTTCAGACACCCCGTTTTTATAAATTGAAACTAGAATGCTTTTCCTAAAATCAGCCTTTCATTATCAAGTACTTTTGTCTTTCCTTTAGTTGTTGTTGTTGTTCAGTTGCTTAGTCATGTCTAACTCATTGCAACCCCATAGACTGTAGCACACCAGGCTTCCCTGTCCTTCACTATCTCCTGGAGTTTGCTCAAACTCATGTCCGTTGATTGGTGATGCTATCCAACTATCTCATCCTCTGTCACCCCCTTCTCCTCCTACCTTCAACCTTTCCCAGCGTCAGGGTCTTTTCCAATGAGTCGATTCTTTGCATCAGGTGGCCAAAGTATCAGAGGTTCAGCTTTAGCATCAGTTCTTCCAATGAATCTTCAGGATTAATTTCCTTTAGGATTGATTAGTTTGCTCTCCTTGCTGTCCAAGGGACTCTGAAGAGGCCTCTCCAAAAGTTCGAAAACATCAGTTCTTTGGTTCTCAGCCTTCTTTATGATCCAACTCTCACATCCATACATGACTACTGGAAAAACCAGAGCTTTGACTATATGGAGTTTTGTTGACAAAATGATGTCTTTGCTTTGTAATAGACTGTCTAGGTTCACCATAGCTTTTCTTCCAAGGAGCAAGCATCTTTTGATTTCATGGCTGCAGTCAACGTCTGCATTGATTTTGGAGCCTAAGAAAATAAAGTCAGCCACCGTTTTCATTGTTTCCCCATCTATTTGCCATGAAGTGATGGGACTGGATGCCATGATCTTCATCTTTTGAATGCTGAGTTTTAAGCCAGCTTTCTCATTCTCCTCTTTCATCTTTATCAAGAGGCTCTTTAGTTCCTCTTTGGTTTCTGCCGTGAGGGTGGTGTCTTTGCGTATCTGAGATTATTGATATTCCTTCCAAGGAATTGATTCCAGCTTGTGCTTCATCCAGCCTGGCATTTCACATGATGTACTCTGCATAAAAGTTAAATGAGCAGAGTGACAATATACAGACTTGATGTACTCCTTTCCCAATTTGGAACCAGTCCATTATTCCATGTCTATCCTTACTGTTTGTTTTGAAATAATTTAACAAAATTAGAATCAGGTGGTTTCCCTCAATGTATCTTTGTTTCTCAAAATGATAGTAAATCTCTCCCAACATCCAAGACATCCTTTTTAAGTGTCTTGCGTCTTCTGAGAAGGAGAAGTCATGTGTGTGCGTGTATGCTCAGTTCCTTCAGTCATGTCCGACTCTTTGCGACCATAGCCTGGCAGGCTCCTCTGTCCACGGGCTTCTCCAGGCATGAATACTGGAATGGGTAGCCATTTCCTTCTCCAGGTAATCTTCCTGACCAGGGGATCGAACCTGCATCTCCTGCATTGACAGGCAGGTTCTTTACCCCCTGCACCACCTGGGAAACCCAAAATAATTTCACATATTGAAAGAAATTTAGTTCCTTTAGGGATTCAAATGAGTACACTTGGAGTAGCTGTGTTATAATAGGAAAAGAAAACCATTTATTAAGCACCTCTTATGTGATAGACACTGTCCTAGGTCCTAAAAGGACCTGCGTTATCTTGCATAATCTTTACTATTGTGAAGTAAGTGCTATTGACTCCATTATGTATAGAATTAAAAGAGCTTTTAAATAATTGGGCCAAAGGCTCAAAATAGAAACTGGACAAGCCAGATGGAAACCCGGGTCCAGTAGAATTTAAGGCCAATGAATAGCGCCACCGTTGGCTCAGTTTCCCAGGGAAATGTTAGCCACTCAGTCGTGTTTGATTCTTTGGGACCCTATGGTCCATAGCCCGCCAGGCTTCTTTGTCCATGGGATTCTCCAGACAAGACTAATGGAGTGGGCAAGCCATTTGCTTCTCCAGGGGATCTTCTGGTGGATTGAAGACCCAGGGATTGAACCCAGGTCTCCTGCATTGCAGGTGGATTCTTTGCCATCTGAACGTCCAGGGAAGCCCTTTCCTCAAGGTAATTTTGGATTCACATTTTTCCCTCACTTTTCACAGGTAACCAATCAATACCTCCTGTTCATTCTAGCACCTGAGTTCTCTGTCAAGTACATTCACGTTTCCCTATGTCCATCACCAAGGCCCTTTTTCAGACATGTCCTCTCCAAGGCCCTGCTGGTCTCCAGGCTTCCAGTCTGAGCCGTAGTTCTCAACCCTGGCCGTACAGTAAAATAACTTGGGTGTTGTTGTTGTTGTTGTTGTTTTAATTGCTGCTCTGTGGGCCCCACTCCAGACCAATTAAATTAGAAATGTAGGGAGTTTAGACACTGATATTTTTTAAAAGCTCCTGGGTGATTCTCATATGTTTTCATGTTGATAACTACTATATTAGACTCTTTTACAATGTATATTTTACCACTAAAATCCCTGCATTGGCAAAAGCAGGTTCTTTGCCACTACCACCACCACCAGCATCCCTTCCTCTCAGGATAAAATTTGGGCTTACTATGGCCATTCTTGACTTGGTCCCTGGGCTTACCCTGCCAGCCTTTGTATCTTGCCTTGCCATTGAGGTTTATTTGTAAATCACATAAAATTACATTAAAATCATAATAGCAGGAATGTGTTTTTGTATTTTGAATCAACATTTTGTTTAAAATGTTCTTCTTCTAGGACTTCCTGTCCAGTGACAATCAGCAAATCCTTACGGGCGCTAAGAAGCTATAAGTGATCTTAATAAAATGAATAATTATTTTGTGAAGCTAATAGGACTCTCTTATATAGCTGACTGATACTCTTTCAGACAAATCCATTGAAAGAATACACAGACTCTGGCCAATCAGAATCTGAGTCTTCCTTGTAGTAGTGTTGAAACCAACATGAATTCCTTTGACTTCTCGTTTCATAATTTATACTCTTAAATGTATCTGAGAATAGAGTAAATATCGGTGAAACAACTTAATTTGGCAGCATTGTGATATTTAATCTGAGAAAAGTTTATTCTCTTTTTTAATGATTGATGAAAAGTTAACTTGCCTGTCATTTCAAGCTCTTTCGTGCCATCATCCTTGCAGAGTGCTTCAGTAACTAATTAACAAAGAAGTTATACTCTTATTAATGCCTTCTTTCAATTCATGAGAGGGTTTTCTGTAAGGTTAAATTGGAAGCCAGCACTTTTATGAATCTCTTATTGTTAGATAAACTAAATGTTATTTTATTCAATGGGCAATAAGATTAAAACACATTGACCTGGCTTATGAGTACACTGCAGTGAAGGTCTCCACATTTAGCTATTTATCAGAATCACCAGGGAAACTTTTTTAAAAAAGTACAGTTTCCTCAGTTCCACCTTAAGTTTATTCAATATGAGTCTCTATGTTTAGACCTAAGAGTGTCTGTTTTTGTTTGTTCATTTTGCTTTTTGTTTTCTTAAAAATCAGATTCCCAAGAGAGTCTGATGCACAGCCAGGTTTACAAACCACTGGACCAAAACATATTTAGTAATGGGAGGAGACATGGAGTCGCCTGATAAAAGTAACCTGTTCACCCATTTGTGATAAAATATCGCTTTTAGAGTACTAAGTAATTAGATGCCTGGGAGTCAAAAAACAGAGTGAAAAATATCACTCTGATCACCCATACTTTTGTTCCCCTTACACTTGAGTCATCCCCAACCTATTGAGACTTTTCTCATAATGATGGGCTTCCCTGGTGGCTCAGCTGGTTAAGAACCCACTTGCAATGCCAGAGACCTGGGTTTGATCCCTGGGTTGGAAAGATCCCCTGGAGAAGGGAAAGGCTACCCACTCCAGTATTCTGGCCTGGAGAATTCCATGGACTGTATAGTCCATGGGGTTGCAATGAGTTGGACACAACTGATCGACTTTCACTGTCACTTTTCACTTTCTAACAATAATAGGTCTCTTAGTATATATATGCTGCTGCTGCTGCGACTAAGTCACCTCAGTCGTGTCCAACTCTGTGCGACCCCACAGACAGTAGCCCACCAGCTCCCCCGTCCCTGGGATTTTCCAGGCGAGAGTGCTGGAGTGGGTGGCCATTGCCTTCTCCAAATATATATATATATGCTTTTGAACTGTGGTGTTGGAGAAGACTCTTGACAGTCCCTTGGACTGCAAGCAGATCCAACCAGTCCTTCCTAAAGGAAATCAGTCCTGAATATTCATCAGAAAGACTGATGCTGAAGCCGAAACTCTAATACTTTGGCCACCTAGCGAAGAACTGACTCATTTGAAAAGACCCTGATGCTGGGAAAGATTGAAGGTGGGAGGAGAAGGGGACAACAGAGGATGAGCTGGTTGGATGGTATCATGGACTCAATGGACATGGGTTTGAGTAAACTCTGGGAATTGGTGATGAACAGGGAGGCCTGGCGTGCTGCAGTCCATGGGGTCACAAAGAGTCAGACACGACTGAGTGACTGAACTGAACTGATTTATATATATAAGCTTCTCTGGTGGTGCTAGTGGCAAAGAACCTGCCTGCCAATGCAAGAGGCCTAAGAGATGCTGGTTTGATTCCTGGGTTTGGAAGATCCCCTAGAGGAGGGCATGGCAACCCACTCCAGTATTCTAGCCTGGATATTCCCATAGACAGAGGAGCCTGGCGGGCTACAGTCCTTGGGTCTACAAAGAGTTGGACGTGACCGAGTGACTGAATGATACCATTCCACATGTATATGAAAGATATATACATTTATTCTCCCCTTAATCTTCAGTATATCCTAAGACACAGATATTGTTATATGTGGGTAATGAATGAGGAAAATGGATAAGCAAGTTACCCCAGGGGATCCCAAGGAGGCAACATCATCCCAGCTCAGGCAGATTAATCCGTACACCCCCATTTGTAACCCCTCTCCTCTGTTCCCCCTAAACACACCATGTGCTTTTTTTTTTTTTAATGTTCTTTTTACGGTTCCATTTTTCTCCCTCATGATACTTTTTGCCAAAAATCCCTTACTTCTCATTCTTCTCTGTTGAAATACTGCTTTTTCTATAAAGCCAACCTTACCTCTGCTCTTTCTTTGACCCCTTGTCCCATTATCTTCTCTGCCTTTAGAGCAAATCAATTGTCCTTGACTTTGTATCCAAGGAGGAAAGCTAACTAACGTTTATTAACCATCTACCAAAAGTACTAATAATACTACATCTGTGTTACATTTGGCAAAATGCAGTTCGAGAAGGTAGATGCGTTTTCCAGGAGCCGCCCTCTGTGTGTGGGGAAAGACAGATTTGAACCCCTGTCTGTCTCACTCTGTCTCTTTATGCCGTGATATGTGTGTGGTTCTGTCCTTTGATATTTTGTTCATGTCCTATCACAGCACATTTCACGCTGTAAAATAATGAATTGCGAATTCCCTGAGGGCAAGCACATTCTATCCACCTTTGAAACCCGCATTCCAGAAAAAAGTGCTGTACATATACTATGTGCTCTGGATAGTATGTGATGAATGAATTTAAAGGTTCTTCCAATAATTCAGATCTTGGAAATGTTTATGATGCTAAGCATACAGTTGGCAAACGTGGTTAACTTTACTTTCTCCTCATTCAGAGTGTACAGATTATCTCACAAATCATCAGGAAAATGCCAGATTAATCTGTTAGGAGAGTTACTAGATTCTTTCTCTCCGGGCATGGTGTGATTTAGTGACTTTATTTGCCTTCTGATTTCTGTCCGTTTATTTGGAGAGATAAACGAAAAAGATAAAGAAGAAAGCCTGGAAAGCAGAAAGAAGGGCTTGAAGTAATTTTTGTTTTTACAAAGGCAAACTTCCTTCCATGAAAAGTACCTCCGAGCTCCATGGGGGGAAGATAAAACCATGAAGGCTGAATGTTGGTATTTACTTGGCATGCTTGAGAAGTCGACATCCTTGTCACTGTGCCCTGCAGTTTTAATGTAGAAAGAGGCAGTGCTGACTTGACCTTAAGTGCCTCACCAATCTACTCAGGGGACTCCCTTTAGGAATATGAGCTGACACCACCTTGCCTGAGCTTCTCTCAATCAATAACATGGCAGAGTACACATGATACGAATAGGCAGACCGATAAGAAATAAAAGCATATCTGTTGATACAAATGGAGCGATAAATGGACTAGTTTTTGTCCAAGGACTTTGAAGGGGAAATCACGGAGGGGTAAGATGATGGCCAGATGTGAATGTATAGCAAATTCATTGTTTTCTGAAGGATGACTTTCCTTTCATTCCTTACATTCAGGAGAAAATGGTCAAGTTGTTCTGTGCCTGAAAGGAACTTGTTTCTCTGATTCTTGGAATTAAAAAAGCCTCCTGGGTATGTGCATTTTGTGACTGTAAATCTACAGTGACAAAATTGCGTTAATTTGACTGACTAGAAATATTAACCACATTATATCAAATAACTGCCAGAAATAATTCTCTACCGTGCCCTGTGACTTTATTTTAATTGATTTTTTTTTTTTTTTTTTTACTTTTGGCTTCTGTGATTTTTGTTTCTTCTGACACATGTTTATTAAATGCAGAAAGAAAATTGTTTTGCAAATTATTTTTAGTGTGTTTACCTTGTTTAACTCGGTGGGTTAACTCTCTTTCTTCAGAATTCCAACCTCTTTCATTTTCAGGCTCAATACTGCTGATTTCGCTTTTTGGGCTCACTAATGGCATTACCGTCCACATCAGCAGTCTCCACAATTAAGCTGTATGCTTAGCAGTATCATTTGATGTTTTGCAAAGATTTGAAAGTCAAAATTGAATATGATTGATTGCTGCAAGATATGTTAATATTAGGATTCCTGAGCTCTGGTGTAGAATAAATCATTCCCTGTAATAACAAAGATAATGCCTCTAACATTACTCATTTTATGTTCTAGCAGTAATCAGGCCTTAGGAATAAGCCTCATTTGTCTGCCGTAGAGCCCTTATACAAATCACAAGGTGACTATTCATAGAAACATCATTGAGGATGGTAGAATTTACCTGTCAATATGTAAAGATGTATTCCAAAGGATAACTTCATCTCCTTTATCAGGCTTTCTTTCTATTTACCCAATATTGGATGTTTAAAAATGAAGCTGTCTTATGCTTCACATCAGGGTTTCCATAATACATCCCCCAATCCAGCAAAAAGAAAACCTGTTTTGTTATTTTTTAATGATGCTTGTCTAAAAAAACCCTACTCATAATGGTGTAAACCAGCATCTTTTGAATATGTACCAAGTGCTAAGAATGGTACAATGCATTTAGCATGGATAAATTTATTTAATCTTTACAATAACACAAACAGGCCTTATAATTACATAATAAAAAATCCTTACAATAACACAAAGACATGTAGACACTATGTTTATTCCCAGTTAACTAAAGAAACCTAGGCCCAGAGAGGTTAGATAACTTGCCTAGGGTCACACAGATAGTCAATGGCAGAGTTGGATTTGAAGCTAGGAAGCCTGGCCCCAGGGTGCATACTCCTAAACAACAGAGTAGACCTGCCGGAGGAATGTGTGAGAGATAGCCTGTCCTCAGTGGCTTTCTTTCTCATTTTGGTGATGATAATCATGATAGTATACCATAATAAAAGATCAGCTACTCCTTAGTGGTCTTTATAGGTGCTGCAAGAATTAAAGAAGAGAGAAGGACTAGTATAGGCTGGGTGGCATTCAAAACAGTTCATCATTACTTAAGACCGAAATGACCAGTAAAACTTCAGAATTTTCAAACACTGAGCGTTGATGCTGGATTTAGACTGCAGTATCTTTATTTTCTACTTGTGATTCTAGGTACTGGTAGGAGCATCTCTTTGTGATTTTAATTTACTCTCAGATTATTTTGAATATTCTTCCTTTGGGGGGAGCTTTGCACTTGCAAATCTCTTACCTGTGAAATAAATTGAATCTACACTTGATAAATATGTTACACAATGCCAGCTTGTTATCTAGTGTGTTTATTCAGGAAAGAAGGAAATGATTCTAGCTGTGTTCTTTCATGGTCTCTGGTCTTACTTCTTTAAACTTTCTGGCTGGACAAAATGATCCTTCATTTTCTTCAGTTAATCAAGTCAGTGCAGCGTGACTACTTAGGTAAAAATAAGTCGCTTATTTATTGTCAAAGTCTAGAGTGAATTAATTTCCCTTCTTTGGTTGTCAACAAGTTTGGAGTTTGGGGCAGTTCTGGTGAAGCAAAGCCCAGTGGCAGAACATTTGTACCACTAAGCCTTCAAACTCTTACTCAGCTGTCAACACACGGGCACTTTCTGGAACCAGATTCTCTCATGCTGTGCACTGCCTGCAGCTCGCCCGAAGCTGCACTTTGACTAAAAGGGCTGATTTCTCTTCTCTAACCCTTGTTCTCATTTAGCGTTAAAACCCACTTAAAGTCTGCCCTCCGTTCTGAAAAGTACACAGGCACGTGTCATCTCCTTAACCATGGTGATGTGGAAGGAAGGGGCTCCAAAGACATGCTGGACATCTGAGTGAATAATTGATTAGCAAGTAGACTGGCGGTGTTAATTGTGAGCTGCGGTATAATGACTGCTGAAACCAAGGCTTTCTGGAGTTTTTCAAAACTTGGGGAAAGTTTTAAACACTGAGCAGTAGAGTCAATGTACTGAAGTTGAATTTAAAGTCTTTTTTATTTTTTGACAGTATTAGGCTTTTTTTTTTTTAAGAGTATGGTTTATTTACAATATTGTCCTAGTTTCAGGTGTAGAGCAAAGTGATTCAGTTATCCATAAATAAATATATATATATGTATATATATACATACAAGACAGACACACATTCTTTTTTAGATTCTTTTCCCATATAGGTTATTACAGAATATTGAGTAGAGATTTGGCTTTTGCCATTTGCCACTTTTGTTCTCTGACTGCAGGCTCATTTGTTATTAACTGTGTGGGTTGTTGTTTTGTTTTGAATGTTTGTCTGCCTGGAGCCACTTTGGGGATATTTATTTATTAGAAATACTTGGGAGTGCAGGATGGATAGAACAGCTTCTAGAACCAGAGAATAATAGATAGGAACAAACACAGATGTAGGATAAAGCAATGAATTCTTTAGCCATCTCCCACCAGTATACCACAATGAAACAGAAACTTTATTCATGTAGGTCCTGACAATTTGATTTTCAGTGATTCTTTTCAAGTGAAATTGTAGAAAAGAGCTCCCAAGTTTCATCTCGTGTAAAACATTACAAATCCTTTAAAAATAGAAGTGGCATTCAGTGTCTCCATTGAAAAAGAATTCGTAAACAATTGGTGTTTTGTTGACCTGCACTGCCTAATACACGAGTAACTAAACGCATGTGGCTAATTAAATTTAAATTTAAATTAATTAGAAAATTAAATGAAATTTAAAATTCAGGCCCCTGGTTGCAAAAGCCACATTTCGGTTTTTAGTTACAGTTTTTAAATATTTTTTTATGGAGGCAAAGACTGTAACTGTTTAGTGTGAGAATGGTGGTGTTCATCTTGGTATCTCACTGTTATGGTATTAAACAGCTCACAGATCTATAAATACATTCCAGTAACTTAGGAACTAAAGAAATGCCTTGTAGATTGGCCAACCCATGTTTTTTTTAGTACTCATAGCAAAAAAAAAAAAAAAAAAAGCTTTGCTTATACGTTGCTCAGAAGAGGAAAAAACCCATCTAATTACAGAGCCAAAGAATAAAGTTTCTTTGCCTCTAATGAATTATAACCCAAGAACATTTCAACACAGGAAACTCAGAACAATTTTTGTCTATATGATAAAAGGCAAGATTAAGAAAATCTAGGAGGAAATACTTAAGAAAGTAAACCCTTTTAAATGAAGGGAAAAAAGTATTTTCTTAAGCTCTATAAAACTATTTCATAATAGTAAAGGTCCATTATAAAGAATTTATACAGTAGAGAAAAGGATACCTAACAAGGTAAAATTCACTTGGAATTCTATCAAACAGTAATCAACTCTTGTAACGATTTAATATATTTTCTGGTCTGGCAAAATTATGATAATATTGATGACAGAGGGGTCATTGACAACTAACTGAGTATGGTTAAGTGTGGGTTGTGCTTTCCATGTGTTATTATTTAATACTCACTGCAGCCCCACAAAGGATCACAGGTCTTTCACTCCTTGACCACATCCAGTAACAGAAAAGCTCTGAAAACCAAGAACAAAACAGAAAGAGTCTGGGTCAGGGCAGTCTGACCTGAAATAATATGAGGTTGTTTGTCTACTTTATTTATATCATTAAATATAAATACTAATATATTTTGCTGGAGAAATAGTGTACTTAATTATAGAATTCTTCCCTAGAGCCTACTGGAATATTTACTTAAAATATATATATACTATATGTGTGCTGAATTGCAACCAATTCAGCACACATATAACCTGGATTATCACCAGCCAGGATCCTCTGTCCATGGGATTCTTCAGGCAAGAATACTGGAGTTGTTACAGGAAGGGGGACCCCTTCCAGGGCCCAAAACTGGGCTCTTGTCTAACACTCAGAAATGAATTGCCCAAGGAGACACATGTGCTGACAAAGCAAGAGATTTTATTGGGAAAAGGCACCTGGGTGGAGAGCAGTAGGGTAAGGGAAACCAGGAGAACTGCTCTGCCATGTGGCTTACACTCTTGGGTGTTATAGTGATGGGATTAGTTCCTGGGTTGTCTTTAGCCAATCATTCTGACTCAGAGTCCTTCCTGGTGGTGCATGCCTTGTTCAGCCAAGATGGATGCCAGTGAGAAGGCTTCTGGGAGGTGGTTGGACAGGTGATGTCTCCTTTTGACCTTTCCCAAACTCTTCCGGTTGGTGGTGGCTTATTAGTTCCGTGTTCCTTAAAGGATCTCCTGTCCTAAAACAACATGCAAATGGTTACTATGGTGCCTCGCAAGGGTGGGCAGTTTCAGTCAGTGCGCTTCCCCTAACAGAGTGAGTTGCCATGCCCTCCTCTAGGAAATCTTCTTGACCCAGGGATAGAACCCATGTCTCTTATGTTTCCTGCATTGGCAGGCAGGTACTCCAATTATTAGAAAAAAAAAAATGGAAAATAAATAAATAAAAAGGAAATGTAGAAAATATAAACACACACACACACACACACACACACACACACAAAACCCTGGTGAACTCTGGATAAGACGGGTGAACTGTATCACTGCCAATTTCCTGGTTGTGATATTGTACTAAAGTTGTGCAAGATGTTAGCACTGAGGAAAATTGAATGAAGGTTACACAGATTTTCTGCATTATGATCCGTAAAATTGTAACTTAAAAAAAAAAAAAGGGAAAAAAAATTCCTGCAGTTCTCCTGGTTAGTGGGAAACAGAGCTCTGACTCTCTGACTCCAGAATATGAGTGCCTAAAGCGTTGTTTCATTTGAGCAAAATTACTGTGTATTGAGAAACAGTAAATAAACACCTACCCACCTTTCGGAGACCCAGCAGAACTTTCAGATATTGATAACTTGGTAACCATCCCTATAATTTTGAAGCATTATTCATCAACAAGAAGAAAAATTTTAGTTTATTAAACTTCTGAGGTTGAATTTAATGTTTCAATTTAATGATTTAATATAAAATGTCTGTTAAAATACATGTGGAAATATTTGAGAAAAGGAAGTAAATTTCTTACTATTGATTAAAATCAGTGTTTATCTAAATATAGTATTTTTCTTGTGATTTTTAGGAGTACGAAAGATATTATTAATGAACCATGATTTACAGGCAAAATTTTTTATTTTCTATATTTACTGGATTTTGTTTTGTTTTTGTTTTCTCCTTTAATTTATTTTTTTAATTTTTATTTTTACTTTGCTTTACAATACTGTATTTGTTTTGCCATACATTGACATGAATCCACCACGGGTGTACATGAGTTCCCAATCCTGAATCCCACTCCCACCTCCCACCCCATATCATCTCTCTGGATCATTCCCATGTGTTTACTGGATTTTAAAAATAATTTTATTTATTTATTTTTTGGCTGCGCTGTGTCTTTGCTGCTGCGTGTGCTTTTCTCTAGTTGCTGTACACAGACTTCTCACTGCAGTGGTTTCTCTTGTTGTGGAACATGGGCTCAGTGGCACAGGCTTCAGTAGTTGCGGTTCCTGGGCTCTAGAGCACAGGCTCAATAGTTGTGGTACAAGGGCTTAGCTGCTTCTCGGCATGTAGGATCTTTCTGGATCAGGGATCGAACCTGTGTCTCCTGCATTGATAGGTAGATTCTTTACCATGAAGCCACAAGGAAAGCCCTATTTGCTGATCTTAAGCTATAATCATGTGATCTTAATATAATGAGCAAAGTTAGAATTACAAAGTACCCTGATGTTTTGCTCAATCTGTGGGTCTCACGACATCAGCTTTGGCCAAGGATTGGCAGTCTGCCTTTTGGGTGACAAGCGATTTACCTTGTTGAACACTCCAATGAAAGCAGTATTAAAAGGAAATGGAAGAGGCTTCCACTGTGTGCATTGGTTTATTATTATTTTTTTTTTCTTAAACCATGTATTTGTTAGAATCTTGGACAAGCAAGTAAGAATCAGTGACCTAAATCTTCTTTGTGATTTTGCTGTGGCAGTCTCATATTAATTGGCTCCATCAAAATAACTCTTCTAAATCTTTCCAAGTCCATTCTTCCCATTCACCTACAAAGCACAGTTTTAACTTGGCTTCAAATAAATAGTGAACATTTGCTCCACTAAAAAAAACCTTGATCTGACTGTGGCACTGGCTCTTTTTAGAAATGCAATAATCTCTCAGTCCACCCAACTAACACTTATTATGGATCAACAATGTGTAAGCCTTTATACCTTGTATTATTTGTTGTTGTTTAGTCGCTAAGTCATGTCCAACTCTTGGGACACCATGGACTGTAGGCCAGCAGGCTCCTCTGTCCTTGGGATTCCCAGGCAAGAATACTGGAGTGGGTAGACATCTCTTTCTCCAGTAATCAAATCCTTATCTTTTATGTTTCCTGCATTGGCAGGTGGATTCTTTACTGCTAGCACCACCTGGGAAGTCGACTATTACAACTGCCACTAAAACAAATTCTTCTCTTCTGTGAACTTCTTGAAAGCAAATGTATTAGATATCATTTTACCTCCATCCATAATGCTGGGTAGGCATCCCTGGTGGCTCAGTGGTAAAGAATCTGCCTGTCAATGCTGGAGAGAGATGTGGGTTCGATCCCTGCATTAGGAAGATCCCGTGGAGAAGGAAATGGCAATACACGCCAGTATTCTTGTCGGAAGAATCCCATGGACAGAGGAGCCTGGTGGTCGCAAAGAGTTAGACACGACTGAAGCAGCTTAGCAGTAGATAGCAGTAGTGATCATAGAAATAGTAGCAGCAGTATCATGGCATTTTTTTCTGTGTTTGGCACCATTCTAATATTTTATACTAACTCATATAATCCTTGATTCAACCCTAGGAAGTAGGTATTTTGGAGGGTGGAGAGAACAAAAAGTGCCCACTGAACTGAGAAGGCATCTTTAGACCAAAAAATGAGGCAGGCAACTCCATGTGATCAGTTGTTCAGTTTATTATAAAGTAACTTACAGGCTGGGATCTGGTNTCATATAATCCTTGATTCAACCCTAGGAAGTAGGTATTTTGGAGGGTGGAGAGAACAAAAAGTGCCCACTGAACTGAGAAGGCATCTTTAGACCAAAAAATGAGGCAGGCAACTCCATGTGATCAGTTGTTCAGTTTATTATAAAGTAACTTACAGGCTGGGATCTGGTAGACAATGATCCAGAAGCATTCACAGCTGTACTCCACACTGGCAAAGGGCTGTGGAGACCATCGTATTAATAGTTAACCTAGGGTGTGGAGTAGGTGTTGGGAAATAGGATGTGCATTCCTAAGTGAAGACTCATGAATGGGTAACTAATCTTGTGGGCGCTGGGCATTTGTCAGTGTTTTCATCATCATTTGAGACCTATCAAACCACAGAACCCACCAGATCCTGATGATTAGTAAACAGTATACTACAAAGGGTTTCCCTGGTGGCTCAGCGTAAAGAATCTGCCTGCAGTTCAGGAGATTCAGGTCCAATCCCTGGGTCAGGAAGCTCCTCTGGAGAAGAAATGACTACCCACTCTAGTATTCTTGCTTGGGAAATCCCATGGACAGAGGAGCCTGGCGGGCTACAGTCCATGGAGTCGCANACCACAGAACCCACCAGATCCTGATGATTAGTAAACAGTATACTACAAAGGGTTTCCCTGGTGGCTCAGCGTAAAGAATCTGCCTGCAGTTCAGGAGATTCAGGTCCAATCCCTGGGTCAGGAAGCTCCTCTGGAGAAGAAATGACTACCCACTCTAGTATTCTTGCTTGGGAAATCCCATGGACAGAGGAGCCTGACGGGCTACAGTCCATGGAGTCGCAAGAGTCAGACACGAGTTAGCAACTAAACCACCACCACTACTGGTTTGGCTCCAGAATTCATTCTAGGCTATATTTTCAAATGAGGGGATTCTTGACTGTGTCTTCAATCATAGATAAGGAATATCATTCAAAGAGAGGCACTGCAGGCAATTCTGCTCAGTAGTCACTTGATAAATGTCCAATGTGTGGAAAGCACTCTAGATGTGAATAAGATATAGACACTGCACTCAAGGAATTTATAGCAAGTTTACATCCTTGGTAATGATCTATTTGGGGGCTATTTGAGAAAAGAGTATAATTTCTATCTGATGGTTTATTTTGCCTTTTTGTGATCCATCGTATTTCTCACTGAACAATCCACCAATCACAAAATATTTTTCTGACACTTTTTTTTTTCTTTTAACTTTTATCAAGTGCCAAGTAAAACTCTGGCAGTGTATGGGGGCCTTAGAAACAGTAATAAGTGAGATAGATCATCCCTTCCTTCACAGAATATGTAGTTAGTGAAGATGATTAAACAAGTATCGAAATAAAGTGTGAAAAATGCTTTGAGAGGTGAAGATATGAGAGGGTTAAATAGAGACCTTAACTCTCAAGGACCTGAGGAGTGCTGATGCCTGAAAGATGAGATGTCATCTCATCTGAGAAAAAAGGGGTCTCAGGAGTAAACAGTAGAAAACACATATTCCAGGCACAGGGAACAGCGTGCTCAGGGGCCCAGCACAGAGGAAGAACCTGGTTCATCTGATGAACCTAAGGGCAAGTAGGCTGAGCAACTTGATCTTGCCGATGCCTTCCTTCTCTGAATCATCTTGGGGAAGTTGCTTTTACCCTTTAAGCTTCAGTGACTCCATTTAAAAAAGTGGGAAATACAATACCTCCCTCTTCGGGTTGTTAGAAACATCGAGTGAGATCATGCTTACAAAGGACCAAGCCCAGAGTGGATGGTATAGGAGACTTCATCATTATTAACTTAGAGGGGCCACCTTGACTGCATGTGGAAATTGGGTTAGAGCAGGGCTAGACTAGAGGTGTGGAGACCAATTAGGAGCCTGGTACCGTAATTCAAGAGTAAAAGAACCTTGGCGAAGAGGAGAGCAGTACGGGGAATGACGAAAGGCAATGTTATTTTAGAGGCAGAACTGAGCCCTTGGTGGGTGCAGATAGAGCAAGTGACAGGGAAAGGAGTTAAGGTTGACACCTAGATTTCTAGTTTTGGGTTACCAGCTAGGGACAGACAGACAGGTTAGAAACCCAAATCCAACCTTGTAATGTACCGTTTTGGAAAATTAACTCTATGGCTGTGGATGAGTTATTCTTATGTAGTCAGTGACAGAATAGACAGGAAACACTTCTAAATTCCTTCCCAGCATCTTTTCAGCATGACACACAGTAACTCGGTTAGCAAATACTATTTCTGTGAAAACCAAATTATAAGAGAAGCAGCATATCTTTGCATGGAGTGCCCTAGGGCAGCTGATATATATTCAACAATGAAAAGTCTTGATTCTGTTTAGTTAGGTCATATCTTTAATATGCTTAACTAAAAAACGAGTGTCTCTTATGCTCACTAGGAGGGTGTTCATTTGCCGAAAAGAGATGCTATGCTTCCTTCTGAAATGAATCTTCATAATCAAGTCAGGTATAACTGACTTATTGATGATCTAGACTTGACTGGGGACAAGCACAGAGCAAAATTACTGTCACTCAGTAATTTTAAACATTATTTTTTCCCTCTTTCGGTTAAAATTTCAGAATAAACCCAGAGTTTCTCCAGTCATTTTCAGGTGTTAAACGCCCTGTCTACTAGGAGAAAACATATGAAAATATCTTAAGTCACAAAATCATAAATATATATGAAAAGATTGATCAAATAGACTTTGTTAAAATTAAATTTTTTCAACAAAAGCCACCATTTAGAGAATAAAAGGCAAGCCACAAGTCAGAGAAGATATTTAGAATACACACATTATTTGTCAGGTATCCAGCAAGAGATTTATATCTAGACTATGTAAATAGCTCATCAGCTCAGTTCAGTTGCTCAGTCATGTCTGACTCTTTGTGACTCCATGAACCGCAGCACACCAGGCCTCCCTGTCCATCACCAACTCCCGGAGTTCACTCAAACTCATGTNGTCCAGTTCTAACAGTTGCTTCCTGACCTGCATATAGGTTTCTCAAGAGGCAGGTCAGGGGGTCTGATATTCCCATCTCCTCAGAATTTTCCACAGTTTATTGTGATCCACACAGTCAAAGGCTTTGGCATAGTCAATAAAACAGAAATAGATGTTTTTCTGAAACTCTTGCTTTTTCAATGATCCAACAGATGTTGGCAATTTGATCTCTGATTCCTCTGCCGTTTCTAAAATCAGCTTGAACTTCTGGATACAAATCAGTAAAAACTATAGATGACATAGTAAGAAATGGACAAATATTTGAATAGACACTTCATTAAAGATGATATCCAAATCTTCAAGAAGTATATAAAAAAGGATTCAACATTGTCATTAGGAAAATGCAGAATGACTAAAATTTTAAAAGATGGTCAATAATAGATATAAATGCAGATGCCTAGGGACTGAAATTCTCATGTAATACTGATGGGAGTGGAAAATGATTCAAATATTAATACTTTGGGAAATTGTTTGGCAATACCTATGACCATTGTTTGTCAATACCTATGACTACTTATGGTATATGCATGCTACCCTCTGACTTAGCAATTCTGGTCTCACACACATACCCAGCAGATTAGTGCACATGTCCACTGGAAGCCATGTTCTATAGCAACATTCTTTTTTTAAATAAACAAAAATGGGAAAACCTCAAATGTTGAGCATCAGGGAATAGAAAGTAAGTTGTGATGTATTCGTACAATAGAACACAAAATACGAATGGAAAAGATGAGCTACTACTCCTCCTGAATACATAGTTAACTCTTACAGACAAGAGACTGAGCTGACAAATCCAGACACAAGAGAGTTAATATGTATGATTTCATGCATATGAAGTTTAAGGTGAGAAAAATTAACCTATGGTGGTAAAAGTGGGAATGGTGGTGACATTAGCTGGGTGGGTCTTGACTAGGAGGAAGCATGAGGAATCTTTCTAGATTACTAGAAATGTTTCATGTTTGGGTCTATGTAATGATTACCCAGGTATGTATATATGTGTATGAGATATATAGAGAAAAACTTAGACTATCTTTGCTCTACTTCAATAAATAGAGAAAAAACCTAGTCCAATGTACTGTCAAAACTTCAACCTCCTATCCAGTTGGAAGCTTTTCCCCTTTCTTCCCCTCCCCATCAACTCATGGTCAATAATCTGTAGTGAGAAAGGAGAGTTCTAATAGGTTTCTTCTCTCATCCTTGGTCCACCTCCTTTCCCATTCCTGAGCCATTGTCTTTATCCCCTCTGGGATCAGGTAGATGGACGAAGGAGGGGTCAGAGATGAATGGATACAGTGATGTGTCTTGGCTTGAAATCACATTCAAATGCTGAGTGTGGCGCATCTTCAAAGGTCAACTCTTTCTCTTGTCGAGATGCTTCTGTGGGTTTTTCAGTGATCCTGCTTATTCTCTAGGAACCTCCCAATACAACATTCACTTACACAAGCAATGCTCTTTTTCCTACTCCAGCTGCAGCCCTTGGCCTTTATGGATCTACTCCTCTGGGTGGGGTCCTAGTCAAAAGGACTCAAGTCCATCTCTTCCTTAGATCACTTGACCCAGAGGAAAACCAACATGTCTTTGCCTGGCCAGTGGAGAACTTGCATTCACTCCCACTGTAGCCTCTCTTCCCCTCAGCCTCTCAGCTTTAAGCTTCCCAAGGAGCGAACCAGGGCCCACTCTCTTGCTGTATATTTTTGCCATGAGGATAAAATAGAAATAATTATACAGAATGCATATAAATATTTGCCTGCACATATATATGTATTATACACATAATATTCAGTACAAAAGTAAGTGTGCCAAGCGTTAGCTTCTTTCTTCCTGGACTAAGTGACCTTTCACTGCCTTTCTTTCAGCAAAGCATCTTTCTTTAGTTACAGGCTTTGGGGAGAGCAGAGAGGACAGGGTTTAGGATACATTATTGAGATGTATTGTGTCCTTGGAGTTTACTCTTCAACAACTTTTAGTAAAGGTGCGCTATATTTGAAATTAAACCAGGTGTGGTAAAATACTCAAAGCCCTAGAGTTGAGAAAGGCCTGGATTTGCATCCCAGCTTCACGGTTCTAGGCACGCATTCACTCAGCATATTTACTGAGGGCTGTCTTTGTGCCAGGGACCTTTGTAGGCACTGCAAATATAGGCAGAATAGGCAAGATCCCTACCTTAGGGACCTTCACCAGGGGGTGGAGGGTGAGTGGATAGTAGGAGTAACAAATAAAAGGCAAATAACTAAACATAAATCAAGTGGTGTTAACACAATGTATTTAGTGGATGGTCAGAGAACATCTTCTAAGAGCCATGAATTAAGTCAAGGAGGAAGAAAAAGAAGGTAGAAGAGAAGCAATATTCCACAAACCAAAGACCAAAGTGTTTCAAGAAGGAGGAAGTAAAAAAAAAAAAAGAGGAGGAAGTCAGATGCTGTGGAGTGATGTATAACAGGAGAGGCTGTCAGTAGCCATGGGAGCCCTAGACAAGTTATGTACCTTATTGAAGCAATAATAGTCCGTAATAACTTTCTGAGGATTGAGATAATTATGTAAATCACCTGTCACATAGACCAGTAACTGAAGATTTTTTTCACATTTCACGTGTGTAATAAAACATGAACTTAAAAATTCACCGTGAAAGATATTTTTAAATGGTCTTCATTCCATTTCTCACTAAATTTGCAGTATCTTCAATTAATTACACATAAGCCAAAATATGGAAGTCATTAAGTTAAAGCATAATCATAGGGGGACAGACTACGTTAGTAACAAGCAGTTAACTTGATGTATCAAGTCATGTGTTTCATATCACATGTTGTGTGAATTGTCATGTGTTTAAATATGTCGGAATTTTTCACTTTCAAACTGGCAGAGATCACTTGTTAAGAGAATAAGAGCTAAGAAAATCAGATATTTCAGCATTTATAGGAATCTGTCTTGCTAAATTACAGCTTCTATGAATGATCAGCAAATTATTTCCATTTTAAATCTAAGAAATAAGGAAATTGATTTGGTTCTTATCTGTTTCAGGCATTCCCTAATGACTTAGCATTGATTTTTAAACATGCTTTCAATTTTATAGAATGGCTGAATAATATGACATTTGATCTAACCTCTATAGGAATGACAAAATGAGACTGTTACAGACTCTTTAAAGTAATATAAAATTATGGTATCTTTGTCTGGCTACTTCCCAATATTGTCACCTAAATTATTTTATAAAATCAGGCATTAAAAATTCTACCAAAAGGTGTTGAAGAACAAAGATATACATTCAAGTGGGTGCTTTTAAGTCTACTTAAATGTAAATGATATGTTTTTATGCACTAGAGTTTCCTGCAGAAGAAATCGGTATGCTTTTTGAAAGCACAACTCACTCTTAGATGTTTAAAAGCTTGTCAGATACCTTACAGGGAAGGAAATAAAGTCATTTTACTGCGAGTAAATAATTTCTCCAAATTTTCTTGAGCGTATTTATGTAGGTACTGAGAGAGATCAAGAGAATTCTTTTTCACGTTTTAAATTCAAAACATACCAGCTACTACCTTAGCTATCCACTAGAGAAAGGGAGAATAACTAAATTTCTGCAGCCATGTGTAGAACTGCATGTATTGAAATCCCNGTCAGATACCTTACAGGGAAGGAAATAAAGTCATTTTACTGCGAGTAAATAATTTCTCCAAATTTTCTTGAGCGTATTTATGTAGGTACTGAGAGAGATCAAGAGAATTCTTTTTCACGTTTTAAATTCAAAACATACCAGCTGCTACCTTAGCTATCCACTAGAGAAAGGGAGAATAACTAAATTTCTGCAGCCATGTGTAGAACTGCATGTATTGAAATCCCAGGGAAAGCTTTTGTGTTCTGGATAATAGGGAAAATTCCACATGATATCTTGGATTGCATTTTCAACCATAGTCCGATCAGTGTCTAAAAATGCTTCATTCATTTAGAATGAAAACTCACACCTCAGAAGTCAGCCAGGTTTGGGGATTACAAGACATTTTATTTCAAATAACGTGACTGCTCCTTGTTGGAAACATTGAATTCTTTGAATTTGGTTCAGAAAGGCCAGAGCTGGGTGACCCCCATTTAGTTATTTTTCCTCAAATAAATAAAGAATGAATGCTGCGTATTCTAAAGTATGTGGCTTTGATGAACTAATCTCACCCTATCATATATCTATTTTTGAAGGTTTTTTTCCCTCTAGTCGTGTTTCTGGTTTCAAGTACTTTTAAAAAATTCATTTTGCAGTTATTACAAGAAGTCAATTTATATATTGAGGATTACTCATATTTGTTCTCAAAGATCTTCCTCTTTTCACCTAGCGTGTGTTTTCTAAAAGAAGACACAGTCAGATATTTTTGTTCCTCTTAAGAAAACCCTGACAGGCCCACGACACTGGCTACTGCTGTAGCTGTACATTTCTATGCATAATTGATGATGTGGGGCCCGCAGACAGCACCAGTACACAAGCCATATAGATTACCATACTGTGAGGGGTCTCAGCTCTTTGAATTTTCCATTTTTGAATAGAAATAACTCCTTGCCAAGTAACAAAAATTCCAGAAGGAGTAAGTTTACCATAATAATAAATATTCTTCAGAGAACAAAGCCTTTGCCAGCAACAGAAGATTCTGACAGTCTTAATATCCTAACTTTATTACCCTCCTCACCACTCCAACCCTCTCTCAACCTAGCAGCCCTGGAAATGTTTGGTTTGGTAATGTATATATATTTTTAAGTTTAGTGCTACTGCTGCTGCTGCTAAGTCGCTTCAGTNCTGAAATTTTTGTATAAAACCAAATTGGGGAAGAGGTCATGTATCTATTTAATTTGGAGAGTTTAGGCTTATTGCTTTATCTGGGTTCGTTTCCTTTTTAAAAAATATAATTTCCTAAAGAGCAAAGTTTTTTATTCTTTTCTAATTCTTAACTTGTATACTATCTAGTTCTAGACGTCTAAAACAGAATGTCATTTTTTTCATCATATCTTGGACTGCCCTTATGCTTTTGAAACACAGAATGTACAGATGTCTACTTCTCTTTTAATCAGTGAAAAATAGAAAGCTATTAAAGCTACAATACAAAAATGACTTTCTGCTGTTTTTTTAAACACCTTTTATTCTAGAACATATTCCACAGTTCTCCATCAGGGTCACTCATCAATTGCTAGCTAGCTTCCTAAACTTTGTAAATCTTTTGTTGATTCTCTGAGAAATAGTTTTGAGTTCCAAGCTTATAAGTGAAGATTAAGCTCACAAATGATTATTTTTGTATTACAGGCTCTAGAATTAAGCTGTTTGAGTTCATATCTTGACCTCATTACTGTTTTACCTTCTGGGTCCCTTGATTTCTTCTTCAATAAGTGGGGACAATCATTTGGTTTGTTTTCAGGATATATGACACTGGCAAAGTATACAGAACAGTGTCTGTGCTCCTAGAAGCAAGAAATTACTTATTCCTCCATTCAGAAATATTAACTGCACTCCTACTATGTCATGACAAAATGTGGTCCACTGGAGAAGGGAATGGCAAACCAATTTAGTATTCTTCCCTTAGGAACCCCATGAACAGTATGAAAAGGCAAAAAGATAGGGCACTGAAAGATGAACTGCCCAGGTCGGTAGGTGCCCAGTATGCTACTGGAGATCAGTGGAGAAATAACTCCAGAAAGAAGAGACGAACCAAAGCAGAAACGACGCCCACTTGTGGATGTGACTGGTGATAGTAGTAAAGTCCGATGCTGTAAAGAGCAGTATTGCATAGGCAGCTGGAATGTCAGGTCCGTGAATCAAGGTAAACCGGAAGTGGTCAAACAGTTGATGGCAAGAGTGAACATAGATATTTTAGGAATCAGTGAACTAAAATGGACTGAAATGGGTGAATTTATGACCATTATGCTACTACTGTGGGCAAGAATCCCTTAGAAGAAATGAAGTAGCCCTCATAGTAAACAAAAGAGTCCAAAATGCAGTACTTGGATGCAGTCTCAAAAATGACAGAATGATCTATTTCCAAGGCAAACCATTCAGTATCACAGTAATCCAAGTCTATGCCCTGACCAGTAAGGCTGAAGAAGCTGAAGTTGAATGATTCTATGATGACCGACAAGACCTTCTAAAACTAACATCCAAAAAAGATGTCCTTTTCATTATAGGGGACTGGAATGCAAAAGTAGGAACTCAAGAGATACCTGAAGTAACAGGCAAGTTTGGCCTGGGAGTACAAAATGAAGTAGGGAAAAGGCTAACAGAGTTTTGCCAAGAGAATGCACTGGTCACAGCAAACCCCCTCTTCCAACACCACAAGAGAAGACTGTACACGTGGACATCACCAGATGGCCAACATCAAAATCTGATTGATTATATTCTTTGCAACCAAAAATGGAGAAGTTCTATATAGTCAGCAAAAACAAGACTGGGAGCTGACTGTGGCTCAGATCATGAACTCCTTACTGCAAAATTCAGACTTAAGTTGAAGAAAGTAGGGAAAACCACTAGACCAATCAGATATGATCTGAATCAAATGCCTTATGATTATTCAGTGGAAGCAACAAACAGATTCAAGGGATTAGATCTGATAGAGTACCTGAAAAACTATGGACGGGGGTTGGTGACATTGTACAAGAGACAGGGATCATGACCATCCCCAAGAAAAAGAAATGCAAAAAGGCAAAATGGTTGTCTGAGGAGGCCTTACAAATAGCTGAGGAAAGAAGAGAAGTGAAAGGCAAAGGAGAAAAGAAAAATTATACCCATTTGAATGCAGAGTTCCAAAGAATAGCAAGAAAACCTTCCTCACTGATCAATAAGAAATAGAGGGAAACAACAGAACGGGAAAGACTAGGGATCTCCTCAAGAAAATTAGAGATACCAAGGGAGCATTTTATCCAAAGATGGGCACAATAAAGGACAGAAATGGTATGGACCTAACAGAAGCAGAAGATATTAAGAGGTAGCAAGGATATACAGAACTATACAAAAAAGATCTTCATGACCCAGATAATCACGATGGTGCTATCACTTACCTAGAGCCACACATCTGGAGTGCAAAGTCATGTGGGCCTTAAGAAACATCACTACAAACATAGTTAGTAGAGGTAATGGAATTCCACTTGAGCTATTTCAAATCCTAAAAGATGATATTGTGAAAGTGCTGCACTCAATATGCCAGCAAATTTGGAAAACTCAGCAGTGGCCACAGGACTAGAAAAGATCAGTTTTCATTCCAATCCCAAAGAAGGACAATGCCAAAGAATGTTCAAACTACTGCACAGTTGCTCTCATTTCACACGCTAGCAAAGTAATTCTCAAAATTCTCCAAGTGAGGCTTCAACAATACGTGAACTGTGAACTTCCAGGTGTTCAAGCTGGATTTAGAAAAGTCAGAGGAACCAGAGATCAAATTGCCAACATTTTTGGAACATCAAAAAAGCAAGAGAGTTCAAGAAAAACATCTATGTTTGCTTCATTGGCTATGCTAAAGGCTTTGACTGTGTGGATCACGACAAACAATGGAAAATTCTTCAAGAGATGGGAATACCAGACCACCTGACCTGCCTTCTGAAAAATATGTATGCAGATCAAGAAACAATAGTTAGAATTGGACATGGAACAACAGATTTGTTCCAAATCAGGAGAGTATGTCAAGGCCGTATATTGTCATCCTGTTTATTTAACTTATATGCAGAATACATCATGTGAAATGCCAGGCTGAAGGAAGCACAAGCTGGAATCAAGATTGCTGGGAGAAATGTCAGTAACCTCGGATATGCATATGATACCACCCTTATGTTAGAAAGTGAAGAAGAACTAAAGAACCTCTTCATGAAAGTGAAAGAGGAGAGTGAAAAAGTTGGCTTAAAACTCAACATTCAGAAAACTAAGATCATGGCATCTGGTCCATCACTTCATGGCAAATAGACTGGGAAACAATGGAAACAGTGACAGACTTTCTTTTCTTGGACTCCAAAATCACTGCAAATGGTGATTGCAGCCATGAAATTAAAAGACACTTGCTCCCTGGAAGCAAAGCTATGACCAACCTAGACAGCATATTAAAAAGCAGAGACATTACTTTGCCAATAAAGGTCCGTCTAGTCAAATCTCTGGTTTTTCCAGTAGTCATATATAGATGTGAGAGTTGGACTATAAAGAAAGCTGAGTGCCAAAGAATTGATGCTTTTGAGCTGTGGTGTTGGAGACTCTTGAGAGTCCCTTGGACTGCAAGGAGATCCAACCAGTTCATCTAAAAGGAAGTCAGTACTGAATTTTCACCAGAAGCACTGATGCTGAAGCTGAAGCTCCAATACTTTGGCCACCTGATGTGAAGAACTGACTCATTGGGAAACACCCTGATGCTGGGAAAGACTGAAGGCAGGAGGAGAAGGGGACGACAGAGGATGAGATGCTTGGATGGCATCACCAAGTCAATGGACATGAGTTTGAGCAAGCTCCAGGAGTTGGTGATGTACAGGGAGGCCTGGCATCCTGAAGTCCATGGGGTCACAGAGTTCGACCTGACTGAGTGACTGAACTGAACTATGCCCTGGGCATTTTACAAGGTACAGGAAATACAAAATGTAGTAAAAATAAGACCAATCCTGTTCCTCACAAAGCTTGTAGCCTAGAGGAAGACACACAGAAAATAATTTAAGAATCATACAAATAACAGTAAATTTTTTACTGTGCTAAGTTCTGCAAAGGAAATCCATGATACCATGAGAGTGCATGTTCAGGGGAAATTGATGTTGGCAGGAAGATGTCCTTGATGACTCAAGGAATTCAAACTCTGCAGGTGGAAGAGAACAAAGCTCAGTCAAGGAAATGACTTGACCAAGGACCGGACCCAGCACTGGAGCGTGGAGAGCCTCGTGGAAAATGAGGAGAGATGGACATGGAGATGTAGGCTGAAATAGATCACACGGGATGTTGTAGGCCACTACTGGTCTTTAAAGACAAGTTGGAAACCCATAAAGGGTGGCATTTCATTGTGGAGGCTGGATTGGAATCTCCCAAAGTCTGAATTAAGCAAAGGTTGAGAACAACGACCACTCTCTAGATGTAGCGTTGGTCACAGGCCACATTTTGAAATCCAAATATTTGCCATTGTACTCTCCTGACTCCCTCTCTGCTCCCTCTCCTGAGTCATTTCACCTGGCCCCCTAGCTCTCCTACCACTGTTGACCCCCTGTATCAAGTTTGACAGACCTACCTTGCCCAGGTGAGAGATTTGCTCTACCCTCCCTGATCTACAGCAAAGTTCATTCTGGTAGATGTTTTATATTCACAGTAGTATTCATAGGAAAGCCCCCAGATAGAATTGATTTAGACTAAGCTGTGAGTAGGGGCTGCCCTGGTGGCTTAGATGGTAAAGAATCTGCATGTAGTGTAGGTAACGTGGGTTCAATCCCTGGGTGGGGAATATCCCCTGGAGAAGGAAATGGCTACTTACTCTGGGTATTCTTGCCTGGAGAATTCCATGGATAGAGGAGCCTGGCAGGCTATAGTCCATAGGGCCACAGAGAGTCAGATGCTGACTGAGTAACTAACACTTTCAAGATGGGAATAACTTACCTCAATTATATCATTCTCGAACTTTTGGGACCCTTTTACGTTCTTAAAATTTGTTGAAAACCATGAGGCGCTTTCATTTGGTTCTATCTGTATTTATCATGTTTGAAATTAAAGCTGGGGAATTAATTGATTTAAAAATAACAATAGATGCCTGTGGTATGTAAACATATATATTTTTTTATGAAAGGTGACTTTATTTTCCAAAACAAAAAGAAAAGTTAATGAGAAGAATACCATTGTTTAACATTTTGCAGATCTCTTTAATGTCTGGCTTAGCACAAGATAGCCATAGTCTCATATCTGTTTCTGTATAAAATCTTCCAATCTCACATGTTGGGTAGCGTCTGGAAAACTTCAGTGTGCAGCTGTGAAAGAAGGAAGGTGAAAAAGGCAAATAGTGTCTTACTTAGTAGAAAGTAGTTTTTTGTCTCACTGTCCCCCCAAAATGGTCTTAGGGACCCCTGGGTCCCTAGACCACACTGTAGGAACTGCTGCTCTAGAAGAGACATGCAATTAAAAAAACCCAAGAGGCTTGTTAAATCAAAGGATGCTCAAAAAAAAAAGATGCTCATCTGAGATGGCATTTCAGGCAGTCTAAAAAGTGAATTAAAAGAATTCAGCAGTGTGGCTCTAATCTGCTTCTGCCTTTCATCACCTCTTCCATTGATCTGTGTTTGACTGTATTAAATTCTCTAAAACTTCCAAATGATTTTTAGTGTTATTAGAGACTCTTGTGGATGTTTAGACAGTATCTGAAATCCCTGAAACATGTGATTTTGCCTCGGTTTCAGGTGTAAGGCTTATTCCCCATACAGAGCAAATTGTGATTCCCTCTCGACTTCCCCTGAGCATCAGGTCACTTAGCTTTCTACAGCACAGCCTCACCTGGAGACCACAGCTTCACCAGTTTTATCTTTCACGAAGAACTGATCTGTGGTGGGTAGCTAAAGTAACAAGAGGATTTTTCATCTCTGTGGTCTCTTCTAGGTCAGAAATGACGTGATTTTATATTATTTTCTTTGGTGGCACATACATTCTTTCTGAAGACAGCTAAAAGTATTTGGAATGACATACCATTTCAAATGAGTTTGGCTTCTCTCCGTGAGAAACTCAAAGGGCTGCATTCCTTTAGATGAATTTTGTTGGCGTTTGTCAAAAATTTATTCTCATTTCCTTTAATCACACCTTGCACCATAAGTTCCACCATTACCAAATGCCCTTTCAAAATGTAGGTTTATCATATATTTCTACCTATTCAATGTTAAATGTTTCATACCACTCCACTGCCCAGCCCCCAGGCATTCAAGTGGCTGCAGGGAGGAAGACCACTAAATCTTACATTTTTCTTGAACTAGTACCTCATTATGGAAAATTTAAGTCTCTTGACTGCTAGAGTTTATCTGCTGAATCATTAGTAACTTCTGTTCTTTAACGAGGGACATATATAAATGATGTAAACGGTCTAGGAGGACAGCTCAAACCCTATTTGCACACCTTCATTTGAACTGAAGTTCCTGGCTTTTCTTGTAAATTGTGTCGTTCATAGATTGATGGTTAGGGATGTGTTGGGCTTGGCTGGAAATCATGACTAAGTGACCCGCAGGCTTCACACAGACCCCAGATGCGCTTTCTCTGGCCTGCATAGCAGGATGTCTAGCTGTGTATATGTGTTGCTTTTGTTTTTCATCTGGATTTGAATGCATACACTCTGTTTTCCCCTAGGTTGCCCTCACTCGTTATTATCTTAAAAGTGGCCTGATTCAGGCATTTACCTGGTGGGTCCATGCCACGGTCAGTATTTGAATTAACAACTCCACAAACAGTCACATCTAGGGGGACAGGAAAATACTGTAGAACCCAAGAACACAGTATGTACTGTGAAATAAGAAATTGCCTAATAGAAAATGATTTAAGAATATGTAATTGCTGATTTTTAAGTTTTTGGATTCATATGAAAACATAACATTAGAGATAAGTGAAAAATAATAACTGATTAAGAAGCATGCCTCAAAATGACATTTATAATACAGAGATATTTTAAATAGCTTAACATAGAAGCTAGAGTACGTTACTATGAAAATATGTTCTGTGAAAGGGAGTCACGTCTTTCTGAATGAGATAATCTATCAAACCTTTACTTTTATGTTATTTTTATTATTTGTATGTCACTAATTTATCTAGAAAAATATATAATATACATTTAAATATGTAGGATCAGCCACACAACTAACTTATGAAAAGTGCAGAACTTTGCAGGGTTGGTTTATCTGGAAGGTCCGACAGCACCACCTAGCGCCCTGTATTTTATTTTGCATAATATTTTTATAAAGTAAAAAATTCTTATGACCACATTTTAATATCAAATCTGACACTGAAATAAATACATGGTTTAAAGCAGTATTATAAATAAGATGAGATAAAGTAATTCTTACATGTTTACTTGAAGAATTTTAAGTAGAACACGGAAAATGATTGTATAACACAAAACCATTATAAAAATTGACTAGAAAAAAAAAATAATTTCTAATTCACAACCAAAGACACGCTTACATTGTATGTCATCTAATGAGGTTATTGATAAGTTTTTATCCAAAGGAGATGGTGATTCCTTTTTTAAAATGTACTGCTCTATAGGAAAGGTAATTTTTCCAGGTTTCTTTTTGAAATCTGTAAATTCTTGGTCTTCCTAAATTAAAACACACTAGTTAATGACATATTCCACAGCTCTTATCAATTCCAGACAAAATTATGTAACCACTTTTAAAACTAGAATTTTGAGGATTTTAGAGAAAAAATGTTATAAAATACTTCTGTATTAAAAAATAAAATGAGTCAAATAAAAGAAGGAGATACACATATATATTACTTTATGAAAAGCACCTCAAGAAACATAGTGAAACAGGAAAAAATAAAGTCATGTGCAGAATACTGTGTAAAGTATGACTGTCTCAAAAGTGTAAGTTTGAATAATTTAACAAGACTGGATGAGTGGGAAGAAGGATGGATAAATACTGGTATCTTCTTTTCTGGAAAGAGTCACAAGAAGCTGTTAACATCTCTGGAAGAGTAGAGTGCTAGAAAATTTCACTTTTCCATATAATTAATATTTTTCAAACATATATTACTTTATTTTAAGGTCAACAAGGGTTCTTTGAATATTAAGATCATAAAGCATTTAATTTTTCCTTTTAATATTTTTCTAAATTAAAAACAAAGTATAATTTTTTAATTAGAAAAAGAAACTAGTGTTATAAGATATTGTAAGTATCTGTCTTATAAGCTTATCTTTTCAGAAGGCTTCATGATATATTCTTTTATTAGCAGGGATATAAGCTCCAAGAAGGCAAGAAATTCTGTCAGATTAATCACACTGTATCTTTGACGTCTAGAATGGTCTATGGGACATAGTAAATGCTCAGTAAATAAATGCTGAATGAGTGAATGAATGAGAACATAACACGTTATGTCCAAACATCTAATAGTAATGAGCTGCTGTAGTAGAATTTTACTGTTTGCAAATATATACATACACATGGTTAGCTT
>SJYA01002348.1:152551-181211 GCA_006410615.1 Neotragus moschatus | reverse complement strand
TCCTCTGCCTTTTCTAAAACCAGCTTGAACATCTGGAAGTTCACAGTTCATGTATTGCTGAAGCCTGGCTTACTTAGTATGATAATCTCTAGGCTCATCCATGTTGCTGCAAATGGCATTATTTCATTCTTTTTTGTGACTGAGTAGCATTCTGTTGTATATATGTACCACATCTTCTTTATCTGCTCATGTGTTGATGGACATTAAGTTGCTTCCACGTCCTGGCTATTGTAAATAGTACTGCTATGCACGTTAGGGCCCATGGATTCTTTTTGAATTAAGAGTTTTTTCCTGGAGTGGGATTGCTGGGTCATAGGGTAATTCTATTTACTTTTATAAGGATGCTGCGTACTGTTTTCCTTTTGTGGCTGCACCAATTTACATTCTTTCTAACAGTATAGCGGGATTCCATTTTCTCTACACCCTCTCCAGTATTTATTGTTTGTAGACCTGTTTGTTATGAAAGTCTATTATAAGTGTGAACACTGATTTTGACTACATAGTTATTTTGAATATTTGATCTAAAAGAAAGTCAGTTTACCATTGATCTGGAAGTTTATTTTAACATCCAGAGCCCTGCATTAAAAACCCTTTCCCCAAATCTCCTATAAATCCTCTTTCATTGCCTTCCTCCTCCATCCTCATACTCTCCCTCCCATCCATCTTCCATGCTGCTACCTTGCTTTTGCAACATTTTGCAAAAATGTTCTCCCATAGCCTTGCTGACAAAGGAGGAGCTCTCCTTTTGGGAAGGTGGGGAGAGCATCTTTTTCAACTTTTAATTTCCTTCAAAAAATCCTTCAATAGTTGGTTCTCATTTTATTGTCTGTGTCTTTTTTGCTAATGCATATGATAAAATCATAAATAATTAGTCATATTTCATAACATAAGTAATAGCTTTCTTAGGGCTTCTAGTGGCACTAGTAGTAAAGAAACCACTTGCCAAGGCAGGAGACACAAGAGACGCAAGTTTGATCCATGGTTCCCCTGGAGGAGGAAACTGCAACCCACAAGGAGTATTCCTGCCTGGAGAATTGCATGGACAGGAGCCTGGCAGGCTACAGGCCATAGAGTTGCAGGGAGTCAGACGTGACTCAAACAACTGAGCATGCATGCAATTGCCTTCCAGTCTTCCATTTTTGAGTTTACCTCTATTCAGCTAGGTTGTAGGAGACAGTCTGATTTCAGAAATAAAGAACTGGACACAGAATTTGAAACACTTCCTGTTCCATTTCTAGTGTCTCCACTAACCCTGAAGCTTTGGGTAAGAGACCCTGACTCCCTGGACCTCAAATTTGCAGTTTGTTAAGTGAGATAGCGAATTATCTCTACTATTCCTTTCAGCTAAAATTCTCTGCTGTCTAAATTTTCAGTGAACTCTTAACCGCTATGCAAGCATGCAATGGTTGAGACTGGATTCTGAGGCCAGATGGATGGCTTACTTCCTCATTCTTCCACTTATTGTTTGGGAATTTCGTATTCTTCTGTCTGTACACTTCAACTTTCTTCTCTGTAATGTGGGAATCATCGGTTTGCCGTGAGGGCTGAATGAGTTGGTATACCCGATGAGCCATAGAACAGCTCCTGACACATACAACGTAGGCATTCAATAAGTCGACTAATCTCATTATTTACAAACGTGATATTAAAGCATTTCATAAAATCTTTCTCATCAAATGTTTAGTTTTGAATAAGTATTTTATTGATTTATTCATGTATTTTGGACTGTACTGGTTTTTGTTGCTGCGTGCAGGCTTTCTCTAGTTTGGGGGAGCAGGGGCTGCTCTCTAGTTGTGGCACATGGACTTATTGTGGCGGCTTCTCTTGTTGCAGAGCACGAGCTCTAGCAGCTGCACATAGGCTCAGTTACTCTTCAGCAGCTGAAATCTTCCTGGAACAGGGCTTGAACCCTTGTCCCCTGAATTAGCAGGCAGATTCCCAACCTCTGGACCACCAGGGAAGTCCTCTTCAAATTTCATGCTACTGCCTGAGAGAAGCACTTGTGGGCGTGCATGCAGTCATTCATTTGTTCAGCAAAAAGTAATGTATTGAGCACCTAGTGTATGTCAAGTGCTATTCTCTTATAGACATCAGTGAACGTAATGGTAGACATACATTAAGTCTTTTAAGCCAATGAGTAGTAAGTATGCAGTCTCTCCCTAGTGACCTGAGAGAGTTCTGGGTGCGTTCTTTTCATATATGCATACGCCACTGGTAGAACACATGTGTGATCATCAATCCTATTTTAAATCTATATTATGTATTTTGTATTGGTTTCTGCCCATCCATTTCCTATATATGTTTTTCAGTTTCCTCCTCTTTCATTTTTCTTTTTTAACAACTGTTCTTCCACTTGGTCAATCTCTTGACTCTCAACTTTTGCTTTTATTCCTTTGGGCAGGGCTGTGCCTCTTGATATTCCCTAGTCTTTATACACCTCTGGGGTTTTTTGTTTGTTTTTTTTACCTATTCAACCAGGATAATCAATTTACTTACTAGATAATGCTTGTAAAGCTCTTAGCACAGTTCCCATTATATAATGCACCTTAATAAATGTTGGTGCCTGTTATGATGGTGGTTTGTGATGTCATTAAAGCAGTGATTCCAAAGGAAGAGATATTACAAGCTCCTGTGTATAAGATTCAGACCATAGGAGCTCTGGCGGACATTAGGAAAATGGGACCATCCTTCTAACATTTTGTGAGAGTTGTGCTTGTTGCATAGAATGTTTGTTCTGCTACTAATGATCCTTAATAGGCTACCATGTACGTTCCCAGAGGAAATAAAACTGCAGCCATGTTGGCTTACAGCCGTGTGCCCACAGTGGAGGCCTGCACGCCAAAGTGAACCCGGGCAAGTCCTTTTTTAGCTACAAAAGCTGGTGTCATCAGAACAGAAAAGTTGACTTACTTTTGTCTTGCTGCATTTTTGGTCTAATAGGTACTCTTCAGATATGCATTTTTAAGAAACTCTTTTGGAAAATAACTTATTGCATGTTAAGTCTATACACTTAGAAGTCATTCATAGGAAAACTCTTGAAGAGTACAGAAAGTCCCCACATCCGTTTTGCTGTGAGGTTTAGCGGAATTTCGGATTGTTCTTATCACTGTTAATCTGGATAGAAAAATCCAGCTTAATATTTAACAGTTTTAATACAGGTCCATGAGTTTACATAGTCTGAGAAGGAGACTGGCTTTTTCGGTTAAAAAGTAAGAGGGAAAATCATGAATTTGGCCACTGTTTTTCAGCTGTAACATATATCACTATAGAGTTCTAACAGGCAATGTACACGTTATTCCTCTTCTGTGTTCTTGTGTGCGTTGTTTTTCTCTTCTCCAGCTCTGGGTCGTAGACCCCAAATGCCACACATTCTGCCTGCCATTCAGCATCCTTAATTTCTCCCTCCCTGCTGGCTTTTCCCTATGCTTCCATCATCTCTGGCAAAGAACCGTCTCAGAGTGGAAATGGCAAAGTAAATACTGGTAAACGGAAAGTAGGCTCAAGATCAGCGGACTCTGTCTGCCGGCTCAGACAAATTACTTTGTAAGGTTCTGAGAAAACTAACATTTGAGACCACTGAATCTGTATTTTTGACAGATCTAAAAGAAAAGTAGAAGCATCAGCTGGGCTTGAGCAAATGTCCCTGCAAATATCAAAAAGAGGGAAAAGGTAGATTTTACACATTATTAATTGATAATTTTGTTTTCAGTCCGAAGAAAAGTTGGAAGACTAGATAATTAAATAGCATGTTATGAGCTGTTACAAAAGAACTGCTATGATGTTTAGAAGCCAGCTTGGGTTCACCAGAAACAAAGTCATTAAAAATAAAAGTTTGTTACACTAATTTATTTCTTTTTAAAATATGATTGCCAATCAAAAACAATACTTGCAGCATTGGTCCAAGTTACAGCCCTTGGGCAAATTTGACCATGCACGTTTGTTTCCTCATCCTTTGCACTGCTTCCCAGCTATGACTGTGGAGTTGAGTAATTTTTTTAAACTGTATTTATTTGGCTGTACCAGGTATTAGTTGCAACATGTGGGATCTAGTTCCCCAACCAGAGATGGAACCCAGGTCCCCTGCATTGGGAGCTTGAAGTCTTAGCCACTGGACTACCAGGGAAGCTCCAGAGTTGAGTAATTTTTAAGAGAGTCTGTACGGACAGCAGTGCTTGGAACAATCATTATCTGACCTTATACAGAAAAGGTCTATCTACCTCTGCTCTGGAACCTAAATCGGTTCTTTTTGAATTTTATGTGTCTACAGATTACCTGGAAATCTTCTTTAAAAATGCAGAAAATGATACAGTAGATCGGTGGGATCTGCGTTTCAGTGATTCCTGGCAACCTTCCTGGTGAGGCTAGTGTTACGGCTCTATAGGTCACAGTACAGTCTAGCTGGGATCTAGATTTCAAAAAGATTTAAAATTCCTCCATTTAGAGAAATCAAGAGAATAAATCGTAAGTTGGAAGTCAATTCAGTTTGTTCAACTCTTACTTATTTGAATGATAGTGCCCAAGAAGTGTTAAAGGATCAGTGTTTATCTTGGAGAAAAGTTTTTCTAGTCACTTAAAATTATATTTTAATGACGATTTCCCTGTGTAAGGACATTGCCTCAGTGATGACATTTGAAGAGAGCAATAATGAGCTTGATAGCTCAAATGTTTAGGTGACCAGTATCAACTGGATTGGTCTGCTGGACATTTCCTCTGCTTGAAGACAGCTCTCCATGTTTTGCCTACGAATGTATTCTGACCATCTTGTGCCCCTGACTGCTCTTTGTTATGCATTCTCCTTCCAAGGATGTTTGTATAGTGAATTACCTTGAAAAACACAAATAGTATCTCCCTTTGGAGCAAATAGCAAGTTTGCTAACTGCCAATTAAAAAAAATTGGGTTCCCTAAACTCAGTATTTGAAAAGACCCTGATGCTAGGAAAGATTGAGGGCAGGAGGAGAAGGGGGTGACAGAGGATGAGATAGTTGGATGTCATCACCAACTCAATGGACATGAGTTTGGATGAACTCTGGGAGTTGGTGATGGACAGGGAGACCTGGCGTGCTGCGGTTCGTGGGGTCGCAAAGAGTTGGACACAACTAAGCGACTGAACTGAACTGAAACTCAGTATTCATTTCTTGTGTAGTAACCCACCTTGCGTGCAGACATCCACCCGAGCCCATCTGCACTTGCCCCTTGACTTGAGGGCCAGGGGAACTGATGCTAACGTCATGCTAGGTTACTTGCTGTGCTTTGTGTAAGTGACTCAGGCTTTCGCTCTGACTCAGCAGTCTTGTGTCTGCATCCAGCATCCATGAAGCTATGGCAGGATAACTTGTTATCTTCAAATATGGTAAAAATCTCAGCTCCTTCCGTTTTAGGCACCCTCTTCCAAGAGTTAACAGCCCAGGTTTTCAATCAGTAACTTACCAGTGTTCACCTCATTTTAGTACAACTTTTCACCTTCTACTCAATATAGAAATGTGCTGTGTTCAGTGGTTCAGCCATGTGCAACTCTTTGCAACCCCATGGACTGTAGCTCACCAGGGTCCTCTGTCCGTGGAATTTTTCAAGCAAGAATACTGTTCAGTATTTTGTTTTCAGTCTGAAGAAAAGTTGGAAGACTAGATAATTAAATAGCATGTTATAAGCCGTTACAAAAGAACTGCTATGATGTTTAGAAGCCAGCTTGGGTTCACCAGAAACAAAGTCATTAAAAATAAAAGTTTGTTACACTAATTTATTTCTTTTTAAAATATGATTGCCAATCAAAAACAATACTTACAGCATTGGTCCAAGTCAGTCAGTCAGTCAGTT
This sequence comes from Neotragus moschatus, assembly GCA_006410615.1. Lineage (NCBI taxonomy): Eukaryota > Metazoa > Chordata > Mammalia > Artiodactyla > Bovidae > Neotragus > Neotragus moschatus. Next base: position 175,396 of record SJYA01002348.1, on the reverse strand, counting down.
CAGTTGCTCAGTTGTGTCCGATTCTTTGCTACCCCATGGACTGCAGCTTGCCAGGCTGCCCTGTCATCACCAACTCCCAGAGTTTACTCAAAGTCATGTCCATTGAGTCAGTGATGCCATCCAACTATCTCATCCTCTGTTGTCCTCTTCCCCTCTTGCCCTCAATCTTTCCCAGCATCAGGGTCTTTTCCAAGGAGCCAGTTCTTTGCATCAGGTGGCCAAAATATTGGCACCTCAGTGTCAGTCCTTCCAATGAATATTCAGGATTGATTTCCTTTAGGATGGACTGGCTGGATCTCCTTGCAGTCCAAGGGACTCTCAAGAGTCTTTCTTCTCCAACATAACAGTTCAGAAACATCAATTCTTTGGTGCTCAGACTTTTTATGGTCCAACTCTCACATCCATACATGACTACTAGAAAAAACATAGCTTTGACTAGATGGACCTTTGTCGGCAAAGTAATGTCTCAGCTCTGTAATCACTGTCTAGGTTTATCATAGGTTTTCTTCCAAGGAGCAAGCATCTTTTAATTTCTTGACTGCAGTTGCTATCCTCAGTGATTTTAGAGCCCATGAAAAGAAAGTCTGTCACTGTTTCCATTGTTTCCCCATCTATTTGCCGTGAAGTGATGGGACTGGATGCCATGATCTTAGTTTTTTGAATGTTGAGTTTTAAGCCAGCTTTTTCACTCTCCTCTTTCACCCTTATCAAGAGGTTCTTTAGTTCTTCTTCGCTTTCTGCCATAAGAGTGGTGTCATCTGCATATCTGAGATTATTGATGTTTCTCCCGGCAGTCTTGATTTCAGCTTGAGCTTCATCCAGCCCAGCATTTTGCATGATATACTCTGCATGGAAGTCAAATAAGCAGGGTGACAATATACAGCCCTGACATACTCCTTTCCCAATTTGGAGCCAGTTTTCTCTCCATACAGGTTTCTTAGGAGGCAGGTAAGGTGGTCTGGTATTCCCATCTCTTTAAGAATTTTTCACAGTTTGTTGTGATCCACACAGTCAAATGCTTTAGCCGTCAATGAAGCAGAAATAGATGTTTTTCTGGAAATCTCTTGCTTTTGCAGATTTTGGCAATTTGATCTCTGGTTCCTCTGCCTTTTCTAAATCCATCTTGTACATCTGGAAGTTCTTCGTTCACATACTGCTGAAGCTTAATTTGAAGGATTTTTAGCATTACCTTGCTAGCATGTGAAATGAGTGCAATTGTTCAGTAATGTGAACATTCTTTGGTACTGTGCTTCTTTGGGATAGGAATGAACACTGACCTTTTCCCTATAGTTATAGTATATATATCCCTATATACTGTACTCCTTAACTGTTTATCTTCTCTGTAAGAGTAAACCACCAACCAGATGCTGAGGACTCACTTACCTGTAGCCACTGTCCACCCTACCCAGAGCCTGAGTCCCATGTATCCAACTACATCCAAAATCTCTAATAGTAGAGACCTTCTTGTAAACACTTCAAACTCACCTTCCCTAAGAAAAAGTTAATCTATACATCCCAATTTTTTCCTAGCCCTGTAATTGGATCTGCAGTCTACCTATATGGTCAAAAATCCCTTTATTCAGGAGACTAAGAAGCTATCCTTCCTTCCTTTTTATCACCATTTATCTAATATTTAATCTACCAGTCTGCATTTCAAATGCATCTTGAATGTGTTGAATCTCTTAATTTTGATCACTCTCCTTAGCAGAGTTGTTAGAGTTCTCTCTCTCTAAGGAGAGAGAACCTTAGAGAACTCTAAGAACTCAACTCCTGCCTGGATTACTGAACAGTCTCCTAGTTAGCCTCCTTCCCTTTAATTTGTCATCACTTTAATCTATTCTCTAAACTATACCCAGAGTGAGATGTAGATAGAGAGATAGATGTAGATATATTTTTTGAGAATAAGATGATAGAGCCGTTTCTTTGTTTTTCCTTTTTTTAAATTAGAGGATAATTGCATTATAATATATGTTGGCCTCTGCCACACATCAGCATACATCAGCCACAGGTATATATATGTCCCCTCTCTCCTGAACCACCTCCCATCTCCCAGCCCCATCCCACCTCTCCAGGCTGTCACAGAGCACTGGGCCAAGCTCCCCATGTCGCCCAGAAAATTCCCACTTGCCATTTGTCCTTCACATGATAATGTATATGTTCCCATGCCATCTCTCAATCATCCCACCCTCCCCTTCCCCCACTGTGTCCGCAAGTCTGTTCTCCATGTCCACATTTTCACTGCTTCACTGCAGATAGGTTCATCAGTACCATCTGTATAAGTTACATATGCATGGGCATGTACCAGAGAAGGAGATGGCAACCCACTCCAGTATTCTTGCCGGGAGAATCCCATGGACAGAGGAGCCTGTTGAGCTACAGTCCCTGGTGTCGCAAAGAGTCAGACACAACTGAAGTGATTTAGCACGTGTATGTACAATATAAATATACAATATTTGTCTTTCTCTTTCTGCCTTCGTCTGTATAGCAGTCCTAGGTTCATCCACCTCATTAGGACTGACTCACGTGTGTTCTTTTTATGGCTGAGTAATATTCCATTGTATATACGCACCACAATTTCTGTATCCATTCTCCTGTCGATAGACTTCTGGGTTGTTTCCATGTCCTAGCTATTGTAAAAAGTGCTGCCGTGAACATTAGGGTACATGTGTCTCTTTCAATTATGGTTTTCTCAGGGTGTGTGCCCAGTAGTGGGATTATTGGGTCATATGGTATTTCTACTTCTAGTTTTTTAAGGAGTCTCCATACTGTCTTCCATAGTGGCTGTATCAATTTACATCCCCACCAACGGTACAAGAGTGTTCCCTTTTCTCCACATCCTCTCCAGCATTTATAAATATTTTAGTTTGTAGATATTATAATGATGGCCATTCTGACCGATATAAGGTGGTACCTCACTGTAATTTAGATTTGCGTTTGTCTTGAGCAATGTTAAGAATCTTTTCATGTGTTTGTTGGCCATACAAACAGCTCGTGTAGCTCAATACCAGAAAAGCAAACAATCAAAAAATGGGCAGAAGGCCTAAACAGACGTTTCTCCAAAGAAGATGGAGGCATTTCTCCACAGAAGCATTGCAGTTACAGAAACACAGGGTAGAAGTGCTTTCTATAATGGAAACTCTTTATGCACGTGGTGCATAACAGAAATGAAAAATCAAATAAATACATATCCTATCAGAGACTTGGCTTGAAAAACTAAAAATCACTCTAAGTGCATTAGTGAGAATCAACAGTGGTTGTAGGACGAGAAAAACAGGAAAGAAAGAAAAAAGATCTGTCAAGACAGTCCTCAGGGATTACTCCAGGGACTTGAAAGAAACCACTTTTTAGAGTTTTATGTAAAAGTTCACTTCAAAATGGCTAAAGTTCTATGTACTTAGGACACTTGGAATCTTTTCCCCNACTAAAAATCACTCTAAGTGCATTAGTGAGAATCAACAGTGGTTGTAGGACGAGAAAAACAGGAAAGAAAGAAAAAAGATCTGTCAAGACAGTCCTCAGAGATTACTCCAGGGACTTGAAAGAAACCACTTTTTAGAGTTTTATGTAAAAGTTCACTTCAAAATGGCTAAAGTTCTATGTACTTAGGACACTTGGAATCTTTTCCCCTGTACATAGTTGTTACTCAATAAATGTCTGTTTAATTAGATGAATGTCATTGAGACAAGCCTTCTCAATGGTGTCTTCTCTGGTGGCTCCGCAGTAAAGAATCTGCCCGTAAAATGCAGGAGATGCAGGTTCAAGCCCTGGGTCTGGAAGATCCCCTGGAGGAGGAAATGGCAACCCACTCCAGTATTCTTGCCTAGAGACTCCCAGGACAGAGCAATCTGGTGGGCTACAGCTCTAGGGTTCTAAGAGTCAGACACGACTGAAGCGACTGGGCACGCAGCACATTGAGACAAGTCAGCAGCTATTCCTGGGAGGCCACACAGGGAGGCATTGCTTTATGGGATCCCCACAATCAAGGAATAGACCCAGAAAGTCAACTGTAATCAACGCATCCCAGTGTGGTTGTGTTCTAGAGGACTGATGTCAACTAATGAGCGTCTTCTCTTCCTATCAGAAATAGTCATACTACGTGGAAAGTAAAAGTACTATTCAGCATTTTCTTGGAAAGCATGGACTCCGACTAGAGAGAATTAGCTGGCTGTTTTCAGTGGCTGGTGCTAAACAGCTCAGATAGTCTGATCCAGCTGCCTTTTCTGTAGTTCACTGTACCTAGTGAATATAGCAGAAGGCTCATATCAGCTCCTGAGGCACCCCTGTCCCCAGACAGAGCTGCGAACAAACTCAGAGATGCCTAGTTGGGCATTTTAAGGCACGGACCCTGTGAAGGCCCAGTTTTAAAGAGGAAAGTACAGACAGAGAAGAGGAAATAGGCCCTCACCTACCAACCAACCACCACTTTCTTTCCAGTTGCCCTTCCCTAGGCTCCTAATGCCTCTTTCTTTCCTCTATAAAGTTTGTTCAACTACGTATTTTGACATCCACGTGGATAATGGTCATATTCCCTGGAGACCATATACCTAGACCATTTCATTTAAATTTCATTGTCTCTGGGGACTTCCCTAGTGGTAGAATGGTTAAGACTCTGAGAGTCCACTGCAGGGGCACAGGGTCGACCCCTGATCTGGGAACTAAGACCCCACATGGCGTGGCCAAAAATATAAATAAAGCCATTGCCAAAATTTAAAAAAATTTCTGGTGTCTCCAAAATTCCCCATCCTACTGCTTTATTTACTGCTTAGAATATGTTGGCCAATGTCAGTCATTGCATATCGATTTGATTTCATTACATTTCATTCTTGAAGATTAAACTTCCCTCCTATTTTTTAAGCTATCACTACATACTGCCCACCGAACAAGATACAAAGACAACCTGCAAGTTTAAGTTGGCATTAATCTTTTTTTTTTTAAAAGTGCATTAATATAAAGGTTCAGAGTAAAGGAGTTGTTAGAGGACAATTTTCAAAAGTTGAAACCACAGCTTCCTTAAGAGATGTGTAATGGATATGTGCCAAACATTTATTTATCTGAATAAAGAGGGAGCCAGCAGGCTGGTAAATTTGGCTTTGAGGAAGTGATAGAAATAGGGGCTATGTAGTCCCTGAGAAAAGCAGACTAAAATAAGTTTGCTGAGTTGCAGACAAAACCAGCTAATTCCTATGCTATGTGCTGTGCTCTTTGTGACCCTGTGGACTGTAGCCCACCAGGCTCCTCTGTCAATGGGATTCTCCAGGCATGAACACTGGAGTGGGTTGCCATGACCTCCTCCAGGGAATCTTCCTGACCCAGGGATCAAACCCGAGTCTTTTACGTTTCCTGCACTGGCAGGAAGATTCTTTACCATTATTGCCAGCTAGGAAGCCCAGCTAATTCCTATTACAGAGTAACAGGTATTTCCTGTTGTTGTTTTTCTACAAGATAGAAATTATTTCGATGTCTAGTAGACAAACCTTTGTAAGTTAATGTGTAATCTTACTGTATGGGCTCTAATCAGTAGTAAGTAGAAGTAAATCAAAAGTGGCTTCCCTGGTGGTTCAGACAGTAAAGAATCCACTTGCAATGTGGGAGACCTGGTTCGATCCCTGGGTTGAGAAGATCCCTTGGAGAAGGGAAAGGCAACCCACTCCAGTATTCTGGCCTAGAGAATTCCATGGACAGAGGAGCCTGGCAGGCTACAGCCCATTGGGTTGCAAAGAGTCACACATGACTGAGTGACTTTCACTTATTTAACTTACAAAAGTCAGTCAAAGGTATATCCCTCTAGGTAATTAAGTAATCCTTAGATTGATCTGTTAGACAGTGGTCCAGGGTAACAGTGAAAGGACACCCAGTCCTCTTTTAACCTTGTTTCCAAGTTTTGGTCAATTTTTAGGAAGTGAGAGCTATGGACTCTTGAGTTCACCTGGATGAGCCTATGTCTAAAAGAAGACTCTCCCTACCAGGAGGAATGGCTAGGAGGACCTGGGGACTTTTAGCCTGGACAAGACCTAGTATGAAGACCCAAATGCTCACTGCAGCATTCTAAACATACAGCCCCGAGGAAATAGTTTAAGAGTGCAGAGATTTTATGTACAGCATTCAAAAGCAGCAGCTTAAAGGCCATCACAAGAAAGAAGGGGGTCGACGTGCCCTAAGTTCCTCCAAGGGGATGACAGGGCAGCAGTGGAAGTGGTTTGGGCTCAGACTAAGAAAGACTTCCTCATGGTGAAAGTGTCAGCTGGGGCCCGTGTGCCTGGAGAGCAGGAACAATTGTCTGTCTGCACTTCTCAGGCAAGAGCTTGGCTATCACAGCGTTATATCAGGAGCAAGTAAGGGGCAGAAGAGGGTCACATTTCAGGTGAGGACTGGACCAGTCTCATCTAAGATCCCTTACAAAACCTTGAGTCTGTGTTCTTGTGAAAATTGAGTTATTGCCCTTTTGGTAAAAAATAAGAAGCCCCTCTTCCAAGGCTTAGCATTTCATATCCTGGGGACAGAAGCCTTGTTGGGTTTAGCAGCTGTGTGATCACGATAGTTGCTGCAGCAAAGCCTTTTGATATTTTTTTCTACTTTTAAAAAATGATAACTTACTTCAGTTTTGCCTTTTGTGCAAGTCCTACTCCTCAGAGAAGTGTAGTCACAGTTTTGTTATTTTTGTTGTTATTTGCAGAGGTAGGGGGGTTGGTTTGTATTTTAATGTGGCTCAGTCTCAATGTCTCAGGTTTGACAGTTTTTTTTTTTTTCTCTCTCCTTTCCACTGAAGTCATTGAAATATATTCACCCAGTCATTCACATCAGAGGTGTAAATGGATTTTCTAAAGGTTTCTCAGAGACAAAGTCAGTCGCTTTGTGACTTGACTTCTTCAGGTGTTGCAAAAAGAAAGCTTAGCACACCACTAAGCACACCATCTCAATTGCAAGGATGCTAAAACTGTTTGACCCTGAATCTGCAAAGAGATGGGCAACATCTTTTGCTAGAAGTGGCCCATTCGCGACTTCCTTGCTTTATCCATCTGTATAGGATTTACTTGGAAAAGAGAAAAGAGAAGGAATCAGATATATTCGAGAGAAAATAGCATGTTTATTTGATTTTCCAGCTTCTAATGACGGTTGCATTCACAGTTTAAACTTTTTAGTTTACCCTTTTCACCACTGATATTTGCAAAATCCAAACTTAAAAAAAACATATATATCAGCCATGTCACACAAACGTTTATATCTCAATTTGTTTCATGTCATTAAAAAGACATACTGTGTTTGAAGCTCCTTTCAGATTTATTATTAAAATATAAACCCAGGGAAATAGTATAAGACTGCAAAGGTTTTATTTATACCATTCAGGATCACAGGCTTTGGAGTTAGGCGAGTTTGGAGTCAGAGATTCAGTGCCTGATGTCGCCTTTTCCTATTTCACTCAGTGTCTCTGAGGCTCAGTTTCCTTCCCTGGTTGTTGTTCAGTCGCTAAGTCATGTCTAACTCTTGGCAACCCCATGGACTGTAGCCTCCCACGCTCCTCTGTCCATGGCATTTCCCAGGCAAGAATACTGCAGTGGATTGCCATTTCCTTCTCCAGGAGATCTTCCGGACCCAGAGATCAAACCTGCGTCTTCTGCATTAGCAAGCGGATTCTTTACCACTGAACCACCAGAGAAGCTTAGTACCTGCTTCATAGGGTTGTTGTGAGGGTTCCATAAGATAACATACGTAAACTGCTTAGTGCTTCATCTGGTACAACTATTCCATAAATATCAGCTATTTTATTTTATAGTAATTGGAACAGTGGGACTTCCCTGGTGGTCCAGTGGTTAAAGTCTCTGTGCTTCCATTTTGGAGGCTGAGGCTTTGATCCCTGGTTGGGGAGTGTAAGATCCCACATGCTAGCACAACGTGGCTAAAAAAAGAGAAAAGAATTAGAACAACTTCACCAAAATGTAATTACGGTCTCTTGTCAGAATTAATGGCACCGTGGCTGACTTATTGCCTAATACAACTGAAAAACAGATTTCAGCATTGCATAACAGCTAATGAACGTGAACAGCCGTTCTTGAGAAAATAATGAGGAATTCTGAATGCAGAATTATAAGATTCATCCTATTCGCTAGAAAATATCTTAGGAACATATATCTGAAGTCCTTGTGAGAGCTGTTATGTATTAGTGACCATATACTTGAAATATTCAAGCAGGAAAATCTGCAGGTAATAGTGCTCTGCCTTCCAGAATGAGGCCATTTCTAAGAATTGGTAATCAATGGAGGCCAAGATCATACCTCAACTAATTACTACATATATGTCGCAAGCAGAACCCTGTAGGAAACCGTACTGTTTGTTAATCTGCTACTCAGAGAACAGTGCTATAGTAGAGTCAGTTCAGGGTTTGGAGCTGGACAACGGGCTCTAGTCCAGTCTTTGCCATTTAATTTGCTGTGTGGCTTGGGGCCAGTTGCTTGTCTATTCTGAACCTCGGTTTCTTCATCCATTGTAGTTGTTGTTGTTCAGTTGCTAAGTCATGTCTGACTCTTTGCGACCCCGTGGACTACAGCACACCAGGCTTCCCTGTCCATCACCAACTCCCAGAGCTTCCTCAAACTCGTGTCCATTGGTTTGGTGATGCCATCCAACCATCTCATCCTCTGTCATCCCCTTCTCCTCCTGCCCTCAATCTCTCCCAGGATCAGGGTCTTTTCCAAGACTAAATTCTTCCCATCAGGTGGCCAAAGTATTGGAGCTTCAGCTTCGGCATCAGTCCTTCCAGTGAATATTCAGAGTTGATCTCCTGTAGGATCGACTGGTTTGATCTCCTTGCAGTCCAAGGGACACTCAAGGATCTTCTCCTCATCCATAAAGTGGGGCTGTTATGAACCCAACCCCGTCAATAGAGGAAGGTCAAATTTTAAAATATGCATAAAAGTACTGAAGCAAAATACCATTAATAGTACTGATATTATTACAAATACTATTACTAGTCCATTATTGCAAAGAAAATGAAAGAGCACCAGGAAGAACCTTGGTCCCCCCGTGTTATATGACACCAGTGTAACTTCTACTCCTCTAAAACAAGACAGATGTCTCCAGGGTGGTGACAATGCTCAGCCTTCTTCTTGGGTCGGGAGTTGGAGGAGTTCTTATCCTATTATAGATATCGTACTGTTTCTCGAAAACATCATTAGTGCTATTGAAATTCCATAATAAACATTAACATAAGTTTCTATTTTCTTTTACCTAAATTTAGGTGAACTGATAGATAACAAGGGTAAAACTGGCTCAATTAATAAGTAAAGTCAAATCCATTCTCCATATACGAAATTAAGTTCTTTAATACTTTGCCAGTGTTAAAAGGATCAACTTGAAGCTCCCTCTCCTGGCCCCCAAGACCTTTGATGATCTGGTCTCTGAATTCCTCCACTTGACACATTTCTTCCCGCTCTGCTCAATTTTTTAGAGTTTTGCAAAAGTCCTACACTCTTCCTGGAATACCCTAACCCCCTTTCTGCCGAATCAGTTTTCATTAATTCTTCTAATTAATTGGAACCATGCCTGGCATGTATAAGTGGACGTTCAATAAACATTTAAACAAATTGACTTGAAATCAGATGGCTCCCACATAGACTAAAATAACCAGACATTTCTGTTTCCACATGCCCTTGCAAAGTTCAGAATTATTCCTAGAGCCTGAATTGATTCCATGTCACTGAAGGACTGCTAAGTCGTTTCAGTCGTGTCCGACTCTGTGCAACCCCATAGACAGCAGCCCACCAGCTCCCCCATCCCTGGGATTCTTCAGGCTAGAACACTGGAGTGGGTTGCCATTTCCTTCTCCAATGCATGAAAGTGAAAAGTGAGAGTGAAGTCGCTTAGTTGTGTCCGACTCTTCATGACTCCATGGACTGCAGCCCACCAGGCTCCTCCATCCATGGGGTTTTCCAGGCCAGAGTACTGGAGTGGGGTGCCACTGCCTTCTCCACATTGAAGGACAGTAGCTCAGTAGCTCTTAAAAATTGTTTTGGCATTTTGTACATACTGCTGCTGCTGCTGCCGCTAAGTCATTTCAGTCATATCCGACTCTGTGCAGCCCCGTAGATGGCAGCCCACCAGGCTCCCCCGTCCCTGGGATTCTCCAGGCAAGAACACCGGAGTGGGCTGCCATTTCCTTCTCCAATATTTTGTACATGGCACTCTTCTAAATGGTGCTGATGAGAAATTGCTTCCTAGACACCGATGGAGCTGAGAAGTCACAATACATGTTTTAATAAATAGATTTTAAAATACAGCACTTAAAATGCAGTATTCCCTATCACCAATTGCAAAAGTTTGCACAATAAAGAACCATTTATTCTATTATTTAACAATAAAGTAAGTCGGTGTGTGGATATTCACATGTGTATATGCCTAAGAAAGTTATGATAGCAATGTTCATATAAGGTAAGCCATTCCTTTGGGCCGCAGTCAAAAGAATTTAGTTACTGTAATGACAAAAGGGCTTCCGTATAGTAATACCAAAAGGCCTTTTTCCGCAAAGTAATGAAGAGGTCCCAAAACTGGATCCTGGTCACAGTATTGTCTCTGTCTGTCTCTGTCTCTCTCTCACACACACACACACATGCACAGACTCACCAACTCTTTGGAATTTTAAAGGTCCAAGTAGAATTCATTAATAAAAGGATGAAATGCTTTTTCTTCTATAAATCATAATAAAGTGTTGAGAGATAAAGGAACAACTAAGGTTGCAGATCATCGGCTGCTGCTCTAAAACCAAGACCTGTCATGTTAACTCGCAACCTAGTTTTAAAGATTTACCTTTAAGAAACCTAAAAGCTTGTACCCTGCCTCATCAACAACAGCCTCAAACTGTTCCCTGTCATCGAATAAAACAAATCTTTTGCTCCTTCCTGCCTCGGGGAGACAGAGGGACCAAGGTGGTCCTCGGTGGCTGAATTAGATGAAAGACTTGCCTTCCACCGTGGAGACATGGAGTCTAATCAAGTGAAATGAGTTTTGAGATNCTCATCAACAACAGCCTCAAACTGTTCCCTGTCATCGAAGAAAACAAATCTTTTGCTCCTTCCTGCCTCGGGGAGACAGAGGGACCAAGGTGGTCCTCGGTGGCTGAATTAGATGAAAGACTTGCCTTCCACCGTGGAGACATGGAGTCTAATCAAGTGAAATGAGTTTTGAGATCTCAGCTCGTTTCCTCGGGGAGATCAGTTCACATTACAAAATCACGACATCTCATTCATCACAGCTGACGTGGTCTTTGCTCGGGAGACGGGAGAGGACCCCAACTGGGACTAAACCACCTGTCTCCTCTTGAAAGGGGGCACTTTGTCGAAGTTAGAGTTGAAAGCCTTGAAGTGAGAAAGCTTGCCAGCTTTCACCCAAGTGATGCAGATGCAACATGGAAGGGAACTTAGGCTTGAAAAGGGGAAGACAAGTTGGAGGAAGGCTGGTAGTTGTACTTTAAATGATATGAGATATGAATAGCTATACTGGAGATGCTAAGGCCTTGTGGTCAGGAGAGCCAAGAGTGGGGCTCCCTCTTCTTTATCTCCTAGATTTTACTAAACAGAAATGAGAAGGATAAACGTTTCTGTGCATCAGGGTTTAAAATGGCAAAGAAAATCTCCTGCTCTCCAGGCTGATAGATGATCATCATTCTCTTTTATTTCTTTCAGGGCATCGTTGTCACACCCCTGCTACTGCTGCTTTTTGTGAGTATTTTGGTATTGTTTTTAATATCTTTCATTAAAAGCCATCTACAACCCTTTAAGAAAGATATTTAGGAAAAAAACTGAAATTGAAATCTTTTTACACCACTTGGCATCGTATTTTGAACTGTTCCTCTGGGTGAGCTGTGCAAAGTCAGAATCGCTGTAGTCTCATGCCCACAGACAGCAGCAGGACCCATTTATCAGGCCTCTGACTCCTGGCTAAATCATTAATTATAACAAATTAGCACCCTATGACATGGGTCAAAAACGTGCTGCACTTTATTTTCCCATTAGTAAGACTAAAGTGATTACTAATGATCCAGGTTGATAGAAAGAGCCTTGGTCCAGGGGACCAGANAGACAGCAGCAGGACCCATTTATCAGGCCTCTGACTCCTGGCTAAATCATTAATTATAACAAATTAGCACCCTGTGACATGGGTCAAAAACGTGCTGCACTTTATTTTCCCATTAGTAAGACTAAAGTGATTACTAATGATCCAGGTTGATAGAAAGAGCCTTGGTCCAGGGGACCAGACAAAGCTTAGTTCCCAGTGCTGGTATGGATAGGAAATGGCTTCCTCACTCTGGGGAATATTGCCTCAATTTTTTCATCTGTAGAATGGGAAACAGTAACACCTATCCCAGTCTGCTCCCAGGGATGTGCTTTAGGAAAAGAAAAACTAATATAAGCTACTGGTACACCAAAAGCAAAACTTGTTCTGAAAATAAGAAATGCTAATTACCTATCATTTCTTTTTTGGCACTAAGCATATGAGAAATTAGATGAGAGATTATAATGAAATTAATGTTATCTCATGCTGAGAAAAGCATATGTAATCATAAATGATACCTAAAATATTTTATGAACTGTGCATTTTTCATACACAACATCTCCCAAATATAAATCACTCCACTCATCACTGAAATAGAGTGGGGATGCATTTCTAGAAGTGAAATGTAGCTGTTTGACTAGCACTATTTGTCAGTGAATTAAAACTGTGGGGAAAATTTATTTAATTATAGTGTAATTACCCAAGTTGGAATTCAATTAAAGTAATAGAGTGAGGGACTTCATTTCTTACAAGCTGTGTGGGAAGTGGAGAGGAAAAGATGCCTTACTAAACAGTTGGATTTTGCATCTTTCATGAAAGACATTACCTGCCAGTAATAATCCTCAGCTTTACCATGCCGTTTGAAATGCCACCTCTATCCTTAGAAGGTAAGGAGTGTCAATAATCAGATCACTTCCCACAGCATAACAGACCTCATTTATTTAGAATCACCAGTTCAGAATTTGCCATGAGTTACACTGAAACTGAAGTAAATGTTATTTGCCTTTATTGGAAAGAAAAGACCTGGTATGTATCTACCTGCTCACTAAATGTGAGAGCTAGGATCATCCCTCGGTGTTTTTTCCAGGACCTGGGACAGTAACTTCCCAGGAGCAGCCCTCAGTGGCCACAGGATGCAGGCCCGCCTGGGGTCCCCAGTGGCAGTGAGCCGGAGAAGTAGTGTAGAGCTGGNTGCAAAAAGACCAAGGATATCCAGTTTGCTTGGGAAGAACACCAAAAGATGCTAAGGTCCTAAAAGTCGAGCAGTGAATGTGTTTCAGAAGGGAGAAAGAGGCCAACTACTTCAAATGCTAGTAATGCTTCAGATAAAATAAAGTACAACCACTGGCGATTGATTTTTAGTAAGATGGAGGCCACTGGCAGCCTCAATAAGCCCTATTTCAGCAGAGTTGTGGAGGTGAAAGCCTGATTGACGTAGGTTCAAGAATGGATGAAGAAAAAAGAGTTAAAGACGGAATTCATTTTGCTCTAAAGTGTGCAGAAAATAGGACAACAAGAAAGTTAGTGAAGGATCCAGAGAGGATTCTTTTTTAAGTTGGGAAAATGATTAGCATATGTGTGTTGAGAGGTTCATTCCCATGAGTAGAAGGGGAATGAGTTTGAGTGTGTAGAGGGTGTATGGCCTCCTAAGCACAGGTAGTTCATCAGAGTAATGAGAGGGAAACCAGGAGATGTGAGCAGAGATGTAGGTAAATTGGTAGATGCAAGTGTAAGAGCTTGTTAAGTTCTCCTCTGGCTCTGTTTTCTCAGTGGAGTGGAAAATAAGGTTAGAGGTAGGAGAAAGGAAAAGGCAAGGAGCGGGTGGAGATTTGATGACAAAGGAGAGGAGATGAGATGGTCACGTGGGAGAGTGAATGGGACGCACAGATGCAATGGGATGGTCCAGCAGCCCCGGGACCATCCTCAGGATCTCTGCACATGGCTTGGGCTCAGCCTAAATCTCCCCACTTCCTCACTCCCAGATATCTGCCCGCAAGGCTCCCTCCCTCACTGTCATCTGGTCTCTGGTCAAATGTCGTTGTAGAAGAGAGGTCTTTCCTCACTACTTCCTGTGAAAGAATAGATCATATTATTACATCCTTCCCTCCCTCCCCGCCTACCATGCTTGCCTGTTGCTCCTAGCACTTACTATCCTGAAACATCTTAATCACCAGTTAATGTGTTTATTATCTCTCTTCTCTAACGAGACCAAAGCATCACAAGATAGCACAGGCTTGATGTTTTGATCACCACTGTGACTCAGTGTTCAAAATAATGCCTGTCTGTAGAAGTCACTCACCAGCTTTGTTTTTTTTTTAATGTGTTTTTTTTTTTGGCCAGTGCAGCATGTGGATTCTTAGCACCTTGACCAAGGATCTAAACCTCACCCCTTGCATTGGAAGCGCAGTCTTATCCACTGGACCACCAGGGAAGTCCCCACAAGCATTTTTGAATGGATGCTTGGTAAAGGAGAATTGAGTACTCTCTGCTCAGAGTACTTCTAATACCAAAGGTACAGGTTTTCCACAACAAGCAATCTTCCAGTTCTCTTGGAACACCAACTAGGTATTCTACAGTGTAATTCGTTTTGACACTGACTACACAGATTTAATACATTTCCCTCACAAGTGAAGGGCCCAGCCCCAAAAGACTGCCTCTCACTTCAGGTGCCAGTCTGAAATAGTGGTTCCCAGGTTACACACACTTTGGTCCAACTTAGCTACAGGTCAGGGGGTCCCACAACCCCATCCTTGGGTTCAGTAATTTGCTCCCACTGTTCACAGAACCCAGAGAAACACAGTATTTACTATCACTGGTTATTTATAAAGGAAACAAATTAATAGCCTGATGAACAGGTACATAGAACAGAAGGGTCTGTGTACCTGTTGGGACCCCAGAAGGGTCCCAAGTGCAGAATCTTTTGTGCCATGGAGTTTGGGCTGAGTCATCTACTCCCTGCATATGGATACATTCCCCAACCTGGGAGTTCTCTGAACCCTTCTGTGCCAGGTACTGAGAACAAAACCCAAATAATGTAACAAAACTTGCTCTTATCACCCCGTCACTCAGGAAATTATGAGGGTTTCAGAACTTCTGTGCTAGGGGGTAAAAAGCAAATATATTTTTCTTACCATATCACTACGTCACAGTTGTACAGGTTGATGGGTGCCTCCATTCAAAGAATCAGGCTAGGGTGACTTTGAGGGCGACTATTTCCTGGTTACGTGCCCTACCTTCAGGGCCACGTTTCTTACTGTAAAGCCATTTTGAAGGGACTGATTTCACTTCCCTCACTGTCTGTTGTGGGGAGGCAGCATGGTATGGGGAAAAGGCATCTTATTTTTGGTTCAATTCATAGTCAGCCTCTGTTATGAACAGTGAATTTTCCATAACTCTTGTCAGCCTCAGTTTTCCTCTCTGTAAAGTAAGAATTTTGATAAGATGAAATGAATCTGTTTATGGGAAAGCATGTTGTAAACTGTAAAGAATCATCAGACACTAGTTATTTTTTAAATTTTATTATTGTTATTTTGGCTGTGCTGGGTCTTTTGCTGCTCATGTGGGCTTTCTCTGTTAGCAGCAAGTGGGTGCTACTCTCTGGCTGTGGTGCTCAGGATTCTCACTGCAGCAGCTTCCCTTGTTGCTGGGCACAGGCTGGAGGGTGCTCAGGCTTCCGGAGCTGTGGCACATGGGCTTAGCTGCTCCTCAGCATGTGGGATCTTCCCAGACCAGGGATCGAACCCATGTTCCCTGCATCAGCAAGCAGATTCTTAACCACTGAACCACCAGGAAAGTCCAATGCTAGTTATTTAAATTTGACACTTTATAAAAGAAAATAGAAGATAATGCCAAGAAGGGTGTTCAGTTCAGTTGTCGCTCAGTCGTGTCTGACTCTTTGCGACCCCATGAATTGCAGCACGCCAGGCCTCCCTGTCCATCACCAACTCCCGGAGTTCACTCAGACTCACGTCCATCGAGTCAGTGATGCCATCCAGCCATCTTATCCTCTGTCGTCCCCTTCTCCTCCTGCCCCCAATCCCTCCCAGAATCAAAGTCTTTTCCANACTCTTTGCGACCCCATGAATTGCAGCATGCCAGGCCTCCCTGTCCATCACCAACTCCCGGAGTTCACTCAGACTCAAGTCCATCGAGTCAGTGATGCCATCCAGCCATCTTATCCTCTGTCGTCCCCTTCTCCTCCTGCCCCCAATCCCTCCCAGAATCAAAGTCTTTTCCAGTGAGTCAACTCTTCGCATGAGGTGGCCAAAGCACTGGAGTTTCAGCTTTAGCATGATGCTAAAGAAATCCCAGGACTGAGCTCCTTCAGAGTGGACTGGTTGGATCTCCTTGCAGTCCAAGGGACTCTCAAGAGTCTTCTCCAGCACCACAGTTCAAAAGCATCAATTCTTCGGCGCTCAGCCTTCTTTACAGTCCAACTCTCACATCTATACATGACTACTGGAAAAACCATAGCCTTGACTAGACGGACCTTTGTTGGCAAAGTAATGTCTCTGCTTTTGAATATGCTATCTAGGTTGGTCATAACTTTCCTTCCAAGGAGTAAGCGTCTTTTAATTGGTTTCTGCAAAAGCATGTATCTGATGAAATGCCCCAGTGGTCCACTTAGTCCAGACCTTAGTGATAGGCTATGTCTTAAAACTTAAAATTTTAAGATTCTTTAACTATCTGTAGCCTATAATCTTACAAACTTGTGTGTAAATGAATCCAGTATTTACCGTGGCTGGCAGTGAGCACAGTGAAACTTCCCTAAATAGCACTGTTCACTCCTAAGATTCATAGTTTTTTGTTTTTTGTTTTACATATATCACCTCAGTTTTCTTGATGACACACCTCTGATGTTGGCAGAGGCAGAAATTGTTGTCTTTATTTTGTCAGCGGATGTGTATCAAACTGTGGATTTCAAATCTGTAAGGATAAATAAAGGCTTTGTCGGTTTCCCGGGTGGCTCAGTGATGAAGAATCCACCTGCCAATACAGGAGACACAGGTTCGACCCCTGGGTGGGGAAGATGCCCTAGAGAAGGAAACTTCAATACTCTTGCCTGGAAAATTCCATGGACAGAGGAGCCTGGCAGGCTACAGTCCATGACGTTACAAAGAGTCAGACACCACTGAGAAGCCGAGCACACAAACTAGCTTAAAACTACACTTACAGGAGTTCATTACTTGCAATTCTATATGAATTGTCCTTTTGAAACAGTATTTCCCGTGGTAAGCATCCACTAGATTTTGTTCTCCTGGGCCAGGAATCATGACTGTCTTATTCATTAACTTATCTCTGATGCCAAATATTCAATATTGGTTGAAAGGAGGGAAATAGAAAGCTAGGTGAGTAGTGATTCAGTTCAGTTCAGTTCAGTTCAGTGGCTCAGCTGTGTCAGACTCTTTGCAACCCCATGGACTGCAGCACACCAGGGAGCAGCGATTGGAGTGATTCAAATGATAAATAAGTGGTTCAGAGGTTAGGATCTCAGCCTGATTCATGAAACTTTACTTTGTATTTGCTGTGAAAAATAATGTACAGTTTTTTAAATAACGTTCAACAAAACATCCATTCTTTTATTCAGTGTTTGAATGCCTACTGTGCACTGTGAATATTGGAAACACCAACCTGACACTGATCCTTCCCTCAAAGAATTTATGATTTAATAAAGAAAACAGAATGTATTCACAGATAATTAAAATCCAAAGTAAAAATTATATCACAAGTATAATATTTCAAGGGAGATTACTAAGCAAGAAAACATATTGTTCAATAGAAGTGTTCTTTTTACAATGAATTTTTTGCTGAGCAACAACTTTAATTTTTTATTTTATTGAAGTATAGTTGATTTACAACGTTGTGTTAATATCTACTGTGCAGCAAAGTGATTCAGTTATATATATATTATTTTTCATTTTTTTCCATGATGATTTATCCTGGGACAGTGAATGTAGCTCCCTGTGCTATACAGCAGGACCTTGTTGTTTATCCATCCTGTATATAGAGCTTGCATCTGCTAATCCCAGACTCCCAGTCCGTCTCTCCCCCACCTCGCCACCTCCTTGGCAACCACAAGTCTGTTCTCTGTGGCTGTGAATCTGTTTCTGTTCTGTAGATAAGTGCATCTGTGTCATATTTTAAATTCCACATAGAAATGATATCATATGGCACTTGCATTTCTCTTTTTGACTTACTTCACTTATGATAATCCGTAGTTCTATCCATTTTGTTGCAGATGGCATCATTTCATTCTTTTGATGGCTGAGTAATATTCCATTGTGTGTGTATATATATATACACCACATCTTTATCCATTCATTTGTCAGTGAGTATGTAGATTGTTTCTATGTGATGACTATTGTAAATAGTGCTGCTATGAACATATGGGTGCTTGTATCTTTTTGAATTAATATTTTGTCTGGATATATACGCAGGAGTGGAATTGCTGGGTCATATGGGATCTCTGTTTTTAGTTTCTCGAGGAAACTCCATATTGTTTTCCATAGTGGCTGCATCAATTGACATTCCTACCAACAGTGTAGGAGGGTTCCCTTTTTAAAAGAAAACTTCTGATTTGAAGGGAAAGAGAGGTAGATGGAAACTTCTAATATTTCTCAAGGGATGTCCTACTTCAGGGTCTTTTCATGTGCATGGTTCTGATTCTCGAGTATGCCTAACATCACTTGAAACTTGCAAATTTTTCCTTTCTTCTGATGTAGTTTTTCACTAACACTATGTTTACCAGCCATGATTATAGTTTTTTTCAACAGCAAATAACAGAGAAGAGCAGAGAAGAGAGCCTTGAAAGCTTGAAACACAGTGTTGTGGGTGATGAAGATGACAAGGCCCTGGTGCTGAGTCAAAGGCTTAGGCTGTGGGGTCAGGACCAGCCAGCAGGCGGCATGAAGCTCCTACCACTCTGGACTCCTGTTCCCCTGAGTCTCCTTAGCTGCACCCTCACACCTTCTTCCCAGCCCCATCTCAGTGACTGAGGAATGAAAGGAACCCATGTCCAAACTTCTGTCTTCCTGCCTGTAAAGTTAAAACAAAGAAGGTCAGAAATAACTGTGTTCATACTATAGAAGAGGTCAGTCTAATTTGATGCAATTGCGATATAAGGAGACCAGATATGGGATGGTGTTGCCATAGCTCAAGCCCCATGATTTTGTAGACCATCAGTTTATTTAAATAAGTTCATGCTTGTCAGGGAAAGGTCAGTAGCACTCTGAATTTGTGCCATTAGAATCGCAGATCAAGACCTCATTTCCAGCCTAGCCACAGAGGCGAACTGACCATCAAGAGCTCTAGAAACGTGTAGAGTGAAATTCTGCTAAAAGTCACATCCTCAGAGTTATAGATCAGGCTGTATTCCCATGTAAGGGTCGTCACATCAATACCTTGTGTGTATGTGTGTGTGTTAGTTGCTCAGTTGTGTCTGACACTTTGTGATCCTATGGACTGTAGCCCTCTAGGCGCCTTTGTCTGTGGAATTCTCCAAGGCAACAATACTGGGTTGGGTTGCCATTCCCTCCTCCAGAGGATTTTCCTGATCCAGGGATTGAACCTGGGTCTCCTGCTTTGCAGGCATATTCTTTACCATCTGAGCCACCAGGTCAATACCTGAGGATATTTAATAAACATTTACCCACATGTTTACCCATTCATTAGCATGTAAGCTCCCCTTGAGTAAGTGGGAGCACCACCAGCTGTTATATCAATTGATTTTCTGTGACTTGACTTATGACTTGATTCTTAGAAATCTGGCCCCTCATCAAACAGATATTTCAATGCCCTTGTGATAAGTGGACATATATACACACATGTGCACACACACAAACATGTGTGCATGACCCCAAGGTGCACACCATGCCGTGTTTCTAGGCTGACTGTGTGTCCCATTAGTCTGACTGTCTCTTCTGTCACTTTCTGTCCCAGCAGTTTTTAAACCCAATAGGCCTAAATTCTCACGACACTATATAGGAAACCTTATTTTTCCAGAGATGAGGGGGAGGTGGCGGAGGGAGAGATAGAAAAATCTTTATTGAGTAGCTGTTGTGTTGTGTGTTAGTTGCTATTTGGTACTTTGCAGGGCTTGCTGGGTAGCTCAGCTGGTGAAGAATCCACGTGGAATACAGGAGACCCCGGTTTGATTCCTGGGTTGGGAAGATCCCCTGGAGGAGAGCATGGCAACTGACTCTAGTATTCCTGCCTGGAGAATCCCCTTGGACAGAGGAGCCTGGCTAGCTACAGACCGTGGGGTCGCAAAGAGTCAGACTGAGCAACTAAGCACAGAACAGCACATAGTACTTTCTACATAATTACATATGAGCAGCATGAGTACCTTTAGAAGCAGGTATTATCCTCACTCATATGAGAAAAGTTCAAAGAGGTTTTGTGCTTCTTGAGACCGCACGACTGGTTAAGAACACAAGGCGCTTTCAGACAGCATTCCTTCCAGGTTGTGCTTAGAAAACATGCCTCCTCGGAGATGAGTGGTTTTATTTTTTTTTTTTNGGTATTATCCTCACTCATATGAGAAAAGTTCAAAGAGGTTTTGTGCTTCTTGAGACCGCACGACTGGTTAAGAACACAAGGCGCTTTCAGACAGCATTCCTTCCAGGTTGTGCTTAGAAAACATGCCTCCTCGGAGATGAGTGGTTTTATTTTTTTTTTTTTAAGATTTTTTTGATGTGGGCCATTTTTAAAGTCTTTATTAAATTTTTTATACTGTTCCTTCTGTTTCATGTTTTGGTTTTTTGGCCTCAAGGCACGTGGGATCTTATCCCCATGAAAAGGGATTAAACCCATACCCCCTGCATTGGAAGGCAAAATCTTAACCACTGGACCACCAAGAAAGTCTCAGACAGGTGGTTTTAAGACATATTATCAGCACTCAGTTACTACTTCCTGGACATGTATATTCTAAGTAACGTAGGAAGGATAAACAGAGTAAGGTATAATTATTGCCTTGAAAAAGCTTAAACCTTATGTGAGTAAATAAGAATAAAGATTATGAGGAAATTGACAGGAGAAATAAACTACGGTTCTGTGATTCAGGCTGAATTTCATAGGAGTTCACAGAGGAGCAACATTAGCGTGGGCAAGTGGCAGCTTGTGAGGCCACGGCCATCATTAGTTCCTCTAGTAATTGGCACCTGTGATAGAAAATCCCCCAACTTTTGATCATATCAATGTAAACAAAAACAACAAATCCAGTCATTAGTGTCATGCACAGTACTGGTATTTTTTGTAGTATATGCTCAACGATGGGGGCAAGTCCGAGGGGTCACTTGTGTGTGATGTAGAAAATGTGTGTGTATGTTTGGGTGTTAGTCGCTCAATCGTGTCTGACCTTGCAACGCTATGGACTATAGCCTGCCAGGCTCCTCTTGTCCATTTAATTCTCCAGGCAAAAGTACTGGAGTGGGTTACCATTCCCTTCTCCAGAGGATCTTCATGACATCAGAATCGAACCTGGGTGTTCTACCTTGCAGGCAGATTCTTTATCACCAGTCTGAACCACCAGGGAAGCTTGGAGAAAATGATTAAAAAAAAAAAAAAAGCATAAAGCACTTGAAGAAAAATTACCCTCTGATAAACCCAGTAGCTCCATACTTATCCTAATTTGTTCCTGAAGCAAGTAAGATGGATCTCCTCCCACTGAGCTTGAGAGCCCCTTACCTTCGGACTGTGGGTTTAAACCACAAAGAGATATTTTCACACAGGGAGAATCTTATGAAGCAAAAGATGCTCACCCCAGGGCCCCCCCAGACCTTGTTGAGATAAAGGGGAAGGGGGAGCACCTCAGAAGTCATCTTCCAATGCTCTTGAGTGGCGGGCTCCAACCTTTTTGGCACTAGGGACAAGTTTCATGGAAGACAATTTTTCCATGGACCAGGGACAAGGGGGATGGTTTGGGGATGATTCAAGCACATTATGGTTATTGTGCATTTTATTTCTATTATTATTATATTGGCTTCACCTCAGATTATCAGACATTATATCCTGGAGTTTGTGGACCCTTGCTCAAGAAGCCACTTGGGCTCAAGAAGCCCACCATGTCCTGGAAGCCCATCTCCCCACAGCTTTCCTCTGTGAGCAATGCAAAGTCGATTTACAGTCCCCTGGGGGACACGTTTCACTACAATTTCTGTGTGGTTTGAACAACCAGTTCAGTTCAGTTCATTCACTCAGTTGTGTCCAGCTCTTTTTGACCCCCGTGGACTGCACCACGGCAGGCTTCCCTGTCCATCACCAACTCCTGGAGCTTGCTCAAACCCACATACGTTGAGTCAGTGATGCCATCCAACCATCTCATCCTCTGTCGTCCCCTTCTCCTCCTACCCTCAATATTTCCCAGCATCAGGGTCTTTTCCAATCAGTCAACTCTTCACATCAGGTGGCCACAGTATTGGAGTTTCAACTTCAACATCAGTCCTTCCAGTGAACACCCAGGACTGATCTCCTTTAGGATGGACTGGTTGGATCTCCTTGCTGTCCAAGGGACTCTCAAGAGTCTTCTCCAACAGTTCAAAAGCATCAGTTCTTCAGTGGTCAGCTTTCTTTATAGTCCAACTCTCACATCTATACATGACTACTGGAAAAACCATAGCTTTGATTAGATGGACCTTTGTCAGCAAAGTAATGTCTCTGCTTTTTAATATGCTGTCTACGTTGTCATAGTTTTTCTTCCAAGGAGCAAGCATCTTTTAATTTCATGGCTGCTGTCACCATCTGCAGTGATTTTGGAGGCCAAGAAAAGAAAGTTTGTCACTGTTTCCATTGTTTCCCTATCTATTT
>SJYA01002348.1:75276-151723 GCA_006410615.1 Neotragus moschatus | reverse complement strand
AAGGAGCAAGCATCTTTTAATTTCATGGCTGCTGTCACCATCTGCAGTGATTTTGGAGGCCAAGAAAAGAAAGTTTGTCACTGTTTCCATTGTTTCCCTATCTATTTGCCATGAAGTGATGGGACCAGATGCCATGATATTAGCTTTTTGAATGTTGAGTGTTAAGCCAGATTTTTCACTCTTCTCTTGTACTTTCATCAAGAGGTTCTTCAGTTCCTCTTCACTTTCTACCATAGAGGTGGTATCATCTATGTATCTGAGGTTATTGATATTTCTCCTGGCAATCTTGATTCCAGCTTGTGCTTCATCCAGCCTGGCATTTCGCATGATGTACTCTGCATATAAGCTAAATAAGCAGAGTGACAATACACAGACTTGACGTACTCCTTTCCTGATTTGGAACCAGTCTGTTGTTCCATGTCCAGTTCTAACTGTTGCTTCTTGACCTGCATGCAGGTTTCTCAGGAGGCAAATCAGGTGGTCTGGTATTCCCATCTCTTGAAGAATTTTCCACAGTTTGTTGTGATCTACACAGCCCTGGAAGTCCATCTCCCCCACAGCTTTCCTCTGTGGACAATGAAAAGCTGATTTACAGTTTACTGGGGGGCACAATTTCTGTGTGGTTTGAATAGCCAGAACCTACAGTTGTATGTAGTTTCTATCAATTATTGGAAGATAATCTTTTGATCTTATGTTTTAAATTAGCATATAACCCAAAGAAATGTTCCCTATTTTTTTTTAATCTTTAAAAAAATCATTTAAAGCCTATTTTTTTCTTTGTTGCTCAGGAAAGGAAAAAGACCATGCATCTAGATGTAAAAAGGATCATTTCCTCCACAAACTATACATCTTCCATGCCCATAACCCATCTTTAGTTTGATAAATGCAACTGAATCAGTACACCTTTTTAATAACCATATTCTTAACTTTGATAAAAATGATGGTCATTTCCATTGAGCCTGTCAACTGTTATACATTTCAGTCATTGATTTTGAGTAAGTTATCAGTGCAGTTTGCATGTATCCCTGTGAGATTAGGGGCAGCAGGAATGAAAGAAGGCTGGACTGTAGTTTTAGGGAAAGACGGGAATCCAGAAAGCTCGAGGCATGGAAGCCAGGGACCCTTTATCGTCTCCTGTGTGCATGCCTTGTCTTTGTGATGGGCAGGGGACAGTGTTTATGAGCATGTCTATGTGCGGGTACAAGAGAGTTAGATCTGGGGACTTCCCTGGTGGTCCAGTGGTTAACAATCAGTGCTTCCAGTGAAGCGGGTGCGGGTTTGATCCTTGGTCGGGGAGCTGAGATCCTACGTGCCTGGTGGTCAAAAAACCAAAACATAAATCAGAAGCAGTATTGTAACAAATTCAATGAAAACTTTAAAAATGGTCCATATCAAAAAAAAAAGTAACAAAAGATGGGAACCCACTGGTAAGCAGGCCTCCTCCTCTTTCCGTCTCTTGGGGCTGGGCTTGGGTGGTGGGTGGCCGGGGAGGGACCAGAACTGGGCAGGAAGGGAACCCTTCCTACCCTCTGTGTCGGTCTGCAGTGCTTTCTTCCTGATTTCCTCACGGAAGAGATTGAGCATTCCTTCCCCTACAGTCTGAACTGTAAATATCTCTTCTTCTTTTTTTCTGAATGTGGCACTCGTGAGAGCAAAGACCAGTCATCAGGGGTGAATTATTTAATACAATAATGTTTTAATAGCTGAGAGGAGACACAAATAGTCGCGGTGCCTGTGGCTAATGGATTTCTCTGGTAGGAGATAAAAGGCTGATTACACAGCAGAGCAAGTGAGGGCCNTTCTTTTTTTCTGAATGTGGCACTCGTGAGAGCAAAGACCAGTCATCAGGGGTGAATTATTTAATACAATAATGTTTTAATAGCTGAGAGGAGACACAAATAGTCGCGGTGCCTGTGGCTAATGGATTTCTCTGGTAGGAGATAAAAGGCTGATTACACAGCAGAGCAAGTGAGGGCCTGGTGCGTTAATGACAATTTACAGGTCAGCTCACTTACAGGAGTGATTTAAATGCACCATCTGTTTTCTAACTGTAGGCTGATAACTATGATTTTACAGACAGCCGGCGTCTCTTCATCAAGAACTTATTTGTCTTTCTGAGTCTGGTTAGTTGGGCCCCATAAAATTTCACTGACTGGTCCATCCAGATTCCTTCCACATGAAACAGTTTCTAAATTGAATGGATTGACAGCAGCCAATCTTGCTTCATTCGACTCAGCCTTCCTCTGCCAGGTTAGAAAATGAAATGCTAATACCCTAAGGCAGCCCTTGTATGTACTGGATTAGCTTCTTCCCTCTCTCTCTCTTTTTTTTTAAAATATTTATTTATTTATTTGGCTGTACTGGGTCTTCGGTGCAACACACGGGATATTTGATCTTCATTGTGGCACATGAGCTCTTAGCTGTGGCCTGTGGGATCTAGTTCCCTGAGCAGGGATTGAACCTGGGCCCCCTGCACTGGGAGCTCAGAGTCCTAGCCGCTGGACTACCAGGGAAGTCCCTGGATTAACTTCTTTCTGATACATACACCTCAGTACTAATCATGTACCATCCTTGAGAGACTTAATAAAAAGTCCCTCAAATACTTTTCTGGGTCCTCTGGTTCAAATCCAGAAGCCCAGTTGAGAAAGGCTGCGCCGGCATCCACTGCTTATCAAGTTTCTGGCCATCCCCCCTTTTACCTTTTTTCCCTCCCTCTTCTTGCTTCTGCCTACACACACACACACACACAAACACACACACACTCTCTCTCACACCCTTCTTTCTCTCACGTGGACAAGAGGAGGCCAACTTTGGTCTCCATTCTCGTCCCCTCCCACCTCACTGCTCTGTTCTTCAGTCATTCAGTTCAGTTCAGTCGCTCAGTCGTGTCCGACTCTTTGCGACCCCATGGACTGCAGCACACCAGGCCCCTCTGTCCATCACCAATTCCCGGGGCTTGCTCAAACTCATGTCCATGGAGTCAGTGATGCCATCCAACCATCTCATCCTCTGTCGTCCCCTTCTCCTCCTGCCCTCAGTCTTTCCCAGCATCAGGGTCTTTTCAAACGAGACAGCTCTTCTCATCAGGTGGCCAAAGTATTGTGCTGTAGAACCTAAGGATTAAGCTTGAGGCTGTGGAGCCAGCCTCCTCGGTTGAGATCGCTGCTCTGCAGCTTTTGAGATACGGTGACGGTGACCAAGCTGTTGGACCGTCCTGCCCCACTGTTTCCTCTTGTGAAAATGGGGGCACTAACGAGACCCACCTCAAGGGGTCGCTGTATTAAGTCATCCAACACTTTAAGCTTCAGAGCCATGCACAGTCAATGTGGCTTCCCAGGTGGCTCAGTGGTTAAAAAAAAAAAATCTGCCTGCCAGTGCAGGAGATGCAGGTTCCATCCCTGGGTCGGGAGATCCCATGGAGGAGGGCATGGCAACCCACTCCAGTGTTCTTGCTAGGAGAATCCCACAGACAGAGGAGCCCTGGCAGGCTATGGTCTATAGCGTCGCAGAGAGACACAACTGAAGCGACTTATCACACATGCACGCACTATGTGCTGTACCCACTCCAGTAATCTTGCCTGGAGAATCCCACGGACAGAAGAGGCTGGCGAGCTACAACCATGGGGTCTCAGAGAGTCTGACACGACTGAGCACATAGCACGCACCACAGGCTGTACTAACTCGTAGTGGTTCTCACATGTGAACCCCAGCTCCGCAGCAGCACCGGGGCGGCTGGTTAGAAAAGTTCTCACCATCCTCCTTTCATCTTTCCCCCAGGTCTTCTGAGTTGGAAACTCTGAACTGGTAGGTGAGGCTAAGGAATCAGTGTTTTCACAAGCCCTCCAGATGTTTCTGGCGTGCTAACATTTGAAAACCACCACCCTAGATGTAAGAAGTAGTCACACTGCTGGGCCCTTAGAATATAAACATGAAAAAGACCACGTCTCTGACCTTCAGGAACACATGGTCTACTGGGAGAGGCAGATGTGTAAACAAGACCAGCCAAGGATTCTGAGCAATACATGGGCAACACAGAGCCCCCAAAGAACGAGGAGCCGGATTCTGAGCAATACATGGGCAACACAGAGCCCCCAAAGAACAAGGAGCCATGTCTGCATTTGGGGAGGAGGGTTTGCAAATAATTTCCACAGAAGTGATGCTTGAAATAATTTTTAGAAAAAAGACTAGAACTTTTCCAGTTGTAAGTGGGGGGAAGACATCCTGTAGAAAGGAGTGGGCATGGATCCACGTACAGACCTCAGCTTTGAGAAAGCGGCTCCTGGAGAGAGGACGGGTTTGGTCTTTTGTTCACTGTTGGAGCCCCTGGACCTAGAACATGCTTCTGGTTCATAGGAGGCACCAGTGACTATTTGAAGGATTGAACACGAAGGTCTTAAATTCCCACATATTTCATTTTCACTGAAACATTTCTTTGTAACATGATGTTGAAACAAATAAACCTAATTGTGAGTTCCCTGTTTTAAAAACCTATAGTCCTGAAAGAAATTAGCCCATGCCTGGGTTGTTTATTTCACACACAGTATCTTAAAGCACGAGTTGGCAATGTGAGACGTGGGAACTTTAAGCCTGCCAGGTGGCTCAGCAGAGCCCAGAACAGTTGCTTGACACAAGCTTATCCCGAGCCCTTATCCAAACGTGCAAATTATTGATGCTTCTTATAAACACATTGGTCTCTGAAATAGAAACCACATGAGGTTTCCTCATTAAAATGTGAAGAACCAGCTAGCCCAGGCAACGTATTTCCTTCTGCTTTAGTTAAAATCGACTCTGCATGTAAAATGACTGGGTCTTGTAGTTTCCTGGTCTTGCTCTCAAATGCAGGTGCCCACTCTTTCTTCTGGCTGCCAGGGCGTACTTCATAGCCCCAGAGCTTCCCCAAGGGGACCACTGCACCTTCACGCTGACCACAGCGACAGGTCTGGTGGCCAAATCAAAAGAAAGAACTTATGCCAAGGTAGACCCCAGGACTGAGGTTCCTTCCTTTCAGAGCCACTTCTAAAGGGAGCTACCCTGCGGGATTTCCTCCCCAGCATCCCCACCATACTTCGTCTGGTTTCATATACCCAATTAATTACATCCCTGGCTAGCTTGCTCTAGCCTCTGATCTGACAAGCCCCCAGAGGAGGGCTGCTCTAACCTATGTTCCTAACCAAGTGGATCAGAGATCAAGGGTGTTTTGGGGGACAACCTCCCACTCTCCCCTCACCCCAAAGCCTTTCCCACCGTCTTCCAGAAACAAGAGGCTTCCAAATGCTGAACGTGTAGGTGGTCTATCACGTGATGGATCTAGAGAATAACACACACAATATTCTTCAACACCAAAGGTGAAAAGGGTTTTCCTCTGCTTCCCTTTTAGATTGAATTGGGATTAAAAAGAACCGCCTCCCAAAATGGACTCAGTACACAAAATCAGCTTTTAACTTTTCTCTTCATTTGATCGTTTGCTGCTCTGCCATAATGCTTTACGGTTAAACTAACAAGACCTCCCAGTGTGGATCTGGCTGCTGTCACAGAGCAGATCTGGCTGGAGTCACTCGCATGTGTTTGAGAAGCACTGCCAATTTCACATCATAACGCAGGTATTAGAAGTGTTAATTACAAGTGACTTCTCTCTGGACCTCAGTTTTCAATCTTTCACAAGAGTGACCAGGACCACAAGTCGCTTGCACGGATCCTATCAATTTTAGGTCTTCTCTCCACAGCAGCATTGAGGAGCTAAGGACAGGGTGGAGGAAAACCCAGACCGCCATGATCATGGCTGCTTATGTGCCTGCGTGAGCTGATCCTCTCTTCCCTTGGTTCTTGTCATGAATAGATGCCCTTAGTTACTAGATGCACATTAGGATTCGTTGTAATACTAATGATAAGAAGTAAAAAAAAAAAATACCAACTGATTTTGTAATGCTGCAGGATAATGAGTTTTTAGATGTACTTTAGTTTTGTGTGTGTGTGGGATGTGATTTTGAATAAGGGTTTGTCACCTTTTTAGTACCCCATGTTTACAGACTACTTCATCTGTTCATTCTGCGTGGGTTTTTGCTTCTGCAAACATATTCACTGTGCCAGTTCCTGGGATAAGCACTGGGCTGACAGAGGGGATATAACTTCATATGATTATTCATGAAAACATTTTAAAAATACATTACATAACTTAATAAAGTTGAGCTAGAAAGAGGAACAGAGAGATCACCCATGAGATTCCAGGCAAGAATGGAGACTTTTTACTTGCAGGTTATCACCCTCTATCCCACAGCCTATCTTCAAAGATTGTGAACCCTCTGGATAAAGCATTGATTGAGCTGAATGTCTTTGAACTTGAAAACTTTGTTCTTTAAAATTTATTTTTCTATTTATCCAGTGCCTCACTTTCTTTGTAAAATATATTTTTCCGTATTTTAATCCTTGCCTTGGAGCATCTTTAGGGTTAANAAAAAAAAAAAATACCAACTGATTTTGTAATGCTGCAGGATAATGAGTTTTTAGATGTACTTTAGTTTTGTGTGTGTGTGGGATGTGATTTTGAATAAGGGTTTGTCACCTTTTTAGTAGCCCATGTTTACAGACTACTTCATCTGTTCATTCTGCGTGGGTTTTTGCTTCTGCAAACATATTCACTGTGCCAGTTCCTGGGATAAGCACTGGGCTGACAGAGGGGATATAACTTCATATGATTATTCATGAAAACATTTTAAAAATACATTACATAACTTAATAAAGTTGAGCTAGAAAGAGGAACAGAGAGATCACCCATGAGATTCCAGGCAAGAATGGAGACTTTTTACTTGCAGGTTATCACCCTCTACCCCACAGCCTATCTTCAAAGATTGTGAACCCTCTGGATAAAGCACTGATTGAGCTGAATGTCTTTGAACTTGAAAACTTTGTTCTTCAAAATTTATTTTTCTATTTATCCAATGCCTCACTTTCTTTGTAAAATATATTTTTCCGTATTTTAATCCTTGCCTTGGAGCATCTTTAGGGTTAATATTTGTGGAGAGAATATATATTTGTTATATACCTTTAACTTCAAGGACATAGTTGCTTTAAAATAGGGTGGAGTCATTAGCCTTTAATACTTTGGTTTTGCCTAAAAAGAACATCTAACAGCTGTGTAACATTTGGGGCTTGGGAGGTGGCCCTAGGAGTGGTAAGGAATTCACCTGCAACACAGGAGCTGCAGGAGGCGTGAGTTCAATAACATTTAACACAAATCCTAGTTCTTCACCAGTTTCACTTTCTCTGGTTGCATTTTTTTCAGTTTATATTGGTTCTGGAGGAAAAGGCTATGTGTTCTTCACCAGTTTCACTTTCTCTGGTTGCATTTTTTTTCAGTTTATATTGGTTCTGGAGGAAAAGGCTGGAGGCTACACTTTTTGTAAGTTAAGCTGACAGCCAGTGGTGAGTGTTGGAGGCAGTATTAAGTGAATGCAGGCCACTAGGGGACAAGACATATATTCTTGGTCTCTAGAGTACGTACAGATTGGGGCCAAGGATAGGGGGGCAGAGTCATAAAATGCACCGACCAGGGTTTAGGAAAGATCTTGGTGGGCTGGTTCATGCAGAAATCAGTGAAAACCTTGGACCCAGGTAACTTCATTCTGAGCTATTGACTTCACTTAGCTAAATATTTGTTATATTATTTAACATTCTCTTTCCTTTGTCATCACTGCCTCCACATCTTTCACAAAAATTGTTTTCCAAAAGATATTTCCAAGTTTAACTAAACGTAGGCAAAGATGGAAATTGAGGTTTGGTCTGCAGAGGAGGGTGAAAGAAAGTTCCAAGGCCCGGGGAGATGTTGCAGAAGGGACTCATGAAAGTGATGAACTCATGAAAGTTCGATCCTGTGAGACAGCTACTCTTTGTCCAGAGAGGAGGTTTTGAAAAAATATGAGAAAGTTAGCAGGTGGACTTCCCTGTCAGTCCGGTGGTTAAGACTCTGCACTTCTAACGCAGGGTGCGGGTTCAATCCCTGATGGGGGAGCTAAGCTCCCACATGCCTTGCGGCCAAAAAACCAAGACGTAAAGCAGAAGCAGTATTGGAACAGGTTCAATAAAGACGTTTTAAAAAAAAAAGAAAGTTAATAGGAAGGCAGCAATTCTTGGCAGTAGAGGTTAATGCGAGCGTGTGACTGTGTTCACAGAGAAACGCTGCCTTATGGTCCGGCAGTAACATGTTTATGAAGCTGAGACTGCAATCATTAGCAAAGTAAGAACCAGAAAATGAGGATGGAGTCAAAACAAGAATTATGATCAATGTTCAGGCATACCAATTTAGCAGCGGTACATTGAAATTTTAAGTTGAAAAATAAGTTGTTTCAGGATTTCCCATTTCCAAGGTTTTGTGTAAGATTAAATTTTTAAGGATATGAGGTTCATTGCCTTTGTTTTGGAGGATTAGGGGAGTTCCAAAGTATTATATTTACATAAATAAAAATGTTATCTTGATAATAAAATAATGAGACATACCTATTTGGCTTAGGTATCTGCAGATGGGTAAAATAGAAATCACATAAACTTTGATTACAGATGAAATATCACGCCATGTGACTATAGACAGTGTAGACACAGAATGACTTTACAGGCAGTAATGTATTTAATAACAGGGCTTCCCAGGTGGCGCTGGTGGTAAAGAACCCACCTGCCAAAGCAGGAGACATAAGAGTTCGATCCTTGGGTGGGAAAGATGCCCTGGAGGAGGGTATGGCAACCCTCTCCAATATTCTTGCCTGGGGAATCCCATGAAAAAGGAGACTGGCAGGTTACAGTCTACAGGGTCACAAAGAGTCAGACACGTAAAAAACCATATAAGTTAATTGCAAAACAGTAGTTATTTTTCTTCAATCTTAGTCTCACAATACAAAATTATATATTAAGCTACTCAGTTTATCTTGTGCTAAATTTTGAAAATAAAAGTAACTTCACTTGCTTCTTGTCTATAGCTACCAAGTTTTTGGTGCATGTGAGAGAATTCATTCATTACACTAATGAACACCATTCTTGATAACTAATTGAAAGTAATTCTAGCTCCTCTTATATTCTTGTTTTGCAGCTTGGCTCATCCTCTTCTGTGCCTTTTACATCTATTTTTTCTCAGCTTTTTATGACTGTTGTGGTTCCCCTCATTATTGGACAGGTAAGGTCTCCAGTTCTCACGGCTCTTTTTCTTTATAGATCAAATTGTGAATTCTTATGTAGTGTCAGGACAGTTGAGAGAAAAGCTAGTCAGGGGAAGAGATGGTTAAATAAAAATCTAAGACTGTGAAACACAAGTTTCCTCAATCACGATAATCCTATCTTTTGATTTTTTTAATGAACATCAGTCTGCTTTGCAGATAGCTGTATATAGGGACACCTGCATACAGTCTTGATTTTTTTATTTATTATTCCTTATTGTAGCTATGTTGCTAGCTTGAAAACATCTAGCAAATCATTGCCTTGATTTCTAATAAGGTGTCAGCATTTAGAACCATTTGAGGAACAGTCACCTGCATTTGACCACCTTCTTAGCCTTCTCTGATAGCAGTGATCATGCTTGTGATGCTATAACTGATAAAACAAACATTTAATTCTATTAGCTCTTTAAATTCGATCTTAGAAAATTTAGTTTCCTTTGTTATTCCTACTGAATTAGACTCATAGAAGAAATTCCTAACTTCTTATTACAGGTTGATAATGAGTATATAATTCAGTTATGAGCATACAAATTTAAAAACAAGGTTGTTGTTTTAATCCTAGGTAGCCACGGTAACAGCATACAGAATTTAATGTACCACTAAAGCTAGTGAGTCTTAGCAAAATAGTACGTTAATATGGTGAAGAGCCCAGACCTTGGGTTAAGGGCAGCTAGACTCTGGCTCTTAGTCCTGCCTTCTATTTGCTATGTGACCTTGGGCAAGTCATTTAATCTCCTTAGCTCCAGGTTCATAATTTATCAAATTGTAGAATAACTCTACCTATCTTAAAGGGTTATTGTGAAGGTCGCATAAAATATGATGTATNCCAGACCTTGGGTTAAGGGCAGCTAGACTCTGGCTCTTAGTCCTGCCTTCTATTTGCTATGTGACCTTGGGCAAGTCATTTAATCTCCTTAGCTCCAGGTTCATAATTTATCAAATTGTAGAATAACTCTACCTATCTTAAAGGGTTATTGTGAAGGTCGCATGAAATATGATGTATCTAAAGTTTTTTTTCCCTCATACAGCCTGATACAGGTAAGTGTTCTATAGTTTCATCATCATTTTCAAATTCCCTGTAGATATGAAACAGGAAGTAATTCTTTGAGGCATTCGGTATTTAAAAACGGTATGTGTATAGACATGTAGTCTTGACCTGCTGTCTTAGGTTCTCCGGGAAATCAAGTCTGAGACCGAGGTTTCCATATAGGAAGTTGAACGGGGTGGGGGGGGTACCCTTGGGATCAACAGCAGGGAGCCTGAGACAAGTGGGATGAGGGAGGGGTTGTCTGTGGTGCTGCCCCATTGGGATCTCAGGCCGGACCCACTCCTCAGAGTTGTCCTCCCTGAGACATGCTGCTGGCTAAGTCGCTTCAGTTGTGTCCGACTCTGTGCGACCCCATAGGCGGCAGCCCAGCAGGCTCCGCCATCCCTGGGATTCTCCAGGCAAGAACACTGGAGTGGGTTACCATTTCCTTCTCCAATGCATAAAAGTGAAAAGTGAAAGTGAAGTCACTCAGTCGTGTCCGACCCTCAGCGACCCCATGGACTGCAGCCCACCAGGCTCCTCCGTCCATGGGATTTGCCAGGCAAGAGTACTGGAGTGGGGTGCCATTGCCTTCTCCCCCTGAGACATGAGTGTCCGGTTTTTCTCCTCTCGCAAAGAGCAGTCATCACATGCTGCCTCCCACTCCCACCTGCCCCCTCGCCCGGGAGAGGTCTGCCCTTGCCTGAGTCTGCTGTCTTCGCAGCAGTTCCCAAAGAGGACCTCAGCTGAGCTGGTTCCGTCAGTCAGACCGCTCTCTGTGCTGGAAATCCCTTCCAATCTCCAGCCAGTGTCTTCACTGTCTCCAGGGTAGTCCTAAAAACAAAACAGACCAGTTTCTGTTATTCCTCTCCTCAGAAACTTCCCCTGTGGCTCCCTGCCACCTGCTCCTCCTGTGGCCCACGAAGCCCTCCCAGTCCGACCCCAGCCCGCTTGTCAGTTTCCTTCACATCCGCCTCCACCGTCTGCTTCGCAGCCTTCTCTTCTGCCCCGCGGTGTGGCCCTTCGCTGCTCCATGCCTTTACCTTCCTGTTTCCTTTCTATCTGGCAGAAAACTCTTGGTCACCCCTAAAGACTCAGGACAGAGGTGCCCTCTGAAGCCCTCTGACACCCCAGCCCTAGATTAAATTCCAGTTCTCCCATTGTCCTTGACGCATCATATGTATTAGGAGCAACAATAAGGTCGCGGCCGTGAGCTTCCCAGAAGCAGAGGCTCTAGCATAAGTGTATTTAGTAGCATACTCAGCTGGTGAAGAATCCTCCTGCAATGCGGGAGAGCTGGGTTTGATCCCTGGGTTGGGAAGATCCCCTGGAGAAGGGAAAGGCTACCCACTCCAGTATTCTGGCCTGGAGAATTCCATGGACTGTATAGTCCATGGGCTTGCAAAGAGTTGGACACAACTGAGCGACTTTCACTTTCATTTCCTTTCAGGAGTCGGATGCACACTGTATTAAAACCTTGGCTGAAGCAAACTTTGAATTTATCCTCTCGGTAGCCCCGCCAGCCATTTTCCCAAGATCTCTGGCTTCATTCAGTCCTGTCCAACTCTTAGGACTCTTTTGCATTCCATGAGCTGTAGCCCGCTAGGCTCCTCTGTCCATGGGATTTCCCAGGCATCACCGAGTCAAGGGACATGAGTTTGAGCAAACTCCAGGAGATGGTGAAGGACAGGGAAGCCTGGCGTGCTGCAGTCCATGGGGTCACAAAGAGTCGGACATGACTGAGCAGCTGAACAACAACCACCACCAGCTTTGCTAAAGAGAAATATATCATTAGTTCCCATCTTGTTTTAAATTCATGACCCCACATTTAAAATGTCATTCAGCACTTCCCAGACATCCTGCTCTGCTTCCTTATGAGACCATTTTACCCTGTCCTCTCCTTTCAAATCCCTTTGACTTCCCCTGACACTCTCCCACTTGCCATTACCCTTGGGTCTCACTGACTTTGCTTCCGTTTCTGAAGCCTGTCAGCCTCTGTCCTGCCTGTCCCTCTGTTTGGGCCCTGTCACGTCCTAAGAAAGGCCCTTCCTCCACAGGCTAACCCATTCAGTCCCTGGCGTATTATCCAGTTTGAACCTCTGTTTGGTATGCATCATTATCTACTTCTTGTTTACTTGTCGCTTTTGCTTTTTATTTATTTCCTCAAATGTGAGCTCCATGAGACCAGGGACCTTGCCTGCTGTTTAATCTCTCTGTTCATTTGCTCACTGACCACCCTAACCTTTGAGATATGGTCTTTGAGGGCCTCGTCAGAAGTGCTCAGCGTCCTACTTCAGAGGAACTAGGTTCCTGGCAATGCAGCCTCATTTCTCAATTATAATCAGAGTTGCCATATAGTAAAGTAAACATTTCCATAGATTTTTATATGCATTTTAAATGAGATTTTATTATTACCTGTTAAATAAATGTTGGGAACTAGAAAGAGAAGAAAAAGACCAGGAAGGGTGAGTTGAAAATATTTTCCTTAATCTTTTAATGATGATAAAACTTTTATCATTCCGTTTCTTATTTACATTTCTTAGAGTGGACTTTGTTTGCTTTTTGAGTGTACATGTTTGCTCCAGACAATACTTCTTTTGGACTGAAATCATTACTGAATTACTGACACATCAGTCACATGCGGTCTGACATGTGACACACTGGTGCACAGTCTGACATGCTGACACGTGACATCTAGTTTGGTCTTTGCCACTGCCTGGCTATACACGTGATTTCTAGGTCTCACTTACCTCGTTTGTAGAGCTAAGAGTTTAATATCTTCCAGCTCAGAGATGCCGTGAGTGTGTGAGATAAGATTAGTCTTTCCATAGATGGTTGGGAGATTGCTTGCTTCCATCAATTCTAGAATGAAATTAAGTGTATGTTATTCTAATGTTTCTTCTTTTCTGATAAAGCCTTCAATATATCTAAGTGCCTGTGATAAATGCTTATTTTATGCATTAGACTTGAGAGATCTATGAATCAATGTTAATGAAATAGAATTTCCACTACTTTTGAAAAATATTTTTTTAAAACAGCACAGTAAAACCCCACTTCAATAAGTTAATAGTAAAAAAGCATATTATTTATCATTTATGCATTTTCTAGTCCCAAGTTCATGCTTTGTTTCTCAGTTTGAGATTGACTTTTCATATTAAATAATCTCCAGCTGAAGCTGCAGTTAATGTTATTAACGCTAGTAAAAATTTGCACTTATAAAATGATATTAGGTTTTCATCACTTCACTTGAATCGCTCTGGGAGAGGAATCGCTTCTATTAAGGCATCATGCAATGGGATATATAGGTGAAGGGTGCTGTGCTAGAAACGTCAGCAGACTGGGACTTGGGCATAAGAACAGTTGTTATTTACCATGTACAGTCCCTGGTCCTAAAGCATTTTATATTTATTTAATCACTTAGTCCTTGCTACAATTACTAGTCTGTTCATTTTAGAGATGCGCCACAGGGCAGTTAAGGACTTTGCCCAAGATCACAAAGTAAGAAGCTCCAAATACCTCGAACCCCTGTGCTATTGTTCACTCAGGGGGTAGAGGTGAGAGTCCTAATAATCCATGTGACTAGCTTTTTAGCATTCGATGCAAGCTGTTGGGGCTCTCGGGTGCCTTTGTTTTCAGCTGTAACCCGAGCAGGATAGAATCAGCTTAACCTTGTTCCTGAGAAAGGAAGTCAATGTTAGTCGAGGGAAAGAATTTCAGAGAGTGAAGTCGATGATGGGTGCTTCTTTTAAATAGATGGGTGCTTCTATTTAAAATAGATAATCTATTTATTATTACTGTTTCCGCTTTGTTTAAAGACGGTGAAATATTAGTTTAAATCAACTCAATATTTAATAAATGTTACATAGTTGGATTTGATGTCACATCCCTGACTGTACATTTCAAAAGAACATTAATGAAGAAACAAATCACTTTCTGAAAATATATATATTCAGTGGAATAGAGGATTAAAAATTGAAGATTTAAAAAAAAGGCAGACTCAGGATATAGAGAACAAATAAGTGGTTACAGTGGGGAGGGGGACGGAGCATACAGAGATTGAGGACTGGGAGGCACAAGGTATCGGGTGTAAGACGGCTCAAGGATGTACTGTACAACATGGGAAATATCGTCAGTATTTTGTAGCAACTGTAAATGGAAAGCAACCTAAACCACTATAGTACTGTAAAGTAATTAGCCTCCAATTAAAATAAATTAATTTTTTTTAATTGTATGAACTCTTAAAAAAATTTTAAATAAAAGACACAGAAAAAAAAATCTTCTAAAAAATTGAAGAAACAATCTAAAACTACCTGGGGGAAAAAATGAATTTAAAAATCAAACTTCACCTGAAAAATCAACCATCATCCATCCCCACTCAAAAATCAATTTGTAAGTGTAAAGACAGAATAGAAAGAAAAACACAAGAAAATGCCCTGGAAAAAAAAAATGAAGAAAACAAAATGATGGCTATTATACTTCTCACTTACCTCTGCATATCAACCTTCTTCACCCAAGACTGTTATTTTTCCAGGGTCTCACCTTGCAGATCATGCAGTAATTGGCATGCAGTTCAGCTTATTAGAAATACAAGGATTCAAAAGTTTAAGTTTCGTTTTAACCTTTCCTGGTGCTTAATTTAAAGTAAAGAAAATCAAAATGCAGAGGGCGAGACAATAAAAGCAAAAGGCTTCTGATGGAAGATTTTTTTCCCCCTTCTATCTCTATAGTGAAAAGCAAGCAAGTTAGTGAGGGTTTGTCATTTAATTTTGAGAGAATGCATCTCTGTGAGCTATGAGGAAAAATGAATTAGTATAGATTCTGAAGAAAGTTACAGCAAGCTGCCTCACCGAAATGCATTTTTCCACTTCATTTTGACTTTTTTTCCCCCCAAAAAAGAATTCTGAGTGGTTTATATCAGGTTGCGTTCATCTGTCTCTACCAAAGTCTTGTTTCCTATAAGGTTATTAAACACTGGGGTAAGGCAAAGAGGTTTGGAGAATTTTTAAGTGACATGAATTCTTGACGAGTGGAGAATGTTTGTGTGAAAAGTGTAAGAGAAGTTGGGTTTCTTGGAGTTTATATCCTAAGCCCATATTTGAGGTATATCAACACAACTTCACCCAGTAGTTTGTGAAATATTTTAACACTTTTCTAGCTACACAGAGCAAAAGAAGGTGTTTTGTGATTTTAATTTTAGAAGGAGATGAAAACACCCTGTGGAGGCTGGCAAGGTATAGAAACACAGACAAATATCACTATAAGACTAAAAACAGTAAAGAACAATCTATTTTCCATCAGGGTTATCGTTTCACTTATGAGTCTGTAGAGTTTCCAACCTTCTAGTTGTTTTCTATTTTGAGATTCAGCATCCAACATGAAGAGTTGAGAGGAAAGGCATGTTAGCCAGGAGGATGCAGAATCTGGCGTCCCTGTTTCTTGCCATATTAGAAGAATCCTAATATACTGTGAGACTCTGAGTACTTTGTAATGAAGAAAGAGGTACTAATTAGGTTGACTAAGTCAGATTAAAACTTATAAAGTTGATTGACGATTACAGGTTTGTCTTGGTTTTTCAATTGGTGAGTTACACCTTG
Organism: Neotragus moschatus; assembly: GCA_006410615.1. Lineage (NCBI taxonomy): Eukaryota > Metazoa > Chordata > Mammalia > Artiodactyla > Bovidae > Neotragus > Neotragus moschatus. The sequence goes on along the minus strand of SJYA01002348.1, from coordinate 135,905 downwards.
TTTATATTTATTTGTTTATTTTGTCAGAGGTGGTGGGGGAAGAAGCTTTTACTTTTGGAATTGGGATCCTACATTCTATAATCTATTGCAGAGAGAGGACTTCTGTGTTTTTAACCATTATATATTAAAACAAAATTGGAGACTATCAATTTCAATAACCCCATGTAATTTCCATGTTTTATTTCCTAAAGATGTTGAGTTGCATTGATTAGAGCAATTATCAGTATTAACGCTACTAGGAACAGTAAGTTATAGAATGACCTTTTAAGTGAAATGTCTGTGACCTTCTATTAAGCAGCTACCCCCATGGTGCCTGGAGAAGGAAGTGGCAATCTACTCCAGTATTCTTGCCTGGGAAATCCCATGGACAGGGGAGGCTGATGGATTATAGTCCATGGGGTCTCAAAGAGTCAGACACCACTGAGCACACATGCCCCATGGTGATATATCTGAACATGGGGCTGTCTGAGTCCCTTAGTTCAGTTCAGTTCAGTTGCTCAGTCGTGTCTGACCCTGTGGACTGCATCACCCCAGGCTTCCCTGTCCATCACCAACTACCAGAGCTTGCTCAAACTCATGTCCATTGAGTCAGTGATACCATCCAACCATCTCATCCTCTGTCGTCCCCTTCTTCTCCTGCCCTCAATCTTTCCCAGCATCAGGGTCTTTTCCAATGAGTCAGTTCTTGCATCAGGTGACCATAGTATTGGAATTTCAGCTTCAACAATAGTCCTTCAAGTGGATATTCAGGACTGATTTCCTTTAGGATGGACTGGTTGAATCTCCTTGCAGTCCAAGGGACTCTCAAGAGTCTTCTCCAACACCAAGTTCAAAAGCATCAACTCTTCAGTGCTCAGCTTTCTTTATAGTCCAACTCTCACATCCATACATAACTACTGGAAAAACCATAGCTTTGACTAGATGGACCTTCATTGGCAAAGTAATGTCTCTGCTTTTTAATGTGCTGTTGAAGTTGGTCGTAGCTTTTCTGAGTCCCTCAGGTCCCAAAATGTGTGTTCTGATACATCAGTCTGTAATGCTGTGTAATAGAACTATTTCTCTATACCTCACTACATTTTCATTGTAAAGAAAGAAATGAACACTAGATAAAATTACTATGGTTTGCAATTGCAAATAGAATTGCAATAGAAACAAAACACAATTTTTTAAATAAATGCAGCTATAACTTTAATTCCAAGTTGTACTTTTTAAAAATATTTAACACTATTGTGGCTCAGATGGTAAAGAATCCACCTGCAATGCAGGAGAGCTGAGTTCGATCCCTGGGTTGGGAAGATCCCCTGGAGAAGGGAAAGGCTACCCACTCCAGTATTCTGGCCTGGAGAATTCCATGGACTATATAGTCCATGGGGTCGCAAAGAGTCGGACACAACTGAGCAGCTTTCCCAAACACAGACATTTCTATTTAAAGTCCTCTTTCTCCTCCCACCCCACCCATCCTTCAAGGTGCTGACCCTGCTTCTCTTACCAACCGGTCAGCTTGCTGCCAGAATTCCTTCTTCAACACTTCTTTCACCTACTGAGTCCTTGCGGTGGGAGGACATTGATCCAATAGCCGTCCGTCCGCAGGTTCTCTGGAGAGTCGTTTGTTTGTTCTTGAGGGTCTGTGAAGGCATGCCTCATTGCGAATTAAGCCTTCTTAGTGACAGAGTGGAAGATGACAGAACCCCGTCAGCCTTGTCAGGAGAAGTTCCCTGACCTCATTATTGCTAATGGATCATGGTAATTCAGCCTGTTGTGAAATCTCATGTTCAATTATGCAGGATAATGAGTGACTCGGAACTTAATGTGTCTTAACTCTAGTCCTCATTATCGGGTTTGTTCAGCTTCCTTCAAAAGCCAAAGGTTTATCCAAACTTAGTTATCGCCAGTGTTCAGGCTGTCCTGAGTTGAAATATCTGATTTAATTTTAAAATATGAGGGGCTTGCCATATAACTTCATGTTTCACTCACCTTTTTGCAGGAACGTTAGGACAGGTTTATTCATTTTTAAGTGTTAATTCTAGAATTCTAAAAGCATGCAAATGGCATTTGTCTTTGGATTCACAAAAACTCTAGATATTCAGCATCTGAATTATTTAAACTCCCACAACACATGCACTTTTGCTTTTCAAGCATGAGTTATAATTTAATTAAAAACTTCTGGTGCATTGCTAGCATTTTAAATATTAATATGTTCCATGGATCACTTTCGATTATCTACCGTCTTGAAATTCTTGAAGATGTCAGATTTTTAAGATTCCCAAAGTTACACTTGGAGTTGTCTGTGGAGGCAAAGGGGACTGTGATAATTACACACATCCATTAGGATCAGCAGAGGAGATAAACTTGGGGGAGGCTTAATGGGCATGTCTCACTGACAGCCAGCAAAGAGCATTTGGCATGATTAAGGATGGATTTGAATGCAGTTGAAAAGATACTCTCATTATGGACACTGGTGGAAGCTGCACTACAAATGTTAAATTCCCCAGAAGAAGAATGGGTGGCAGGGAAGCTTTGAAATCCACTGTGGCCCTCATCCAAAGTTATGCTCTTTTCCTTTCTGTCTTTCGCTGTCAGAATCACTTTGCGATGCCCAACTCGACTCCTTCTGAAAAGAGGCAACCTGTTGGTCTCTGTGTTTCAGATTGTCCGAAGATACATCAAGGACTGGCTCGAAAGAAAGCAGCCTCCTTTTGGCGCTGTCAGCAGCAGCGTGCTCCTCATGATCATCTACACAACCTTCTGTGACACGTTCTCGAACCCAAGTATCGACCTGGATAAATTCAGTCTCCTTCTGGTACTGTTCATAAGTAAGTCGGAGGGTGGCCTTCTCGTACTGTTCATAAGGAAGTCGGAGGGCGGGCTGTCCTGGCTCTCTCAGCCTCCCCACTAGCAACTATTTGTGATCCCTAAATTCATTGCCAACGTTCATTTGATTAGAAAAGAATATCTCGTTTCATGTTATATGTAGTGACCGTGCGTATCTGTTCTTTAAAAAGACATCAGCATCCACTTGACTTAATCTCCTTTGTTTATTTATATCTGATTTATAATAGTTGATGAAAGAAGCCGTAACAGCTATCAAATTCAAATGTTAAAGTGACCCCTTTCTTGCCTATTTTAAAAATTTTAACTTGAAGTTTATTTTACTCTTTATTGTGAATTAAAAGTGGGATTTATAATATATGGTGCTGTTGTTTTCTGAGTATAGTAATTGGCTGTACTGGTTAAAATGTGACTATTTAGGTCATTTTTTTCTATTATTAATAAAATAAACCCGAAGTACTATCATTTCATTTTAAGAAGCAGCAAACTATACCTTGCAAATAACTGCTAGGCTCAAAAACTAACCTTTTGCTCCATACCCTGTAATACCAAAGACAACTTTTGGTAATTGTAATATCAAAGAATCTTTTGTTATGAAAATCAACATGAGTTATTCTAAAATATATGTTACATGCTACCGCATTTGTGATTTGCTGTTTGCTAATTTTCATCAGCTAAACCAGCTTTTCCTAAACTGAACAAATTAAATAACCAAATTTTAAATCAAAGAAGGTCTTAGACCTACCCTGAGTAGCAAATATCATAGCTTATCTCTGGGAGTATCTTTCATAAGAACAGATCAAGTCCTACTATTTTAAATGATTCTGTCAGTTTAGCAATGTGTTTTTGTTTGGCTTATTCATTTGTTTTTGTACTTGAGTTCCCATAACTTTCAGATAAAACTAAGCATACCAATAAGTAGGCTGCAGATATTGTTTTTACAGTGCTAATTTAGATTTAATCTTTTTTTTTCAGTATGTTCTATTCAACTGAGTTTTATGCTTTTAACCTTCATCTTTTCCACAAGGTAAGTGATTAGATGTGTGTGTGTGTGTGTGTGTGTGTGTGTGTGTGTGCGGGCACACACACTCAGTTATGTATGACTCTTTGCGACCCTATGGACTATAGCCTGCCAGAGTCCTCTGTTCATGGAATTCCCAGGCAACAATACTAGAGTGGGTTGCCGTTTCCTCCTCTAGTGGATCTTCCCCACTCAGGAATCAAACCCGACTCTCTTGCGTCTCCTGCACTGACAGGTGGATTCTTTACCACTAGCGCCGCTTCCTGAGAATCATGCTCTGTACTTGACTTCTAGGTCCCTACACCCTTCCCTAGTCTTCTGTCTCCTGGCTGTTGCATCTTGCTCTCGCCACCATCACGTTGTAGGCGTTACCAAACAACCTGTGCTTGGCCCTCGTTTCATCACTCCCACTGTGTGCTTAGGCAGCCTTCTCTGTTTCACTGGCTGCAGCTCTCGGCTTCCTGCTGATGAACACTGGACCTTCCACCGCAGTATCTTCCCAGAGCTCCTGTTCTGCTTCCCACTTCACTTTTGAATATCTTCACCTGACTGTCTTAACAAGACCTCCGACTCAACACCTTCAAAATGCAACTAGTCTTTTGCCCTAATACTTTGTCTCTCTCTCTTTTTTTAATGAGAATGGTACTAGTATATATTGAGTTCTTTATATGTACCAGTTTTTCCAAGCTCTTTGAATGTATTAACATATTTCAGTCTTACAACAACCGTATAACTAAGTGAAATCATTCTTTCCACTTTACAGATGAGAGTAAACCTGCTTGTCTAAAAATCACACAACTCTTTCATGGTAAAGCTGGAATTTGAACCCAGGGAATTGATTTACTGGGGCATATCTTCTTTTGTCTTTTTTAGAGTATAACTGCTTTACAATGCAACTAACTGAATCAGCTCTAGGTATATATATATATATATATATATACACCCTCCCTCTTGGACTTCCCCCTCACTCATCCCACCCTGCTAGGTCATCACAGAGCACGGAGCTGAGTTCCCTGTGCTATATAGCAGCTTCCCACTAGCTAGCTATTTTACATGTGAAAGGGAAACTGAAAGTCATGTCCAACTCTGCGACCCCATGGACTATAGCCTGCCAGACCCCTCTGTCCATGAAATTCTCCAGGCAAGAATAACTGGAGTGGGTAGCCATTCCCTTCTCCAGGGGATCTTCCCAACCCAGGAATCGAACCCTGGTCTCCTGCATTGCAGGCGGATTCTTTACCAGCTGAGCCACCAGGGTAAATTTTACATATGGTGGCATATATATGCCAGTGCTAACTCTCCCAGTTCGTCCTACCCTCCCCCTCCCACCCTGTGCCCACGTGTCCATTCTCTGTCTGCATCTCTAGTCCCAAAACTAGGCTCTTCTCTACCATTTTTCTAGATTCCATATATATGTATTGATATATGATATTTGTTTTTCTCTTTCTGACTTACTTCACTCGGTATGAATGAAGCTGTCATCCGCAGAGTTGCTCAGACTGGACTCCTTCACATAATTCTGTTTTAAGTATCTTGATCCTGCCTTGGTCATATTTCTTGTGCTTCCAAAGCTGCTTCCCTAGTTCAGGCTCTCATTGCCTTTCTCCCTAGACTATTGCCATGGATGCCTTTCTGGTATCCTTCATTTGCAGACTGGATTTTTCTTGTGCATTTCATTTTGTTTCCAGTGGCTCAGAGTTCTGATAATAGCTGTCTTGTTCAGAGATCTTCAGTGGTTATGCAGTGCCTGCAGAATGAGGTTCGTTTGAGGGGCTGAGTGAACTGCTACTAGAGTTCACGCTGTCTAAGCTGTAGGTTGAGGTAAAATCTTTGCTGTTCCCTAGAGGAATCTCAAACATTCTCATTTCTGTCCCTTTCTTAGGCTGGCCCCATGTCAAGGTTGGTCTCTGTGTCCTAGTTGATCTTTCTTATTCTTAAAGGCTCACCTCTAATGAAAAGTCTTCCACCAGTATTATACGTTCAACAGATATGAGAAAGTTACCGTAGTGAATACTACACATAATGATTTTGATCCTGTAGGACTTTACAGACTAGATATATGTACTGATTGCTGAGTGGTCTGTTAGTGCTGCGCTAACACAACCCATAGACAATTCAAAGAAGAAGGCACTTTCAAAGAGAGTGGGAGAGCAAGACTCCATGGAAGAGAGGGTTTTGACATGAGTCACAGAGAATAGCTAACTATTTAGCAAACACAGGCGCAAAGAGGGAGTTTGGGGGAGAAGAAATAGTAATGCGCATTTAGACGCACACGACCTGGTGGAACAATAGGAGTAAAAGAAAACGGAAAATAATACTAGTAACTGGGAAGGTAAGCTTGGGCCAGATTGCCAGGCCCGGGAATGCCAGTTCATGACAGTGAGTTGCCACAGGGAGAGGAGCCTGGCTTGTTTACAAAGCCTGGAGTGGTGTCAGAGCGTGGATGGTTCAGGCCTCGCATTAGGCGCTTGGCTCTCAGAGCACTTGGTGCGGCTGGAGGCCAGTTGTAAACAGTCAATAAAAATGTATTGATTGGTGTAATTGGAAACATTTTTCCAAGCCTGTGCTTGTGATTTATGAAGTAAGAATAAAGCCCAGAGCCATTAAGTTACAGAAAAAAATGTGACTTAATTGGGTAAGTCTGAGAGTAGAAGCTATTTTAAAGTTCCTTTTGTAAATGGCTCGTTACATCATCTTCAAAAAGATGTTTACCTTTTGCTGGTTGTTTGCTTGCTGGTCCTGTGGCAAAAGTAATCATCAGACTCACTCATCCATCCCATGAGGGTAAGTGGAATACAGATATCCCGTCAGTGGCAGAAAAATGCCTTGAAGGACCACAGAAGAGCCACTATTGGGATTATTGCTGGGGGCGGAGGTGCATATCCCAACCAGTCAAATTAGAAGTGAGGATATTCCTCATGAAGGAGGCCGGACTTCATAAAGCCTTTTGGTTTTGAGGCCCTTCTGTTCTGCCTTCACTGAAGTTCTGTTGTGTTTTGAACTTGCTTGGCCCCTTGCCAGACATGCATGTTCTTTGGTAAACAACAGAATGTGGAGTAGCTGTAACTCTGCTCCTCGGTACTGGCTGTATAGCCCCGAAACACGCCATTAAAATTTGGACATGTTTCGATTAGACAAAATTTGTGATCTTCACGTTCTGGTTTCACGTTGGAAGACCCCATAGCACCTGAGGATTTTACTGGAGAAATGAAAAATACCAACATTTATGGAACCCTGCTCTGTGTCCAGTATCATGCTATAGTTTCTGCATGTGTTATTTTGTCTNACACATAATGATTTTGATCCTGTAGGACTTTACAGACTAGATATATGTACTGATTGCTGAGTGGTCTGTTAGTGCTGCGCTAACACAACCCATAGACAATTCAAAGAAGAAGGCACTTTCAAAGAGAGTGGGAGAGCAAGACTCCATGGAAGAGAGGGTTTTGACATGAGTCACAGAGAATAGCTAACTATTTAGCAAACACAGGCGCAAAGAGGGAGTTTGGGGGAGAAGAAATAGTAATGCGCATTTAGACGCACACGACCTGGTGGAACAATAGGAGTAAAAGAAAACGGAAAATAATACTAGTAACTGGGAAGGTAAGCTTGGGCCAGATTGCCAGGCCCGGGAATGCCAGTTCATGACAGTGAGTTGCCACAGGGAGAGGAGCCTGGCTTGTTTACAAAGCCTGGAGTGGTGTCAGAGCGTGGATGGTTCAGGCCTCGCATTAGGCGCTTGGCTCTCAGAGCATTTGGTGCGGCTGGAGGCCAGTTGTAAACAGTCAATAAAAATGTATTGATTGGTGTAATTGGAAACATTTTTCCAAGCCTGTGCTTGTGATTTATGAAGTAAGAATAAAGCCCAGAGCCATTAAGTTACAGAAAAAAATGTGACTTAATTGGGTAAGTCTGAGAGTAGAAGCTATTTTAAAGTTCCTTTTGTAAATGGCTCGTTACATCATCTTCAAAAAGATGTTTACCTTTTGCTGGTTGTTTGCTTGCTGGTCCTGTGGCAAAAGTAATCATCAGACTCACTCATCCATCCCATGAGGGTAAGTGGAATACAGATATCCCGTCAGTGGCAGAAAAATGCCTTGAAGGACCACAGAAGAGCCACTATTGGGATTATTGCTGGGGGCGGAGGTGCATATCCCAACCAGTCAAATTAGAAGTGAGGATATTCCTCATGAAGGAGGCCGGACTTCATAAAGCCTTTTGGTTTTGAGGCCCTTCTGTTCTGCCTTCACTGAAGTTCTGTTGTGTTTTGAACTTGCTTGGCCCCTTGCCAGACATGCATGTTCTTTGGTAAACAACAGAATGTGGAGTAGCTGTAACTCTGCTCCTCGGTACTGGCTGTATAGCCCCGAAACACGCCATTAAAATTTGGACATGTTTCGATTAGACAAAATTTGTGATCTTCACGTTCTGGTTTCACGTTGGAAGACCCCATAGCACCTGAGGATTTTACTGGAGAAATGAAAAATACCAACATTTATGGAACCCTGCTCTGTGTCCAGTATCATGCTATAGTTTCTGCATGTGTTATTTTGTCTAAGTCTGGCACCAGAAGACCAGGATACTGTGCGTGTGGTTGCTATTTTGCAGATGATGACCCATGCTTAAAGTAGTTTAGGAACTTGCTTGAAATCAGATAGTAGTAGTTTACTGACTTACCCCAAATCAGATGGCACATGCTACACTTAAAATTGCATGTCATCTCCATTTGACATTTCCAAAAGCATTTACCCTTGCTGTTTCCACCACACTAAGCTACTTCAGTTACTTTTAAAATTCCTAATATTTGTTTTGATTGGGGAATTTGTAGTGATTAGGTGACTGGATTCTTCAAGTTCCTGCTGCTGCTAAGTCGCTTTAGTCGTGTCCGACTCTGTGCGACCCCACAGACGGCAGCCCACCAGGCTCCCCCATCCCTGGGATTCTCCAGGCAATTAACACTGGAGTGGGCTCACACACACACAAATTAGTCAACAATACCCAGAGTTAGAACAAGAACCCATTGGTTTACACGTCATTGAGTTCTTTTCTTTCCCTACTTTTTGTTCCTTCCTTCTTAAAATTAATAAAATTGGCCCTGTAGCAGGTTTTTTCTTTTCTTTAACTTACCAGTCCAATAAAACTAAATCAGAGACAGAAATCTCAGCAGAGAAGGCAGTCTGTCTATTTTTGTACAGTATGCCACTGACCTCTGATGGTGGAAGTTTAGCATAAACCGGGAAAGACCCAGCCAAGAAAATTCAACTTCCCTTCAACACTCTGCTTACCTGGTCAATATTTCTTAGATTTACAAACCTGAATTATTACCTCTGTAGTGTGCGGCTTGGGAGCCTCTTCTATTAATACTCTGAGTATTTAAAGTACATTTGAGAGTACATTCTGTATCCTGAATTATCGGTTCACAGAATAGCATCAGGGTTAAAAATTCCACCCCTGGAGTCAGATGGATTTGAGTTTTCATTCTGTTTAATAACTTTATAACTTTTGTCAGTGTCCTCATTTATAAAACAAAGACAGTACTAATACCTATCTCATAGGATCATTTGGAAAATTAAATAATATGTACATAAAGCCCTCAGCATAATACCTAGTATACAGCAAGTGCTCTGGAAATGTTAATACTGTAAAATATTTGTTATATCGCAGTAGTTTATATTATTTCAAAAACTAATTATGGAAAAGAGAGCATCAGCATTTCTAGTTTTGTAATACATTCTTTTTGACACTTCTCTGTCATGGTTGCCAGGAATGGGGAGTTCATTCATCAAACCAAGAGTCCTTTGTCCACAGTGACCTAAGCTTTCTGTGACTTTCGGAAGCTTCAAAGTTAGAAGAAAAATGTTAAAAAAGCTTAGGAAAAAAACCAGTAATGGGGAACCTTTTCAAAATAAGACAGTTTGGTAGGTTGACAACTAGAGTAATAGAAACAGAGATTGTCTCTAGAGGGACGGAAGAAAGCATAAAGAAAGGAAAAGGGAGAAAACAAATATTTAAATATTTGTACTGGGTGCTTTGGTCCTTATCAGTACATTTTCTATGCGATGTCTCATTCAGCCTCTGACCACAGCCCAGGGAGGGAAGGGGGTGGGGTTGCCTAAAGAGTAGGAGAAGGGGAGAGGCAGGCAGGGAGGAAGGGAAGACGAGCCTTATATTTTTTTTCCAGTTTTTTTTTAATTTATTTATTTTAATTGGAGGGTAATTACTTTACAATACTGTAGTGGTTTTTGCCATACGTTGACATGAATCAGCCCTGGGTGTACATGTGTCCGGCATCCTGAACCCCCCTCCCACTCACCTCCCTATCCCATCCCTCTGGGTCATCCCGGTGAGACGGCCCTGAGCGCCCTGCCTCATGCATTGAACCTGGACTGTTTCATGTTAATGAGAAGTCTCCTTACTATTCAGAGATGGGGCAACTAAGCCAGAGTTCTGCTAAACTTGTTTAGTGCCACAGAGCTGGGAACAGACGAGGTCTCCTAAAACCGGTGAAGACAAAACACTGGTACCGAGGTTAACAAAGGAAAGTTTTTGCGCGGAACTTTCCCCCCTGTAAAAACAGTGGGCTCAGACGGGACTCTCTCAGAGGACCTTCTCTGCTCCACATTCTGTAATTCTGCTAGTAAAACCTTCTGACATGTTTTCCTTTGTGGGTACTGCAAAGGCAGGCAAAATAAATATTATGTGGAGAGCACTGATTGAAAGCTTTGTGAGAGAATAAAAAGACCAGTTGGGAGGCAAAGGAAATAAACATCTCGAGGGAAGCCAAAGTAATCAAAAGAATTACAAGAACGAGATAAAAAGAAAATCAATATTAAAAAGAGATAAGGTAGAATCGGAAAATAAATAGTAATGCAGTTCCTTTCAGGAATGTGAGCCGGCACAATAGAGATGATAATCACTGAAAATAATTACAGTCGTTACTACTTAGTATAATGTACGGGACACCGTTTTTTTGTGTTATCTTGACTTTCTGCCACTTAACCCCAGAGTGTGGGTGAAGGAGGCTCACTTCGCTGCTGTCATCCACTAAATTGTGTGGTGGTTTTGGTTTTTGATAATATTCTTCTCAGAAAGCAAACTTGTCTCCACAGTTTGGGACAGCCTCCTTATCTATGTGACTTGATGCAACTAACTCTGCTTTAAGGTCCCTTTTTGGAAAAAGCAAAGACAAAAATACTGTTACTGTCTAAGGCTGTTCTGTGAAGAAAGAAATGCTGGGTGCAAAATGCTTAAAGTGCTCAATAAATATTCACTGCAAATCGACTGTAGTTCAAATAAATATGTATATGTATGGTAGAATTTTTTTTGTAAGTTTGCTGCTGTGGTTACTCACCATCCTCCCCCTCCCCACCCTCCATCTCGGATAGACCGTTAAGTGAGTACGTGCTCCACTGGCTTCCCTAAGATCCACGATATAGAACAATCTGTTACTGTAGAGAGAGATTATGTTGTTGTTGTTCAGTCACAAGGTCATGTCCAACTCTGCAAGCCCACAGACTGCAGCACACCAGGCCTCCCAGTCCTCCACTATCTATCTCCTGGAGTTTGCTCAAGTCCATTGAGTCGGTGATGCTATCTAACCATCTCATCCTCCCTCCCTCTTCTCTTTGCCTTCCGTCTTTCCCAGCATCAGGGTCTTTTTGCATCAGGGGGCTAAAGTCTGGGAGCTTCAACTTTAGCATCCCAGTCCTTCCAATGAATATTCAGGGTTGATTATAATCAGAGAAAGAGTATGTCAGCCCTGTTTAGGTGGAATATTGTTTTAACCTCAAACATTCCATTTTTATATCCTGACTCTCCCTCCCCACTGAAGGGCTTTGTGTCAGTAGAAACCTAGGGCAGTGTTCAACCCACATCAGGGCCAGACGCCACCTCGGGTGGGCTTACCTTGGGTCTCCCTACCTAAACACAGAGGACAAGTAAGCATATCTTAGAGACATCCTCCTTGGCCACATTGGCAGCTCTGCTCCAGCATGGCAGACAGCACAGCCAACACCAGATTAAGTCAGAGCTTTCTTGGCCAGAGAGATTTAGACACATTGGAAATATACTATATTCTGGAAAAGAACAAATATCAAGCAGAATAGCATTCACCAAAGAACCATATTGCTGGAGTCTCTTGGAAGGAAACCAAATCACATAAATCCAGAAACAGTGAGAACGGGTAATAGACAAGGTCAGCCAAATGCCTCAAAGGTCTTCCTAGTGTTACTGTCCCCGGAGCGTGGCTGGGGAACAGCCCCAGGCCAGGCCAGCTAGGCACGTCCTGCCCACGTGTCCCACCATCACAGCTGGGCGTGCGTCCCTGGAGACATTTCTCGTTCATTGGGAATTGACTAGGTCATGTTCCTCAATCTGCGTATCGGAAGTTTTTCTTATTTCTCAGGTCAGGTCATAGAGTTACCTCTCTGAGGACAAATGAAGCGCCTTACTCTTTACAAAGAGAGTAAAATCCCTGACATGAATTACCTCCACTTTCTTATTCTCTACCAGAAAAATTTCTTGTGTTTTTCACTCACCTTGCCTCGTTCTTCCAGCTCACAGACTCTCAGACCAGAGGACGCTCTCAGGCTAATCTCAGGCTCCTCCTCTCAGGCTCCTTTGAGGACGTGGCTTCATCCATTATTTCTATATAATCACGCTCATCTCCATGGCCCTTTTCTTCTCTTCATCAGATTTCTTGAAAGCACAGCCCGTCTCACCACTATGAATTCACTAAACTTAAACCTTCACCCTCTGCCTCTCACTCTCTCTCTTTCCCCTTCCCTCCTTCTCTCTCACCTGAGAGACATCAAAAATTCCGTTTGGAAAGATCTTATTAAAAAAACAAAAGAGTTGCAAGTAAGACTACAACCTTTTCAAAGGAGAGGAGACTAAAAGGCAATCTAAATATTTAAATATTCTCTTTTTTTCATTGGCGTATAATTGCTTCAGGATGTTGTATTAGTTTTTTGCTCTTCTTCAATGTGAATCAGGAGAAGGCAATGGCAGCCCACTCCAGTACTCTTGCCTGGAAAATCCCATGGATGGAGGAGCCTGGTAGATTGCAATCCATGGGGTTGCGAAGAGCCGGACACGACTGAGAGACTTCACTTTCACTTTTCACTTTCATGCATTGGAGAAGGAAATGGCAACCCACTCCAGTGTTCTTGCCTGAGGAATCCCAGGGGCAGGGGGGGCCTGGTGGGCTGCCATCTCCGGGGTCGCACAGAGTCAGACACGACTGAAACAACTTAGCAGCAGCAGCAGCAACAGCAGCAGCGTGAACCAGCCAGAAGTACACATGTATCCCCTCTGTTGAGCCTCCCTCCGTGCCCTCTAGGTTGTCCCAGAGCACCGAACTGAGCCCCTTGTGCCACACAGCAGCTTCCCACTAGCTATCTGCTTTATACATGGTAGTTTGTATATGTCAATCCTGTTCTCCCCATTCATCCCACCCTCCCCAGCCCTATGTCCACACATCCTTTCTCTGTGTCTGCGTCCGTATTCCTGCCCTGGAAATAGGTTCATCTGTACTGTTTTTCTAGATTCCACACATGCGTTCATGTATGATGTTTGTTTTTCTGACTGACTTCACTCTGTATGACTATCTCTAGGTCCATCCACATCTCTACAAATGACCCAGTTTCATTCCTTTTTATGACTGAGTAATATTCCACTGTATAGAGGTGCCATTATGCAGAGAGAAGGAGGTGGTAGAAGAGAGGGTCCTTTTCCCCTCCAGTGAGAATGTAACGAAGAAACAGGATGAGGGCTCTATCAAGGGAAGTTTTTTCTCCCAGTGAAAATTATATATAAGGTTCACTTGGGGGCTTCCCTAGGGTCTCAGTGGTAAAGAATCTGCCTGCCGATGCAGGAGACAGGTAGGAAGATCCCACATACCTCAGAGCAATTAAGGTCATGTGCCACAGCTGTTGAGCCTGAGCGCTAGAGCCAGAGAGCCACAACTACTGAACTCGCATGCTGCAGCCACTGAAGCCCAAACACCTAGAACCCACGCTCCACAGCAAGGGAAGCCACCACAATGAGAAGTCTATGTGCCTCAACCAGAGGGTAGCCCCAGCTTGCCATAACTAGAGAAAGCCTGCACAGCAACAAAGACCCAGCACAGCCAAAAACAAATACAAATTAAAATTTTTAAAAAGGATAAAGTTACTAGGGGAAATGGTGGAGTCACTTTCTTTTGAGATGGTTGACAATTGGATAGATTGTTGTATCTGCAACTGTACAAAGTCAGGCTTTAACACATTGTTCCCTTTGCTTACTCTCTTGTCTGAGTTCAGGGCGGGGAATGAATAGACTCACATGGACTATATCTTCAAACCCTGATTCTGAAGGAAGGAATAGTTTCTAACCTGTCAAAGATGCAGTAGTAATAATTGCATGTCTAACCTTTTTGGGTCTCTAAATCTTTGTGATCTAAAATAGGAAATTTCGATATGATATTCACTAGTACTGATCCCCATAACATTTAATGGATTTTTTAAGTTCAATATTATTTCTTTATTGAATTCTAGTGTTTGAGTATCCCACTCCCAACACAGGCACAAATGATTGTGAAGTTAGAGGAAGAATGGATACATGTATATGTATGGCTGAGTCCCTTTACTGTTTAACTGAAACTATCACAACATTATTAATTGGCTAAACTCCAATACCAAATAAAAAGTTCAAAAGAAAAAAAAAAGATTACATGACAAAAATTTTAGCTCTAACATTTAATGGGATTTTGACTAAGCAAGATTTTTTTTATCTTTAGCATAGTGAAGTGAAAAGTCAAGGGCTTCCCAGGTGGCTCAGTGATAAAGAATTCACCTACCAATGGAGGAGACGCAGGTTCGATCCCTGGGTCGGGAAGATCCTCTGGAGAAGGAAATGGCAACCCACTCCAGTACTCTTGCCTGAAAGTCAATCACGTCTGACTCTCTGTGACCCCATGGACTGTAGCTCATCAGGCTCCTCTGTCCAGGGAATTAGGCAAGAACACTGGAGCAGGTTCCATTCCCTTCTCCAGGGGATCCTCCCAACCCAGGGATCAAGCCCAGGTCTCCTGTATTGCAGGCAGATTCCTGCAGGCAGAACCACCAGGAAAGCCTTTTAACATATTATTTAGCAGTTAAGCCTAGACACGGGAGCTGGACTTGGTTTAAATCCTGACCCTGTCACTCACTCCCTAGCTCTGAGGTCCTGGGTGGGTTACATAATTTCTGTGTGCCTCAGTTTCCTCATCTGTCAGTAGGGATATCATACTGGCTACCTGATAGAATTTTTGTCTTTACATGCAAAGGCCTTAAAGGAACACTTGGCACATGGTAATCGCTAAAAACTGGTAATTTGTTATTTTTACTGAAACATGCGATGTTAAATCCTTGTTCACACCATGTAGTTCTCAAAGGTGTGCTGCCTAAAGGATGTCTTGCTCCTGGAGGGAAGCCTTTTTGGAGACACATTAACTCTTTCAAGCCACTGCATCAAAATCAAGTGACAGCCTAGTGAGTGCACTAATGGAGTTTCTTGCTGGAGGATTTTTATCAAGTCCTGTGCCACAGACTGATGATGCATGTGATCTTAGGAGACCTCCCCCTGACCACCACATTTTTAAGACTGTCTCTTTTTCACGCATAAACTAGAAATTACTCTCTAAAAAGAAATTTGGACATTTCTGTGCATTGGGGTATAGAATTACTGCTGTCTCCAGGAATGATCAAAAGGATGTTTGCATGAAGATAGGTACCACATTTGATTGAGGATGGGTTAAATAGGCTTTTTTATAACAATATTTATAAAGCATTGTTTTGTTTTTTTGCCCTCAGGAATAATTCGGGTTTCACACCAGCAGACACTGTAGCTGTCATGTTCTGTTCTACACACAAATCCCTCACGTTGGGTAAGTAATCCACAGACTGAAACATTGGCTTAATGTGACCTTCAGATAATGGCATCTTATGATTTTGAAATTCAAGCAACTTTTCAAATTAAATGGAATGCGGGTATTGTCTACTTTGTCACCTAAAGAACGGTAGCAAAGTGGGGATCAGTCATGACTCCGAAATACCATCATGAATTAAACTCACTTTTGTGAGCCTAAATGCAATAGTGTAGGGTTTAGCTTTACTTGTAATCATGTTTTCCATTCTCATAGGTTTTCAGGGTCAAATGTTCATGTTAAAAGTTGGGGAGTGGGGTAGTTGTGGGAGTTCAGTGAGCACAAACTTGGCTTTGGAAGGCCCTAGAGTGACCCCTGGAAGATGTTAACATATTTTCTGGAAGCTTCAGTTCAGTTCAGTTCAGTTCAGTCACTCAATCCTGTCCGACTCTTTGCGACCCCATGAATCGCAGCACGCCAGGCCTCCCTGTCCATCACCAATACCCGGAGTTCACTCAGATTCATGTCCATCGAGTCAGTGATACCCTCCAGCCATCTCATCCTCTGTTGTCCCCTTCTCCTCCTGCTCCCAATCCCTCCCAGCATCAGAGTCTTTTCCAGTGAGTCAACTCTTCACATAAGGTGGCCAGAGTACTGGAGTTTCAGCTTTAGCATCATTCCTTCCAAAGAAATCCCAGGGCTGATCTCCTTCAGAATGGACTGGTTGGATCTCCTTGCAGTCCAAGAGCCTTCTCCAACACCACAGTTCGAAAGCATCAATTCTTCGGCGCTCAGCCTTCTTCACAGTCCAACTGTCACATCCATACATGACCACAGGAAAAACCATAGCCTTGACTAGATGGACCTTTGTTGGCAAAGTAATGTCTGCTTTTGAATATGCTATCTAGTTTGGTCATAACTTTCCTTCCAAGGAGTAAGTGTCTTTTAATTTCATGGCTGCAGTCACCATCTGCAGTTATTTTAGAGCCCCCAAAAATAAATTCTGACACTATTTCCACTGTTTCCCCATCTATTTCCCATGAAGTGATGGGACCAGATGCAATGATCTTCGTTTTCTGAAGGTTGAGCTTTAAGCTAACTTTTTTACTCACCACTTTCACTTTCAGCAAGAGGCTTTTTAGTTAAGAACAGGGTGAAAATAATTGACATTAGTCTGAAGTTTGTTTCAGAGTGTTATTTCTATAAAGAAACAACAATATATTTAGTGATCGTGAACTCAATCTCATTGGTACCTAAAGTGAAATAAGTATGTATTTAATGAACAAAAATAGATCAAGAAAAGTGCTATTCTCTCCTTACCTTTACCCAGTTTAAAGGCATTATCCCAATAACCTATCCCGTTATCTAGAATCCATGCTTTCAGTCATTAAAGATGACTCATTAAGTAATGAGAAACTTTATGGAAACATCATTCACTAACTCCTTGGGGTAGTAGGCACATTGTGGTTAAACACATATTAAAAATTCCTTTACATTTTGACTTATAACTGACTTAACATTTCTCTAAGTCTGTTTATATTAAAGTTCAGTCTGTAAACTAGAAAACAAAGATATTTCATAGTGGTTTTACTAGCCCCAGACATTTCTGTCTGATAGAATTATTTTCAGTCTTGCAAAGTTGGGGAAATAATTTAGAAATTGGACATACTCTTAAGCAATTGCTATCTAGGACTTCAGCTTATTTGCATAAATTATATGTGTACTTGCCTGGGAAATCCCATGGACGGAAGAGCCTGGTAGGCTACAGTCCATGGGGTCACGACTGAGCAATNTTCAGTCTTGCAAAGTTGGGGAAATAATTTAGAAATTGGACATACTCTTAAGCAATTGCTATCTAGGACTTCAGCTTATTTGCATAAATTATATGTGTACTTGCCTGGGAAATCCCATGGACGGAAGAGCCTGGTAGGCTACAGTCCATGGGGTCACGACTGAGCAATTTCACTTTCACTTTTCACTTTCATACACTGGAGAAGGAAATGGCAACTCACTCTATTATTCCTGCCTGGAGAATCCCAGGGACCAGAGCCTGGTGGGCCGCCGTCTATGGGGTCACACAGAGTTGGACACAACTGATGTGATTTAGCAGCAGCAGCAGCTGCCCCTTCACTGCAGTATGTCTATTAGGTTTTCCTTAGAATCATCACCAAAAGAAAGCTGAGAGCACTTTGGAAGCTACTTTCTGGTTCTAGATTTTGTAAACCTGGACAAATCACTTACGCTCCCTGAACCTTAGCTTTCTCACTTTGTAAGGCTTTTTCTTACATTGTAAGGGTGTTGTAAAGACTGAAGATAAAACTTGTTAAGTATCCAACACAGGACTTGTCCATAATACAAGTCAGTCCGTGAGAAAATGTGTTCCGTGATGGTGCTGCGTGTAGGTTGCTGTGGCTGGAGCCGGAGTGCCCACCGAGAGAGCTTGGTGTGCTGCCTGGCACGTGACACATACCCTGAGAGCAGCAGCTATGATTAGTTATTGTTAACTGCGTTGGTCATGAATGTGTTACTGTTTCCAGGGTTTCAGTCCCCTGCCCTGGGTCTTGTTGATGCTCATTTAACAGATACGGTTTAATTGTTGCCCTCAGAAAGAATCCACCTGCACATTTCCCCCCATGTCGCTGTTACAATGTGACGCCGGTGCTCCAGGTCTCCTGAAAAGGAAGGGGCTTCTATAAAGGTAGGGAGGCCAGAGACTGGGTGCCTCCAGACCCCTCAGCAGTCGCGAGTCAGGGACCAAAGGAGCCTGTGTCGTCAGAGCAGGTGCTGAGCCCTGGTTGCTTCCGCATCTCTGCCCTGGCCTCTGAAACCCACCCCGCCCGTAGGATTTGCTTTTGTCAGGAAAACCCAAATGGATTGTGGGGTTTTTAATTTATTGTAATTTATTTTTGGCTGTGCTGGGTCTTCGTTGCTGCGTGTGGGTTTTCTCTAGTCACAGCTAGTGGGGGCTCCTCCCTAGTTGCTGTGTGTGGGTTCCTCGCTGAGGTGGCTTCTCTTGCTGGGGAGCATGGGTCCTAGGGCCTGTGGGCTTTGGCAGCTGTGGCTCGCAGGCTCTAGAACATTTGCTCAACGGGCTTAGTGGCCCCACAGCCTGTGTGATCTTAGTTCCCAGACCATGGATCGAACCCATGTCCCCTACATTGGCAGGCAGATTCTTAACCACTGGACCACCAGGAAAGTCCGTGTTTATTTTTTTCTCCATTATCTTCTCCTGTGCTGGAGCTGGCCATGATGAGCAAAGCTCTACCCGGGAAGCATACCTGGTCAGTATTCTTCTCTGTAAGCAAAATATTCATGCTGTTTTTTTTTTTTTCTTTTCATTTTTTTAACCTCAAAGTGATATCGTTCCATTCTTGATGTTTTCTGATTTTCAGTCATCTGAAAAATTAGATGAACACCAATCAAAAGTAGCTATTTTACTGAAAACATTGGCGTTATCTTGGACTTTTGCTTTTGCAATATTCTCCCATGAAATAGATACTTGGATCCTGCAATAATATTCTAGTATCATAACTAAGTAACCACAGTGGTGTAAATCCTTAGTTATTTCCATAAGATGGTAGACCTACTCTGTCTTGGAACTGCAAGTCCTAAAGACTCATCCTGACTCTTCCATTGAAACATCCCGGGGCGTTAGTTTCCATAGCTCCTGGATTAGGGAATTTAACTTGCAGCCCAGGATATTCTATTACACCTGGATCACACCTGGCTCTGCCTGCAGTTTCCTAGGTTGCATTTATAAAAATGACCTCTTTGCTGCCTTCTTATCGCAGTGAGAAGCCACAGAGCACTCTTATTTCTAAACACAGCAAGGGATGTTTGGGTCCTATTGCTTGAATGGCCTTGTTGAGCCCTATAAATTTAGTGTATCAGTTTCACAAGGTCCAAAGCGCATTTCCCTCTACTTGTGGCCTGCCGTCTCTGGTACAGAGGAGGGCACAGCAGTCACCCAAGCTACAGCCGACAGTTATCCTAATGGGACTTCTCATCTGCGTGGCAGTGACGAAGCATCACAATAAGTGTGAAGAGGTCATGTTTCAGAAAGCAGGGGGCAAATTTCAGGTAGGATCTTCACTCAGAGCGATACTTTCTCTTATTTCTCACCAAGATGAAGGACACCAGATTGAAATATATCTATTTGGCGTGTAGGAAATATATTTGTCCCTTTTGTGATCACTGCAAAATATTTCTTCTAGTGATTTTACACACATGTGCATACACACACATACACATAACATCTCAAATAGACTACATTAAGAAAACTCTATGAAATAACATTATTAGTATAACCAGTATTTGTATTTAAGAATAGATTATCGCAGGCCAAGTGGTACCCAGGTAACTAATGAGCCAAAGACGAAAACTCTGGTTTTGAGCAGCTTTCCGAGTATTCCCGTGTACATATGCTTGCGGTTTATTTTATTGTTCTTGTTTTTGCCCTGTCTCCATCTCTTCAACCTACTTGCATCTACACACATGCTGAATTTGATTCATTGCTTTTATTAGTGCATTTGCCATTGATTGATTAGTTCCTTGTATTAGTACTTTTTCTATTGATTGATTGCAGATGAAGTGACTATTTGACCTTTAATTATGAGGCTTCCTATTGAAAATGACATTGAGCTATGGCTCCACATAATCCATCTGGAAAGCCTGACATGATGCCATTCCCTGGAGTTCGTTCAGGAAGAAAGAGGCGGCCTGGAGGAAGTGCAGAGCTTTCAATGTGTTTCATCTAAAACAATACTACGGGGCTTGTTTACCTCTCTCCTGTAGTTGCAACTCAGGGTTGGAGGTAATTATATTTTGTCAAGAGAGCGTCACTTGCTGTGGGTTACTCCAAAAGCCATGAACTCTCCCAAACTCTCACCATCTAGTCTGATGGTGATATTTGTATAATAATGAGAAGGTATTTTACATAGCAGAGTTGGGGGAACAGCTCGCACCCTAGTTAACAATGGTTCAGTGCCCAGTCAGTCAATAGAGCTCATCAGTACAGAAATTTAATCTGTGGGATCCTGTGGAATTAGTATTTAACTTTTACTTCATTAATCTTTTTCTCTTGAGTGTTCAAATCACTTTGCTTATCTAGAGTTCTAATGCATGTAGAAAGTTCTCACTGTTCCTAGAAAGAGGATGTTTAAAGATGTTTGAGATCCTTAAGTGTATGTTTATGTTAGTTTTCACTTTTTCAAATAGCAAAATGAAAGCATATACTCCTAGAGTGTGTCAACTGACAAACGGCAGTCAGTTGTGAGACTCCAAGTCGTTTGCTATTTCCAAAAGCTTTTCTGAATTGAAGGAACGCTGTTTAAAATTTAAATAGAGTGTCGTGATCAATGTGTATTAAAAGTCCACTGTGGGTCTTACCATCTCTAGACATTTGTGTACAAAGACCAATCAAGGCAGCTGTTCCTCGTATTGAACTGCATTCTGAGTCACAGTCACACAGCTGGGCTGTGAGAACAAACTATGCATTAAAGCAGAAAGAATACAGCTTTTGGGGAGACATGGGATTCTGGAGAGGGTGGAAGGAATACAAACCTGATTCTCATCTGGATTCCAGTTCTCTCATCAAGTGTGAGTGAGTGAGTGAAAGTCAGTTGTGTCCAACCCTTTGCAACCCCGTGGACCATACCATCCTTGGAATTCTCCAGGCCAGAATGCTGGAGTCGGCAGTCTTTTCCTTCTCCAGGAGGTCTTCCCAAGCCAGGGATCAAACCCAGGTCTCCCGCATTGCAGGCGGATTCTTTACCAGCTGAGCCACAAGGCTGGAACAAATCACTTAACTGCTGTCAGACTCAATGTCCAAATCTGTAAAATGAGAAGATGGATAAGAGGATCCTTGAGATTCCTTCTAGTTTTAAGTTCCTATGAGTTAGGCGCTCAGCGACTGCTTGACAGATAATACCACCATTCTGTAACAGTTTCCCTGCTATATGTAAAAAGAAAGAGAGTTTTTTAAAGGAACGTCTATGGAGATAATGCTGTAATATTACAAGAAAGGAAATATGGCTGTTACATCTTCCTAGAGAGGCTCAAAAATGTCTTTATGCTCTGCAAAGAGCTTCACAGTGCTGGTGGTGGCACTCAGTCATTTCCAACTCTGCACACCACGGACTGTAGCCCTCTGCGGTCCTCTGTCTGTGGGATTCTACAGGCAGGAATCCCACAGTGGATAGCCATTCCCTTCTCCAGGGGCTCTCCCTGACCCAGGAATCGAATCTGCATCTCTTGCATCTCCTGCGTTGGCAGTCGGACTCTTTACCACTGAGCCACTTCAGGGTTTCATAGGAGAAACAAAATCTGAGAAGGGTCTTGCTTTCAATGTTCTTTGAAAGCTTTTCAAGAGTGCTAAAGGATTACCCCGCAACTTGGGCTAAAAAGATCATTTAATAACATCTGGGTTGTTTTCTCCAGGGGAAATGGAACTGAAATCTGCAACTTTGCATTTGTTTTTCTTATCCCATAAAGCTTCTCTGTGATTCTATTTGGCACATAAAGACTATTATCTTGATGAAGCTACCCCTACAGTTGGGAAGCACTTTTTTAAAGCCTTTAACCATTAAGTCATGTTACCTAAACAACCTTAAGTGTTAGCAAATCAATAATTATTATTTTTCATAAGAAGTGAAAGCATAGGAAAAAAATCTAAAAATGTATCGCAGGTCATATAATTAACAGAGACTAGATTCCAGGTCTCCTAACTTTCAGAACTGCATTGGACAATAGCATACATATAAAAGTTTTTCAAAGACCCAAAATTGCCAACCTGGTTCTGAGTATTGTAAGGATACACTGGCAGTGTGACTTTGAATCATTTAAAACCAATACAATATTGTAAAGTAATTAACCTCCAATTAAAATAAATAAATTTATATTTTAAAAAATTACTTCTGACTACATTGCTAGTTATAAGACAGTTTAAAAATATTCAGTATATATAATTGCAGCCATATGCATATATTCCTTGTGGCCCCATCACAAACTGGCACACAATCCTTATATTTTCTTTATTAACAAAAAGTTATATTCTATGTCAAGTGTTTCTTGATAAGTCACCCCTTACCTTTCATGGGGTATCACTGCCCTCTGTTCTTGCAGACTAAGAGCTACAGTGCTGTTTCACAATAAACTATTACAATAGAAATCAAAGTCCAGGGTAAAGACAGAAAATAGAAGCTTGTCTTTGAGGCATAACCGTAAATATATCTTTTGTCCTGTGGTTTGCTCTTAAAGCTGAAGTTCTGTAAGGAAAGGCAGTCTGGAGACCCCTACCATGTGGCAGATTATTATTTTTTTTTTATGAAATATAGTTGATTTACAATGTTGTGTTAGTTTCCCATGTACAACGAAGTAATTCAGTTATAAATATATATGTGTGTGTGTCTATATCTATATATTTTTTCAGACTCTTTTCCATTATACATTACTACAAGATGGTAAATATAATCCCCTGTGCTATATAGTAGGTCCTTGTCGTTTATCTGTTTTAAGTATGTGTGAATGTGCTAAGTTGCTACTCTCTCTCTTTTTAGTCGCCAAGTCGTTTCTGACTCTTGCGACCCCATGGACTATAGCCTGCCAGGCTCCTCTGTCCATGGGATTCTCCGGGCAATAACACTGGAGTGGGTTGCCATTTCCTTCTCCAGGGGATCTTCCCAACCCAGGAATCGAACCCAGGTCTCCTGCATTGCAGGCAGATTCTTTACTGACTGAGCTATGAGGGAAGCCCCACAGTCATGTCCAATTCTTTGTGAGCCTAGGGGCTGTAGCCCACCAGGCTCCTCTGTCCATGGGATTTCCCCAGGCAAGTATACTGGAGTGGGTTGCCATGCCCTCCTCCAGGGGATCTTCCTGACCCAGGGATCAAACCCATGTCTCTTATGTCTCCTGCACTGGCAGGTAGGTTCTGTACCACTAGCGCCTCCTAGGAAGCCTATATAGTAGTGTTTATCTATTCAACCCATTGTTGTTGAGTTAATCATTCAGTCCTGTCAGACTCTTTGTGACCCCGTGCACTGTAGCCCACCAGACTCCTCTATACATGGAATTCATACTTCTAATTTATCCCTCCCCCTACTTCTCCTTTGGTAACCCTGAGATTGCTTTCTGTCTGTAAATCTGTTTCTGTTTTGTAAATAAGTTGATTTGTATCATATCTTAGATTTCACATATGGTGATATCATATGGTATTTGTCTTTATCTGACTTCTTCTCTTAGTATGGTAATCTGCAGTTCTAGCCATGTTTCTGCAAGTGGCATTATTTCATTCTTTTTTATGGCTGAGTAATATTCTGTTGTGCATGTGTGTGTGTGCATAGATATATATATATCACATCTTCTTTATACATTCTTCTAGCATCTGCCAGATTCTTAAAGATGCCACTGAAATTAAAGGCCCAGTAGGTTTCACCTGGGCCTTTAATTAATAAATATCCAATTGAAGACATTTAAACCTCTCTGAGCTTCCCTAACCTGATGCCCAAGTACCACCCTTCTTCATGATACAGCAGATGTTCGTCATGTTCAGTGTTCGCCGGGACCAAAGCCCTGATGCCCCCACATTTCTGCTCCTTCTCCATGTTTCCTGTGCCAGGGACTGCCAGACATTTTAAACCACAACCTGCAGTTAGAAATACATTTTACAGTGTGATCCAGGAAACATTTGCATGTATGTAAGAAGTTTTACCAAACAACGTTCACCCTCACTTTCTGTGACATAGTCCATATTCCAGCCAAGTGCTAGATTAAAACCCATTGCATTGATTCTGTAACTCATTAACGGATCATAATGCAAGGTCTGAAAACTACCACTTTACATCTTGCTTGGTGAAACTATATTCCCTTTCTCAAGTACTCACCATGTCAGTTTTGGCGATTGCTGTGCCTTTTTCACTGAACCTTAACCCAAATTTCTGATCCCGCATGGGAACCAAAGCTGAATTAAGACTTGCAATGTTTCTTGATTGGCAGTAAGATCACTTCCATTTAGGTTTTGTTAACCCAGTTTACATAACAGAATTTCTATGCCTTTTGTTGTTGTGTTTTTTAAATCATTTCTCTATTCATGTTTTTGATTAGTAATAATAATAGCAAAGAAGATTAATTGGGTACTTAATAGGCTAAATGCTTGTTACAAGAAGTAATTTACTTAAAATAGTTTATGCCAGTGGTTCCTGTAGACTTCAGTGCCCAGGAGAGCCCACCGTTCTCATGGAAAATTCTCACTGGAATATTCAGCTACTATTTTATCAGAAAGAAAGTACGCCAGGGACTTCCCTGGTGGCTCAGTGATTAAGAAGCTGACTTCCAGTGCAGGGGACAGGGTTTCAGTCCCTGATTAGGGAACTAAGAGCTCACATGCTGCAGGGTAACTTAACCCTGTGAGCTGCAGTGAAGAGCCAGTGCAGCCAAAATTAAAAAAAGAAAAGAAAAATGTATTCCAGAGGAAGCTACAGCAAATGCTTTTATTATCCTGTATTTATCAGAGACTTACCTAATTAGCATAATGAATTCAGAAATAGGTTTCTATTGAGGAAATTACCGCCTTTTTGCTTTGTATGGTAAGTGTAATAAATGGACCTTCACTCATATGTAGACTGTCTTAAAACTTTAGAGTTGCACATTTCCCACTTGCTCGAAGAATCTAGGAAATCCTGTGTCCTGAATGTGAAATCCCCAGGGCTGCTCTGGGGGCCTGATCCCTGCGGGGTTTTGTGTTCAGCCTCTGTCTGGAGGCCCTGATGGCTCCTCAGGGGGCTCAGTGGTAAAGAATCTGCCATCCGAAGCAGGAGCCACAGTAGATGCCGGTTTGATCCCTGGGTCAAGAAGATCCCCTGGAATAGGAAATGGCAACCCACTCCAATATTCTTGCCTGGGAAATCCCATGGACAGGGCAGTCTGGTGGGGTACAGTCCATGGGGTCACAAGGGTCAGACACGACAGAGCAACTGAGCACACACAGAGGCCATGTAGTGCCCTGAGGCTGACCATTATGGTTACTGAACCCTGTGTTGAGAGCCCTCTTATGCCACGTGCTGGTGAGAACCCTGGACACACATGCTGGTGTGTCCCTGTCCTCACGGGACACATTTACTGCTAATATGTGCTAAGTTAAAAATATCTGTATCTGTGGAGCTTACTTTCATTCAGAACTGCTGGCAAAACTTTGGGGGTGGAGAAAATTTTCACCTACCTACCAAATTTCTGTAGCCACTCTCTACTACCTGCTGCAAGAATCTGGAACTTGTGCCTGACCAGCCTGGTGCAGGATGTCCCAAAATCCCGTTCCACACCCGAGCTTACATCACTCCCACAGTCACCGCCACAAGGGAAGTGATCTCGCAGGGGGACAAAGAGCTTGCACAGGTCATGTGACCCCAGGTGGCAGAGCCAGATGTCAAGCCAGGTCGGACTCAGCCCCTGTGCCCAGCTGCAACGAGAACTCCAGGAAGGAGGCTTATCCCTTGGTCACTGGTGTGAAAAGTCTAGGCTGGATGATCTCTGGGACCCTTCTGGTTCTAACAGTCAGTAATTCGCTCTGATTTTGAAAGACTTAAGTATAGCTTTAGAATCTTGAGTTATTCAGAGAAACACCATAAGATCAGTATTTCTTGAAAGGCAGCCCATAAAAATATAGCAAATTGCTCCCTTAAAAAAAAACAAAATGTAGATTAATGGGCCTTATTAGAGGGATTCGGAATTTTTAAGAAGACGACCTCAGAGCCTGACTTTTCAAACGTATTCTGAAAAGTAGAGTGTTTACACAAAAGTGTGAGAGCCACCATATCATGTGCCTCCGTAATCACGTCCCAGCTTCTAGAGAAGCTAACTCACCCACTCAGGTTCTCAGGTCTCAGGGACGGAGCAGCAACAAGAGAGGTCAGCGCTTACTCCCAGCAGCTTCACCGCAGCCAAGCCCGGCTCACAGTTGCTGCTACAGCTCAACAGCAAGGAGGCAGAAAACCCCAAATACTGCACAGCGGCACCTCCACCTGGGTACCGAATCTCTGTCCCTCTAGGCCTCTTCATGTCAGTTGTTCCTGGTAGAAGCTTTTCATTCCACAGTTTCACATTTCTTTCAAAAGAAAACCCACCAAGTCATAGTTCGAAGGAGCTCTAAAGAGTTTCGTTTTACACATTCATAAGCAACTCCCATGCCTGAAGCCACGTGCACCCTGTGCTTCTGAGAGGGAAACCTCCACGAGAATTCAGGGGCCCGTCCCTTCTGAGGGGGCCTTTGCCGCGTCCAGGAGGACCAACCACGGCCCGCCTTCCAGGGCTCCCTGTTCATCTCTGCACCCGCCGTCAGTTGCAGAGGGGATTGTCTATTATTATTAATATTTAGAAAGGTTGCCTCTAGCGGAACTAAAATGTGCATCACAGAACAACAGTTGTTTGCTGCGTTTGAAGTGGAGCATCACACCCAGGAGAGCGCCTTCACTTGAAGTTTCTCTCTCCCCATCTCCACTTGCAAACAGAGATTGATGAATAACAATGATTGTTTCAGAATTGCCTCTCTCCCATTATTTATTTGGTCGTGTCTCTTCCCAGAAACCCCCTTAATTGAACCAGACACTATAAACCAGTTTGCATGGATTTGATGACAGCCGGCTCCTTGCTTCTTTACAGTAAATAATAAAGGACTCCAAGGCTACAGAATGAGGTGACACCCACCACCTCCTCGTCCCCGTCTGCAGCCCATGCGAAAACGGCCAGCCAGATAGCAGAGTCAGCTGCCCATTCGTTAAAGCCATGGGGGATGCTGTAGGTTTTTGACAGATTGCCCTGGAGGCAGGAAGAGATGTAAAGTTGCACATAAAAGATTCCTGGGCCCCAGGAAGCCAGTTCATTTGGAAAGTCACCTGTCCTGAAGCTGAGCACGTTCATGGTTTTGGAGCAGTGACGTCTCCCAGGTTTGACCTCCATACGAGTACCCTGCTCTTCATACTAGCGTTACTGTACTCTAGTACTGCTAGAACAAGCTTTTTCAATAATAATAAAAAGCAACTCCTCTGCAACTGACAGCAAGTGCAGGGATGTGCAGGAATAAATAATGCCAGTGAAAAGAAGCTTTTAAAATATCATTTGCTCAACGCATGCATTCATTCAACAAGTGTTTCTTTCATGCCTAGTTTGCACCAGGCACCATTCTGGGCCCTATTCTGTCCACAGCAGTGGACAAAATACGAAAACATACTCCCCCTTATCCATCTTCCTTTCTAGCGGAGCTGAGCAAGCGAACACTCAGACATATGGTGAATCACATGATGGGAAGTGTGTGGAGCAATAAAACCAGAAAGGAGAATAAGAGGGCGAGATGGAGGCAGGGACATGTTAGGCTTAAAGGGGGCTTCGGGTCAAAGGCCTGTAGGAAAAGGGGAGCAAGCCACGCGAGGTATAGAGGGAGGAGGCTCCAACCAGAGGGAACGATGCGGGCAGGGACCTGAAGCCACAAGGGGCTCAGCAAGTGGGAGGCAGAGGACGAAGAGGCCGGAGTTCAGGGAGTGGAAAGTGTGAGAAGGAAGGGGAGGATGCTGAAAGGGAGGATGCATGATGTGTGCGAGACCCCATCGACCTGTCGTGAAAACTGCCTTCTATACAGAAGGCAAAGGCAAGGATCCTTGAGAGGTTTGAGTGACATCATGCAGCTCCCACCTTGGCTGCTGTGTTAAATAAGGACTGGGCTTGGCCAGGGCACAGGGTGCACCAGCGAGAAACAGGAAAGCCAGTTAAGAGCCTTTCATCCAGATGAAGGCTCAGGGTGCAGTGGTTAAAGGTAATAGTGGAGGAGTGGTGAGACGCTCTGGTGGTATTTTGAATCCCAAACCACTGGGATCTGCTGACGAATTGGATGTGTATATAAGAGAAGGGAATTAAAGATGATTCCAAGGGATTTGGCCTTGAGGGGACTAGAAGGGTGGAATTGCCATTTACTAGACTGGATGAACTTCCAGATGTTCAAGCTGGTTTTCGAAAAGGCAGAGGAACCAGAGATCAAATTGCCAACATCCGCTGGATTATGGAAAAAGCAAGATAGTTCCAGATAAACATCTATTTCTGCTTTATTGACTATGCCAAAGCTTTTGACTATGTGGATCACAATAAACTGGAAAATTCTTCAAGAGATGGGAATACTAGACCACCTGACCTGCCTCTTGAGAAACATATATGCAGGTCAGGAAGCAACAGTTAGAACTGGACATAGAACAACAGACTGGTTCCAAATAGGAAAAGGAGTACATCAAGGCTGTATATTGTCACCCTGCTTATTTAACTTCTATGCAGAATACATCATGAGAAACGCTGGACTGGAAGAAATACAAGCTGGAATCAAGATTGCTGGCAAAAATATCAATAACCTCAGATATGCAGATGACACCACCCTTATGGCAGAAAGTGAAGAGGAACTAAAAAGCCTCTTGATGAAAGTGAAAGAGGAGAGTGTAAAAGTTGGCTTAAAGCTCAACATTCAGAAAACGAAGATCATGGCATCCAGTCCCATCACTTCGTGGGAAATAGATGGGGAAACAGTGGAAACAGTGTCAGGCTTTATTTTGCGGGGCTCCAAAATCACCGCAGATGGTGACTGTAGCCATGAAATTAAAAGACACTTACTCCTTAGAAGAAAAGTTATGACCAACCTAGATACTTAGGTCCATCTAGTCAAGGCTATGGTTTTTCTAGTAGTCATGTATGGATGTGAGAGTTGGACTGTGAAAAAAGCTGAGCGCCGAAGAATTTATGCTTTTGAACTGTGGTGTTGGAGAAGACTCTTGAGAGTCCCTTGAACCACAAGGAGATCCAACCAGTCCATTCTGAAGGAGATCAGCCCTGGGTGTTCTTTGGAAGGGATGACGCTAAAGCTGAAACTCCAGTACTTTGGCCACCTGATGTGAAGAGCTGACTCATTGGAAAAGGCTCTGATGCTGGGAGGGATTGGGGGCAGGAGGAGAAGGGGACAACAGAGGATGAGATGGCTGGATGGCATCAACGAGTTGATGGATGTGAGTTTGAGTGAACTCCGGGAGTTGGTGATGGACAGGGAGGCCTGATGTGCTGCGATTCATGGGGTCCCAAAGAGTCGGACACGACTCTGCAACTGAACTGAACTGAGACTGGATGATATACAGATTTTACCCATGGAAGAGGGATGTGGGAGCAGATCAAGAGTTCCATCTTGAACGTGCTAAGTTTGAGATGTCTTTTCAACATCCAAAGGAGAGCCGGCTTTGTGAGACTAGAATTCTGGTCCAGGCTGGAGTGTTCAACTTAAGCTAAGCCATTAGGCTGAATGAGATCAGTACAGAAAGGGTAGACAGAGCAGAAAAGGGCTCTGAGCACTCGCCCCTGTGGCACTCCAGAGGTTAGGGAGGCTATGAAATTACTTGGAGAGTAAAGTGATATGTAGTTCAAAATCAGCCAGACATATAGACGTCCAAACCAGCCAGCCTCTATCTTCCTCACATTTCGTAAGGTTGAGGTGACCATTAAATCGGAAAGTAGACATGAAGTCACATGACACCCTCTGCAGACCAGGTGCTGTATCAGGCACATGAATTGCCTTATATCTCATTGGATCTTCACAAAAGCCCTGCACAGTAGTTATTATTGACTCCACTGCCCATGGTAGAAAACCAAGCCTCAGAGAGGTCAAGCAACTCACTTCAGTTTACACAGTGAAGAAAATCCCAAAGCCAGCACACAGCGACCACCAGTCTATCTCCAGAAACCTCTAGAATCCTCCTGCTCTCTCTTATTACCAGACCCGGCTTCTCAGCCCGACTCACATTAGAAGAATCACCTGTTGGTTACTCAGTCGTGTCCACCTCTTTGCAACTCCATGGACCGTAGCCCACTAGGCTCCTCTGTCTGTGGGATTCTCCAGGAGAGAACACTGGAGTGGGTTACCATTCCCTCCTCCATGAGACCTTCCTGACCCAGGCATCAAACCTGGGTCTCCTACTTTGTAGGCAGATTCTGAACCATCTGAGCCACCAGGGAATCACCTGGGATCATTGCAAAACTGCCTGGACCCTCCCCTGACCTATGTCCTCCAAATCTCTCAGGATAGACCCAGGTATCCCAGGTTTTACAGCTACCCGGGTGATTCTAATGAGCAGCTGGCACTGAAAACCACTGCCTTTGATCACTTCCTCTATTTGTGCACAGGTATGCTGCACTGTGATCCAGAAAGGATTACACGTGTTCATTTGCTAATAAAACTGAACATTTGTTTATGCTGATCTGTGAAAACCACAATTCTTTGTGCTTTGATTAGATATCTAAGTTAAGCAATCAGAGTTTAAAGAAAACTGAGGGGATTTAAAAAAACATTATTTCCAGAAATGGTTTCCAGAGTTTTCTTCCTCTGCCTGAAAGTCTTGTGAGTGAGGTCTTGGCTCCCCAGTCATTGAAACAGATGAAGGGCAGAAGTAGGTTTAGGTTAGAAAACAATTTTCTAGCCAAGTTTAACTACAGAAATGTGAGTCAGCAGGTAAATAACTCTGATTTCTCATCCCCAATCAGAACTGCCTTGTTCTTTTGTGTCAGAAGACGTCTCTTCTGAGGATTATGTTTATCATAAACATAGTACCATCAAAAAGGAAATTACCACCAGAGGGTGATTAACAGCCATGTTGACAAAAAGCGTGGGTGCATTTGGGTCACTGTTTGCTCACATTTACCGCTTAACTATGATTTGGACGCCTTCTGGAAGTTCCTCTGTCCATTAAGAAGACTATCAATGCGAGCTCTTAGGGAAAACTAAATTTAGGGTGTTGGACGCTGTGGCAGAATGTGAAAGTGCCTGTCATATACATCAGCCTCTTATTGCTGCAGCTGCTAAGTCACTTCAGTCGTGTCCGACTCTGTGTGACCCCATAGATGGCAGCCCACCAGGCTCCGCCATCCCTGGGATTCCCCAGGCAAGAACACTGGGAGTGGGTTGCCATTTCCTTCTCCACTGCATGAAAGTGAAAAGTGAAAGGGAAGTCGCTCAGTCGTGTCCGACTCTTCGCAACCCCATGGACTGCAGCCCACCAGGCTCCTCCATCCATGGGATTTTCCAGGCAAGAGTACTGGAGTGGGGTGCCATTGCCTTCTCCCAATCTCTCATTGGCTCACACTTAAAACGTCTCAAGTGTTTTCTTCATGATATAAAAGCATATCTTTAAAAAACCTGTAAAACTAGGCAAAGCTTCCCAGAGATGATCGGATGGGGCCAGTTCTAGGCTGGTGAGCATGTTACATCTCTTCCGATGACCCTATGTTATTTTTGTCATGTGAAATTCTCGTTCTATTTTTGAGGTTTCACATCCTGTGATTGTGAACGTTAGGCACATTTTTCTCTTTAGAAGACAAATGGCTCTTCCTTCACAGCCCAGAAAGGAAAAAAAGAAAGCTCCCACTACTTCCTTCCGCCCTGTCTCCATGAATATGATGACCCCTCCCGGAAGCCATCGCCGGCATCTGAATGAAGCCTCCGGGGTTTCAGCTCTTTAATACATTCTTGAATTCCTGTCTGCTAATTGCTCCTACAATGCTTCCAGACAGGTGAGGGTGTGCCTGATCTTCCGAGGCTGAAACCTGCTATTGGTAGAGTTAAATGTTTCATTGTCAGCATCTGGTGAGCCGGCTCAGGCCATTCATTAAACATCTTTTCCAATCAGAACATACCCGTTTCAAAACAGAAATAACACCAGCTGCTCATTGGGGCCTTTTCTTGCATCTTTATTTACATAAAACTTTCAGCAAAGGGGTAGGATTACAGCCCAGGTGATTGAAGGCCAAAATACAGTCTTTCATTTTCCGATTGGGCTGGAAAATGGTCAGAAAATGGTCATCGACCAACTTTTATTCAAAGTGAGTAAAGGCTGGTTCTCTAAGCTCCTCTGTCAAAAGGAATCTCTCTCTTCTTCGCAGAGCTTTATCTTTTCCTTGGGTTTTTCACCCTCCACTATTCTGTGTTAATATCAAACATCTCTTTCTTCCCGGTTCCTGGGTGCTCTTCCAGATCACCATTTTAGGCATGTAGGGTGGTGGAGGACACAGAACTGGGGACCAGTCTGCCTGGGTTCACATCCCAGCTAGGCCCTGTCGCTCGCTGTGCATGGCCTTGGGAAGATTTTTACTTATCTGCAGCCTCTCTTTTCTCATCTGAAAAGTGGAGATAATAACAGTAGCCTTACTCACATTATAGATGAGAGGAGTGAATGAGCTGATGTTGGCACACACAG
Source organism: Neotragus moschatus (assembly GCA_006410615.1). Taxonomy (NCBI): domain Eukaryota; kingdom Metazoa; phylum Chordata; class Mammalia; order Artiodactyla; family Bovidae; genus Neotragus; species Neotragus moschatus. The sequence goes on along the minus strand of SJYA01002348.1, from coordinate 102,913 downwards.
AAAGAATATCGTCTGCCTGACCCAGAGTAAGCCCTGTGTATTGGGTTGGCCAAAATAGTTGTTTGGGTTTTTCCATACAATGTAACGGAAAAATCTGAACTAACTTTCTTGGCCAACCCAATAATGATTTTTCTGCAATCTGTATTCCACCTGCCAACATTATAAATAAAGGCCAAAAAATCCATGAACTCCAGATACAGCTTCTGAAGTCCTCCCAGAGATGGGATGACTAAAATTACTGGAGAGATTGTTCCTCTCTCTTAGTAATGGCCTCGGACTTTTAGTTTGTAGCCTTGTATTTGGTCATTTTCCTGCTCTTCTAGGCCTAACTCTCCCTTTTGGATAAAGGGAGGTATATTTTTATATATTATTATAGTGTATATTTCATAGGGCTTCCCTGGTGGCTCAGACAGTAAAGAATCCACCTTCAATGCAGGAGATCGGGTTCGATCCCTGGCTCAGGAAGATCTCTTGGGGAGGGGAATGGCAACCCACACAGTATTCTTCTTGCCTGGAGAATTTCATGGACAGAGGAGTCTGGTGGGCTACAGTCCGTTGGGTCACAAAGAGACACGACTGAGCAACTAACACTTAGATAGTATATGTTTTATAATATATAAAATGTTATATGTTTGAATTCTGGTTTTGAAATGTGAAGGATAAAGTAGGAAAATAAGTTAAATAAGTTCAAAAGACACAAAGGACATTTTTCAATATATTTCCTCTCCTACTCCACAACTCAATACTCATTTCAAAGTTTGGGTTCCATGATTAGTCCAGTTTCTCTCCTTCCTACTATATCAAATATGTATTTCTCCTGTGAAATATAACCTTCATCTGGAGGAATGTGTAAATGATTCCCTTTATAGTTCAGCAGAGCAACTAGGAAAGTTTAACAGAAACATCGACTTAAACTTCAGTTCAGTTCGGTTCAGTCGCTCAGTCATGTCTGACTCTTTTGCAGACCCAAGGACTGCAGCATGCCAGGCTTCCCTGTCCATTACCAACTCCTGGAATTTACTCAAACTCATGTCCATTGAGTCGGTGTTGCCATCCAACCATCTCATCCTCTATCATCCGTCCCCTTCTCCTTCCACCTTCAGTCTTTCCCAGCATCAAGGTCTTTTCAAATGAGTAAGTTCTTAGCATCAGGTGGCCAAAGTATTGGAGTTTCAGCTTCAACATCAGTCTTTCCAATGAACATATCAAATATATATTTCTCCTATGAAATACAACCTTCTCCTGGAGGAATGTGTAAATGATTCTCTTTATAGTTAAGGAACTAGGAAAGTTTGATAAAAACATCGACTTACACTTAGCATAGCTAAATAACAGCTGACTATACTGAAAAGAAACGGAACTCTGAGTCTTCCTAAGTGTCAAGGGGAGGGTGGTAGAAGAGCCCTGTAAAGACTGCAGACGGGATGTTTGGGTCCAGTTGGTTGAAGCACATGGCCAAAACTCCCCATGTGGATTTCCACGTGTCCCTTTGCGTCTTATATGCCATCTACAGAGATAGCCGTAGGATGCTTTTCAAGCCTCAGAGGTTGGGAATTAAAATTCCACTTGTACTTACCTGTGAAACTGGTATAAGATTGTCCTGTTTTTCTGTCAAAGGGCTAGCCAAGGGGGTTGGTTGTTAGCCATCCCCTAGCTGCTGCTGATGTTGCATTTGTGTTCAGTGATTTGGAAATGCCCTCATCTACGTGGATTCCCTGAACCCATCTCTGGGACGCTGAGAAAACCAGAGAGCTCTTATTTGCATATATTATTTAGTTGCATGTCATTTTAGATGTCTCCTTCTACATGAAGGACAAAAATCTTTTCTTCTGGGGTTCAGAAAGCAACAACAGAAGTCTTGATGGTGATGGGACTTCCCTGGTGATCCAGTGATTAAGACTTCGCCTTCCAGTGCGGGGGACGCGGGTTCCATCTCTGACCAGGGAGTTAAGATCCCATATGCCTCGGAGCCAAAACACCATGATAAACAATATAAGCCACATTGTCACAAATTCAGTAAAGACTTTGGCTATCAGTTCAGTTCAGTTCAGTCGCTCAGTCGTGTCCGACTCTTTGCAACCCCATGAATCGCAGCATGCCAGGCCTCCCTGTCCATCACCAACTCCCAGAGTTCACTCAGACTCATGCCCATCGAGTCAGTAATGCCATCCAGCCATCTCATCCTCTGTTGTCCCCTTCTCCTCCTGCCCCCAATCCCTCCCAGCATCAGAGTCTTTTCCAATGAGTCAACTCTTCGCATGAGGTGGCCAAAGTACTGGAGTTTCAGCTTTAGCATCATTCCTTCCAAAGAAATCCCAGGGCTATGGTCCACATTAAAAAAAAAAATCTTAACGAAGTCCTGATGGTGAAGTCACAGCAAAGTTAAACTGGCAGTTTTCAGTTACAGATGGAATGATAGGAAAAGAACAGGGAAGCACATAAAATGTAAATCATCAGCAAGGGAAGGGCAGCCCAGTGTCGAAATACCTTAAAGGAACTTGCCTGGTGGTCCAGTGGCTAAGATTCCATGCTGCTAATGCAGGGAGCCCGAGTTGGTCCCTGGTCAAGAACTAGATCCCACATGCCACAACTAAAGATCCCGCATGCCTCAACAAAGATGGAAGATCCCAAGTGCCACAACTAAAACCCAGTGTAGCCAAATAAATAAAAATGAATAAATACTAAAATAAAATACTTGGGAGAACTTGAGCAAAAGACCAGTCACTTAGATAGGCGTGAGTGAGAGCAAGTCACATAATTCCATGACATCCTGACTGCCTTCCTAAGGGAATCTGCAGGAGGTCGACTTGCTAGCCTTTAGAATGTTCCAGAATGGGTTTCAGGGGACATCCTACGCAAGCCAGAAGTAGGAGCATAATGTAATGCTGAGGGCTATGCAGACTAAACCCCACCTGCTCCCACAGGCCACACCTGAGGACGACTCTTGACTAATCTGGTGAGCCTCTCTCTGACAGACGGCAGACCAAGCCATACCCACCAACCTGGAAGTGGGTTGCCGTTCTTTTTAACTCACTCTAAAAGAGAGACAAAAATTAGAATGACCCAGATGCTTACTGCATCCGTTTTGCCCATCAGCTTTTCTCCTAGATGGCAGTGCTGCGCTTCCTCACTGCCCTGTGCTGTGACTCTGTGGTTGGGTGGTGTTTGCTCTGGCCCAGCGCTCTCTGTCTCCTCTCCTGGATCAGTGAGTAAGAACATGAGCTCCGTGAAGGCAGGGGCTCCAGGTGGGGCTGGTTCAAGGCTTCTCTGTCCATGAGATTTTCTAGGCAAGAATTATTTACTGTACCTGGAATAGTGTCTGAAGACTTGCTACTTACTAGACATTGTATACTGTTTCCATTTATGTCTATTAAGGAGAAAAAAACCTACAAAGTAGGTACATTTTACAGATGTGAAAACTGAGCCCAATGAGAGTAACAAGGTGGGATTCCACCCAGGGCTCTCTTGTGTCTTGTATCAGCCTTCCTAACAGCTATACTGTACCGCCTCTTGTAGGCTACTGGACATAGTAAATTATAAACCTCTGTATGAAGCAACAGCTACGTTAACTGAAAATTAGCTTGCTTTAGGATAATCCTGAAAGTCTTTTCTTATCAACTTCTTTTGGAATCATTAGTTCATGTCCTATAAATGGCACATAATTGCCCCTTTGTTGGTTGCTCAGATGGTAAAGCGTCTGCCTGCAATGCAGGAGACCCGGGTTTGATCCCTGGGTTGGGAAGATCCCCTGGAGAAGGAAATGGCACCCCACTCCAGTACTCTTGCCTGGAAAATCCCATGGATGGAGGAGCCTGGTAGGCTACAGTCCACGGGGCTGCAAAGAGTCTGACATGGCTGAGCGACTTCACTTTCACTTTCACTTTAGTGGTTGGAATAAATCAGCATCGAGTTTGACTTTCTGTGAGCGTTTGTCTCTGAAGAGAAAATATGTGTGTGTGTGTGTGTGTGTGTGTGTGTGTGTTGAAGAAATGTGTGTGTGTGTGTGTTGGAGAAAGGGACCCAGACTGGCATTTAGTGATGCTGGAAAAAGAGTGGCCTTCTTGGATTACATTATGAAGGGGAGACCATGTATCCCAGTGACTCTTACAGGCAAACATGGGCTTTTAAGCTGAGAGATTCACAAAAAAGGAAGAGATAGAATTCAAACAACAATGTGTAGGACATTTGACGAGTAAAATTATGGATGTTTCTAACTAAGAACAAAGTGAACAAAAGTGGGAAATCTCCATGACAACTAGAGAGTGAAGCAACTGGATTCCAGATTGGCCTGCAGCTCTCTTCAAAACTCCTTGGAAAGTCTGAGAAAGCATTTAAACAGAAAACAAGTCAAGTGAATTCAGGCGAATGAATCTCTGAAAGACAGGAAATGATCCAGGTGATTGGAGTATTCTCTCTCTTAGGGAATTGGGAAAGTAAGTGAAATAAGTTCAAAAGACACAAAGGACATTTTTCAATATATTTCTTCTCCTACTCCATAACTGAATGCTCATTTCAAAGTTTGGGTTCTGTGGTCAGTTCAGTTTCTCTCCTTCCTACCATATCGAATATATATTTCTCCTGTGAAATACAACCTCTTCCTGGAGGAATGTGTAAATGATTCTCTTTATAGTTCAGTAAAGCAACTAGTATTTGTTCTTGTTCGGGCTTTTTCAATGGGAAACATTGCTTCATCCACTGTTCTTAAATAATCAATCATTCATGTATTGAGTGGGGGGCTCAGCAGTAAAGAATCTGCCTGCAATACAGGAGAGGCAGGAGATGCTGGTTCAATCCCTGGGTCGGGAAAATCCCCTGGAGAAGGAAATAGCACCACACTCCAGTGTTCTTGCCTAGAAAATCCCATGGACGGGGGAGCCTTGCAGTATACTGTTCATAGGGTTGCAAAGAGCTGGATACAACTGAGCACACACGCATGCCACTGTGCTTAAACACTGCAGGAGATTAAAGGGCTTTGCCGATGTTCAGAGGGAAACAAAACTTGTACAAAAGAAAATCATGGCATCATAAGCAAATGCTAAATTTATGGGATGCAACTGTTGCAAGAAAGGGGACCCCTTCCAGGGCCCAAGAGTGGGCTCTTGTCTAACACTCAGAAATGAATTGTCCAGTGAGACACGCATGCCGACAAAGCCAAGACTTTATTGGACAGGGGCGCCCAGGCAGAGAGCAAGAGGGTAAGGGAACCTAGGGCGACCACTCTGCCCCATGGCTCAGAGTCTCGGGTTTTATGGTGATGCGGTTAGTTTCTGGGTTGTCTGTAGCCAATCATTCTGACAGGGTCCTTCCTGGTGGTGCATGTATCGCTTACCCAAGATGGATTGCAGTGAGGAGGATTCTGGGAGATTGTTAGAACATATGGACTGGAGTCTCTTCTCTCCTTTTGACCTTTCCTGAATTCTTCTGGTAGGTGGTAGCCTGTTAGTTCCAAGTTCCTTACCAGGAACTCCTGTTGTAAAATAACTCATGTAAGTGGTTACTGTCTTGCCTGGCCAGGACAGGTGGTGTCAGTCAGTGGGTCCCCTAACACAACTAGGAAGAGAGGCTTCATTCTTCAAAAGAAGAAGAAATCAGTAGGAAGCCCACCTTTATGGTGGAGGAAAATGTAAAGATGAGCCTGCAAGAATCCATAGAATTTAGTCACCCAGAAAGAAAGGCCAAGATCCAGGCAGGGGCTCAGCGTTCACAAAGACACGTGCTAGGCCTGAGCCAATGACGGCAATTGGCAACTGGAGTTAATATAGAGAAGAAACACGCGGACCCAGCGGGGAAGGAGGGTGGGACGAAATGAGAGGAGCCCTGACATACATGCGCTGCCGTGTGTAAAGTGGCTAGCTAGTGGGAAGCTGCTGTGCAACACATGGAGCTCAGCTTGGTGCCCAGTGATGGCCCAGAGGGCTGGGAGAGAGCTCCAAGAGGGAGGGGATCTGTGCACACACAGAGCTGATCCACTCTGTTGTACAGCAGAAACCAACACAACACTGGAAAGCAATTATACTCCAATAAAAAAAAATGTTAAAAATAAAAGGTAAACCATTGTCTAATTCTGCCTCTATCACCTAACCAATGTATGATGTTAGGCAGGTCATTCTAACCCTCGGTTGCCTTGGGTTTCATCAGGGAAATCGCCACTTGCTTCTTAGGGCTTGTTGTAAGGATTAAATGAGATAATGCAAGCAAAGCCCTTACAAAATGGCAATGTCGTAATCCTTCTCTATTGATGTTGAAAGGATAGAGGATTTGATGAATGGGCACTGGAAAGTCATCATAATTCTTGAGCAGGATCTTGGCTTTAATTAATGTGGGTCTTAGGAAGATTAATCTGGCTGTGGTTTGTAGGATTGATGAAGGGAAGAGTCTGAAGACAAGGGGTTCTGTCAGGAGGCCGAGAGTCATTTGGCTTGATTTTATGAGGAACTGAATTGGGAAAGTGGCCGTGAAGACTGAGGGAGAAGGACAGCGCTGGATGGAGAAGAGACTGTCCAGAACTCAGTGACTTGATCTAAAAGTCAAAAGACAGGTGGAGTTAGTCAGAGGTGAGCCCCAAACTCTGAGCTGTAGAAACCAGGTAAGCATGTGCCAGCCCTGCACTCAGAAGGGAAGCCAAGGTCATCGGGGCAAAAGCTACAGAAAGCAGGTCCCAAGAAGGCAGGGATCTGGTCTGTGTTATTTCTCTTGATGTCCTCAGCACTCGAAATAGTAACTCACATATAGCAGAAGGCCAGAAAGTATTTTTTGAATGAATGATGGATGGATGGAATGAAAGAATGACTAGATAGTGAGAGCATCATGCATCTGCAAGTAAACTCTGAACAATTACGTAAAGTAGATGGTTTCTATTTTTTACTTATTTGGCCATGCCAGTTTTTAGTTGTGGCCTGCAAACTGTTAGTTGCAACATATGGAATCTAGCTCCCCCACCAGGGATAGAACCCAGGCCCTCTGCAGTGGAGCAAGGGATCTTAGCCACTGGGCCACCAGGGAAGTCCCAGTAAATGGTTTTTATATTCTGAGTAATAGAGCAGCCTTCTATATAAAGGTCCATATTTAAACTAGGGGGAGGAAAAGTATTTCTCAGGAAAAATTTAAAAACCATCCATCCAATAGAAAGAGGTAACTATTAAAACTTAGAACACTGATACAAAGGGAATTTTCTAATTCAGAGAACATAAAATAAACATGTTCAAAATAGGGGAAAGAAAACCCCACTTGTTCTGGTATGTATTGTTTTATCCTTCCCATCCTGGGTATAGGATAAAAGAAACCCCTTACTTGCTTGTTAGAAGAAGAAAGCTCGCACTTGAAGTTCTTACTTGGCAGATGTCAGTTGAAAGCTCTGCTTATGGAATATGCCGCAGTGTCAAAGTCTGTTGGATAATTTTAGACGAATGTGTCATGTGTGACATGGAAATATGGCATGCTGTACATTAGTGATTTCCCAAGTGTTTGGAGCAGGTAGGAATGTGCTGAGAAAGTGCTCTTTATCTCTCCACACAGTGTAGTTGTAGAGCAGTGGGGAAATGCTTTTGGTGGAAATTACTTTAGTCAGAAAAAGAATCCATTTACAATATGCGCCTTCTAACATCTTTCAGACAATGCATTGTATTAAAGAGGCATTTTTTGATTAATGTTTTATAAACATTTTTCAGCATGACAGCTTAAAGTCCCTGTAAAATTGTAAATGCGCGCATGGTGTTCACTTCCATAAAGTCAAACGCCATCTCATATAGTCTAGTCGGATCCTGTCAACCACAGTGACACAGAATCAGTACCTGGGAGCATTAAAATTAATTTGCTTCATTTATATTACTGCAGTGATCGCAAGATGAAAAGAGTCCTATATTTAAATTTTACTTGAAAAAGAAAACTCTTTCGAGTAAGTTTGTTTGGCTTTTTTGAAATTATTGCCTGTTTTTTTCTCCCTAGTTAATGAATGGAGTGAAAATGGAGTGATAGTCTACACAGTAACTTTATGATGGGGACTGGATTAGCACAATTCCAATCCTTCAGCACTCTCCTTCTGAGCACTAAGATGCTCAGAGATGAAGGCAAAACAGTCGCTGACCCTGAAAAGCCCACAGCTTAGTAAGGGTCACACACACATACACATACACACACACACAGAAAGCAAGCAGTAATAATAAATGCAGCCAGTGCTAGGCTGGAATGAGCCTCAATTGGGTAAGCGTAGAGCAGAGGAGGCTTGAGACAATAAGGATGACTTCCCTGAGGAGGCAAGTTTGGGAACTGAGAGCTTAAAGATTAGGCAGATCAAGAAGTAGGTGACAAGAATTCTGGGCAAAAAAAGAGCTCATTGGCAAAGATCAAGAGGCGAGACCTCTTGAGCCTAGGGGAGGGCAGAGCTAGAAGGAGAGGGTACTGTGCTCTCCGTGGCTGGAGCACAGGGGGAGTCGAAGGGCGGGGTGGTGAGCCGTAGAGGGTTGTACTCAGTCTGGCTCCTGACTAGCAAATACCCTGCACAAGACAAGCCTGAAGGCAGAAAGCCCGGTGTGGGGAGAGCTGGGGTGGGGCACAGGTGAGGCCCTCTGTGCCCTGAAGGAAGCTTACGCGTGCTGTAGTTAATCTGTTCAGCGAGTGCTCGCTGAATGAATGAATGAGTGACAGGGCGAACTGTTAAAAGGGTGGGTGAAGAGGATGAAAGGGCGGTGCATTATATGGCTGCTGGGAAACAAGATCTAGCCCATGTTCTCTGGTTTGACTTGAAGACCAAGTTTTGCCAAATTCATGGCCAGGTGACAGAAATCGCAGGGTGGGAAGTGCAGTGGCCGGTGCTGGGGATCTGTCTGTTGCATTTCCAGTGTTCATCCTGACAGTGCTGGAAACCCAGCCAGGAGGCCCTAGAACAGAGGCCATAAACTCACTGCTTCCAAGCGATTGTGGCCACCGCCTGGACCACTCGGGCGTGGGGAAGTTAATTCTCCTCTCCTCACTCACTTCTCCCAGCTTCTCTTTCTACTCTGACTCTTGAGAAAATGAAAAGGCGCTGAGCAGAAGCTACTGATTTGGGGCCAGAAGGGCAGACAGGGAGAAACTGAAGGAAGCATGGGAAAGAAAGACACAGAGGAGACGGCAAAGACACTAATGATTGAAAAGGAAAGTGACTCATCAGATGATTGAGAAGTAAGGGAGCATTCCAGACCGAGGGGACAGAAAGGTTCCCAACACAGAGAGCTTGCCTCTGGAGCCTCCATCCCTTCATGCAGAGACTAACCTGTCGTGAATCCACCCTGAGAGGGTGACAGGACACAGCAGAGGGACCTGACCCTCATCTTCGGAAGCCAGGTTTTCCTCTCTGATTTTATTTTCAATCATATTTTTAACAGTCACCAGGAAGAGTGGAGATAGGAAATCTAATTAACAATGAACAAGAATGAGAGATTCACTGGTGGCCCAGTGGCTGAGACTCCACGCTTCCAATGCAGGGGGGCTAAGTTTGATCCCTGGTTAGGGAACTAGATCTCACAGGCCTCATCTAAAGATCCTGTGAGCTGCAATGAAGATCGTAGATCCCATGTGTCGCAAGGGAGACCTGGCACAGCCAAATAAATAAAGTTAACCAGAAGGTATTGCGGGCTCACAAAGTGGTGAAGGGAATTCCCTGCTTTGCTTGACAAATGGCTACAGCAGCTGCCAGTCATGGTAGAACCCTCTCTTGAGGTGGATGGCTGGGGTGCCAGGCTGAGTGAGAGAGGGTCTGTGTCTCCAGGGTGAGTCGGGCAAACGCACCAGCCCATCAACCCAGGGACAATTAAACAGCTGGAAAACTGGAAAGTGGAGAGGGGACAATGAATAGCCGGAGCTGGGGGAATAAAGGAAGAAGTTGGAGATCTCAGAACTTGTAGAAGTCTGGAGAGGAAATGAAGGTCAGCCTTCCTAGGATGGGGCATAAGGGGCTATCCAGTGGGGCTAACCCCCAGGCACCTGCCCCTTCTCCAGACTTCCTGTGGTGCCCTCTCTGGGCAGAACCATGCAGGGAGCCATGAACTGATGAGGAGGAGTGATGTTTGCAGAGTCCCAACCCCGTCAGCAAATATGTACAGAGGAGTATGTTGGAAGATGAAATGAAAGAACTGAAGAACCAGCCCCAGGCCAGAAGAGAACTTCACGTGCGTTGGTACTAGGGACCACAGGAGGCAGAAGGTCAGTTGTACTCTGGAAGCTTCTGAAAGTCAGCTTCCATCTGGAGTTCTCTTGCAGCTATGAGACTAGGCCTCACAGTTACTGAGCTCCTGGCTGATGTGAAATCACAGGAACACCCCTGTGAGAAGCAGGGGAGTCCAAGGTCTGCTGCCCCAGGAGCACTCCTGGGAGGAACCCGAGGGGAGAGAGTCCCAAAAAGACTCTGGATCGGAGAGCTCTTTGCAGCCCAGGCCCTCTTCTGCTTCATGGAACCACCATCCCCAGGACGTCTTGAAGACCTCAGAGGCCTTGACCCCGGCCTGACACACAGAACTGGAAACCCAGGGGACCTGGATTGCAGTAAAGACCCCACCTCTTGGGAAAGTTATCCAGCCTCTCGGCATTTCATTCATACGGAAGAGCCCTTGACAGCACCTGGCATCTAGTTAAGTGCCCACCGCACACAGAAACATGATTGTCATCATTACTGTTATCTTTCATCACACTCCAGGGAGCTGCTGAGGTCCTTTCCATTATGATACCCTGTGTATCTTGCTTATTGGAGAGGTAGCTCTGCAACTGTAGCTGTGAACTTGCTTTGGCTTCCTGAAGAACATCACAGAGCTTGCCTGAGCGTAGCCAAGAAAGTAGAACTCAGGTGATTTGGCCCAGCAGCCATGGGCCTTGAATTTTGAGCAAGAAATCCCTGCTCTGCTCACTTTTAGAAACAAATACTTCCATATTTATATCATTTGCTCCCTTTATGCCCTGCTGTTACTCCACCCCACCCTCCAACTCGTTCACATCATCCTTTTGGGCCAAATAACCTCTCCTGAGAATTTCCCTGGTGGTTCAGTGGTTAAGAATCCACCTTCTAATGCCAGAGACGCAAGTTCGATCCCTGGCCAGGGAACTAAGATCCTACATGCCTCAGCACCACAACGAAGATCCAAAGCAGCCAAACAAACAAAAAAAAGTAATAGCCTTTTCCAAAAATAAGAAGAATATATGTTTAGATCTTCTTTGTTTCTCATTGTAATAACTTTCTGGAACCGTAATACTGGATGTTGCAAATTCAAATCCAATAAATGGATCAAGCATATTACATTCAAAAACAAAGCTCCTTTGTTCTTTATATTAGTGAGAAGACAGATACTGTGCAAGACTAAACATTTGGTGCTTTGCGAGAGACATTGTTTGGGAAGAGTTAAGTGTTTGCAGTTGATGGCAATGATATGTGAGGCTATGAAAAAGAAAGCAGCCATGAAATACATTTTTGCATAAAGGTTTGAAATTTATGAGAAGGTAAAAATAATTGAAAAAGCAGAGCTTTCCTCACCGGGTTATAATAAAACCTTATTTATGGGCCATCATTGCATGTGTTTAGGAGCTTGGTTCCCTTTCAGTGGCTGTTCTCAGAGAAACAAAAAGAAAGCTAAGCTCTTAAAGCTGTTCAGATGACAAAACTGACGTGCATACACAATCTGCTGATGACTGGGTCACATTAAAGCAATTGGTGGTAACAGTCAAATCACCAGAGTCTGAATTCGGTTATAGAAGCTTAATAGGTACACATGCGAGGTGGGTACTTACAAACTCTGCACGCTTTGCCATGGTACAGTAGAGCCGCAGACTCATTTAGTAGTAGTATTCATTTACCTAAGTTCCGGTAAGACCTTCACTGTGGAGTTTAATCACTCAGCACAGATTTTAGAATTTTCATCTGCCATACACAATACTGCTTAAAGCGCTTTGAGCTTCTTGGCCAAAAGAGTGGGCAAAGCCTTTATGACTGTCTCTTTGGCTAAAGTACCCTCCTCTTTATCTTATCAAATCCTTTCAGCCCCAAAGTGAACTTAGGTGCTTTGAAATGGTGTCTAGCAGGCCTCCATAAAGACCAGTGGAATGTTTTACTGCTAAGCAAATGATCCATTTCCAACCTCTATTGGTATGCCTCAGTCTTCTCAAAGCAAGTGTCTTCCACACTGTCTTCTCTCTTCTCCTTGTTAGACAGGCAGTGAGAATTACCGGTGCCCTTGAACTGACCCCCTTTTCAGTTTGAATCTGTTCTAGAGCTTTGAGCTTTACATAATAAAAGGAAGATGGAAAGGTTTGGTGATTCATTTGAGATGTTCCCTGTTTGGTTCTGTGAATATCCACAGGGGAAAGATGGTGCATGCCCGTGTCCAGTTTTAAAGGCCCGTGTCTTTAGTTTGATGACAGACTGAATTTGCCCCTGGGTTTTCTGTCCTCTTTGTTCATCAGGAATCCCAATGCTGAAGATCGTGTTCGCAGGCCACGAGTACCTCTCTTTAATATCCGTCCCCTTGCTCATCTACCACCCGGTGCAGATCCTCCTGGGAAGCGTGCTCGTGCCAACAATAAAGTCCTGGATGGTGTCAAGGCAGAAGGTGAGACTCTAGAAGGATCTTCTTTGGATCCAAGTCATATTGAAATGCTATTTCTGAATCTTAGCCATTCATACATGTTAGCATTTGCACATACAACCTTGTTCTCAAGTACACGCTTTCTTAACTAAATTCAATAATAATGATGCATTAATCCATTTCAATTTGAACAAGAGAGCTGAGGACCAACTGTTCTACACTGTGATAAAAGCACAATGATACTTAAAATGCAGTCTTTAAAAGCCATTTTTAATTTGCTCATGTTGCTCATATTACAGTGGAGTAAAGGTTCAGTAAATATACTCAAAATATATGTGCCCCACCGCTCAGATGCCTACCATCTTTGCCCCGCCTCTTCATTCACATGTGTCCTGATTACACATTTTTCTAAACATAATGCTGCTGCTGCTGCTAAGTCGCTTCAGTTGTGTCTGACTCTGTGTGACCCCACAGACGGCAGCCCACCAGGCTTCCCCGTCCCTGGGATTCTCCAGGCAAGAACACTGGAGTGGGTTGCCATTTCCTTCTCCAATGCAGGAAAGTGAAAAGTGAAAGTGAAGTCGCTCAGTCGTGTCTGACCCTCAGCGACCCCATGGACTGCAGCCTTCCAGACACCTCCGTCCATGGGATTTTCCAGGCAAGAGTACTGGAGTGGGGTGCCATTGCCTTCTCCTCTAAACATAATAGCACTTGGATTTACCTAGAATGTCGCTTTCTCTTTAATTTTCCAGACACTTCACAACTTCTTTGTATTGCCAAACTATGTGTTTGGGAATTAAATAAGAGTTCAGTAGCAAACGAGGCCACACAGTGATGTCAATTTCACCACACTCGGCTCAGAAGCCTTCTTACTTATTTGATATTTGCGGATTTATAAAATTACGTGCGCTAAGTCACTTCAGTCATGCCCAATTCTTTATGACCCTGTAGTCTGTAGCCCTCCAGGCTCCTCTGTCCATGGGATTCTCCAGCCAGTAATACTGGAGTGGGTTGTCATACCCTCCTCCAGGGGATCTTCCCAACCCAGGGACTGAACCCACATCTCTTATGATATCTCCTGTGTTGGCAGACAAGGGTTCTTTACCTCTAGCACCACCCAGGAAGCCCCAAATTGTATATCAAATTAAAAACCAAAATAAAACAGAGTGAGTGACTCACACAAAATGCAGATGCAGTATTGGAGTTTTAGCATCAGTCCTTCCAATGAATATTCAGGACTGATTTCCTTTAGGATTGATTGGCTGGCTCTCCTTGCAGTCCAAGGGACTCTCAAGAGTCTTCTCCAACACCACAGTTCAAAAGGATCAATTCTTTGGCACTCAGCTTTCTTTATAGTCCAACTCTCACATCCGTACATGACTACTGGAAAACCACAGCTATGATTAGACAGACTTTGTTGGCCAAGTAATGTGTCTGCTTTTTAATATACTGTCTAGTTTGGTCATAGCTTTTCTTCTTCAAGGAGCAAGCGTCCTTTAATTTCATGGCTGCAGTCACCATCTGCAGTGATTTTGAAGCCCAAGAAAATAAAGTCTCTCAGTTTCATGTCCTAAGTGTCCTGAAAACAGAATAGCCCCGCCACCACCTGTTAAGCTCCATGTATGCTCAGCACGTCCAGCCTTCACCAGGTTCAGAGTGTGGACCCTCGAGCCCAGCTGCCCGTTCTGCCACCTTGCTCACGTGACCCTGGCCGTGTTCCTTCACTTCTCTGTACCTGTCTCTGCCACTCTGAGACTCATGATAACATCTGCTCTTTGCCGTTATGGAGGATTACGTGGCAGGTGTTTGACAAAAGCCAGCTGATACAATCACTGTCATCATCACTGAAGTCTGGGATTCTCTACAGTTGTTTGTAGCAAGCTCTGCTATCCCCAGGGAACACATGGGAACTAGGCCCAGAGAGCTGAGCAACTTGCCCAGAGTCATATGGGTAGTGTAGTCAGTGCGAGTCAGTTCAATAGACTTGAACCTTGGTCTATTTGTCCACCCAGATCTTTCCCCCACACCACGATGATGCTCCAAACAGAAACACAAGATTGTTTTATTTCATCTATTGCAGTTCATTTACAATGCTGTGTTAGTTTCACGTGTATAGCAACACGATTCGATTACATATAAGAATAAGAATATGTAGTCTTTTTCAGATTCTTTCCCACTATAGGTTCAGTTCAGTTCAGTCGCTCAGTCGTGTCCAACTCTTTGCGACCCCATGAACTGCAGCATGCCAGGCCTCCCTGTGGTTATTACAAGATATTGACTATAGTTTCCCTGTGCTATACAGTAGGTTCTTATTGTTTATCCATTTTATATATAGTGGTGTGTATGTGTAAATCCCAAGCTGTCATAATTGCTCTCCCCTACTACAAGACTGCTTTAGAAGGTGAGCCCTAGGTCCCCAGAATTCTGAGAGAGTAGCCCTCCAGCACTTCACTCCTGTTGCTGGACAAAACGTGAGCAAACAGCATTCTGTGCTGGAGGCCACACCAGGCTGGTCACTTCCCACGCAGAGTTGCTAGCGGAGTGGTTTAGTAACCATTTTTTCTTTTACTCTTTTTCCCCCTTGAAAACTTCCACTTGTATTCATGCTCATGGCTAACAATGTGTCTGTACACAATAGACTAAAATTTATAGATATCAATTTTGACAAAGAATGAAGAAAATCATTTGAAAGTCCCAGTGTTCCATCAATAATATGCAACCCTAGTAAACTGCAAATTAATCAGAATGAAGTGTTCTTCTAAACGATTAAAAGCTCTGGGATTTATCCTACAGAGTAACAGAAACGTGTCCAAAAGGGAGACTAACCTGGGCAACACCACTCATTTTTTCCATTTGTACAGAAACCACTCCAGACCAGGGGGCCACTGGCTAGTGTGGAATCATCCAGAAGGCTTGAAAACCATTTAACCATCCCATCTGGCCACAAAAATAAATAGAAAGTGTCCATCATAAGGGTACCCACAAGTGTCTCCTCCGCTTTGCTGATAATACTAAGGCTCATGGGGACCTTAGTCCCCTACTCTTGATGAGTAGCCATCCAGGCAAGTGGACATGCCAGAGTCTGTGGCCAGTGAGGTGGGCAGGTAAATTTGTTTGGATCATGGGTTGTATAATGCTGTCTAGGCAGGCCTCTTCTTCTTCCTTGTAGCATAAATTATCTGGTGTTAATTGATGATCTCACATTGTTCGTGGATACAGTCCAACTCTAAACGTCATGTTTTCCTTTCTTGCAGGGAGTGAAATTGATGAGGCCAACCGTATAACAAAGGAGGAGGTCATTCCGCAGCCGTGTATATATGTACAGGATTGTACTTACAGTTCTGAAGACTTGTATTTGTGAACATTGCTTCGACGCATATTTTATTTTTTTACACACAAAAAAATATGATATAACTGTTTAAAGTGCCTTAAAATGTATTTGACGAGAGCATTATTTCCAAAACCTCCTTTGTTGATTACTGCCAGGGGTGGTACGGTATATTGGAGTTGTTTAATTTTCTTTTTTCCTAATGCAGAAAATGGCCGTTGAAAGTGACAAAAAAATAAGCACGTTTTCCTCGTACCATCTTCCGTGCACTTCATCTCTCTCCTGGTTACTGTACTGTTTGAAATGAGGTCACACCATCAGGAAAATGCCCTTCCCATGACAGCGAATATTTCCAAAATCTTATTTGATTTACCACATGACTCTTTCTTTTTCTGCAACTGTGACATGCCTCTTCCTTATCAACTCAGCAGGGTTCATAGATTGAATAGCTGCTGAAAAGCATATAAGTCATCTGCATTTCTTGATATCATTTTTTAAGACATTCCTTCAAATAGTTTCCACACAGAAATTCCTCAGTTCCATTATAAGAGACTGTGGTGTTCTGTGTCTTAAATTTATTATAAGCTGCTTCAAAGAAAGGGCCTGATGTTTGAGTTATGAGTCAAAGTACATGAGGTTTTGAGATTAAACTACAGGATTTGGGTTTCAGGATTTTTTCAAATTACATTTCAAATGTTTTCCCTTTTTCTTCCATCATTTCTTTCTTACCTTTTTTCCAGCACACTTGGAAACTCCCAACAGCCAAATGTGAGACACCGAAATGTTACAATTAGTTTGAGTGGCAACAATTAATGATGGATCATTCCACATTCCACAACTGAGACCAAAATTGTCTTCCTGTTACACTGATGTGCTGAGCACAAATTTCCCCTTTTAGCCAGAAGCAGCCTGTTACATCTTGGAATCAAGTACACTTAAGGCATTTGAAACATTATTAATGAGAATTTTCCTTGGCAGATTTGACAAATGTTTGCAACATTTTTTTAAAAAATTAAATCACATTGCTGTTATGAATAAATGAAAATATAAAGGTCACAGAGGCAAACAAATGTTACATATACACATTCTGTCTAGCTATGTGGAAAGAAAAACAGACACGGAAGATGCAAAGCCATTCATTAACCAAAACAGCAAGTACAGTTAGTTCCCAAATTGGCATCAGCTTGCCATGGGGTACCCAATATTTGCTTCTGCTGTGGCTGGAAGAGCTTTCACAACCCGGTTAGAGAATAAAGTCATTGCTTTATAGAAATGAGGGAACACTTTTTCTCTGCTTCCTGCACACCATTCTGTCACACCTCTCTACTTTTCATGATTTAACAGATGACACTGGCATCCTGAGTTGCACTGAGGCCACATCATGTCTTTAGCAGCTGTTTTGTTGTTATTTTATCAATAACAAAGAGTCATTCCTTAGAAGCTCACCGTGTTTACCAATATCATAAATTTACATTACTGTTACTGCCAGCTCTTATCTTGTGTTACTTCTGAGTCATTTCAATGTCACTGAAACTCATAAATTTCACAAGAGTTAGCCTCAGTGTAAGTTTTAAGGCTAGTGCCAGACCCTGCAAAAATCTATGCTAAATAGGCTATTTGTCAAGAATTCCTATTGTCAAGAAATTCACTTGTGTCTAAAACTACAGCAATTTTGCTTGGTCCTTTTGATGCTTACATATGGAGCACAGAAAGGTTTTTATGTTTTTTTCCTACAAACTTCTTTGAATTTCAGAGTAAATGGAATCGTCTGTCTGAGCGATCATAAAAATCTTCAGCCTAGTATTAGAATACTGATTTTTTTCCCCTCAATTTATCTACCTCTATTGTCTTTCACCTATAGTAGGTGTGACTATGGGATAAAATTCAACTAAAAATGCTGTAACAGTTTATCTTTTGCTTTAAAAAAGTGTCTTCTTCTGTTTTCAAATAATCTTTACATAGTGAATTTCAGTGGCTTTATTGATATGTTTATGCCTATTTCTTTTTTTTACACAAATGCTGTGCATATTTTTGCATAAAGGACAAAAAATAAAATCAAATTTTATTTTTAATTCATGCTTACTGGGATTTAATTATTCAAATCTTGAAATATGTCCATGCACTGCTTTACACATTTGTTTTGTCTAAATGTATTTATGAAAGAACTACATTATATTTATGTTTGATCATTTTTCCACCTGGATTTTTTTTAATGGCTGTTATGAAACTTTATTTTTTAAATGGGTGAGAATATTCATCTTTTCATGTGCTCTTTTTTAAGTTTTCAAATTTTGTGGGTTCTTTTTATTCTTCCCTCTTCTGGTTAAAACTAACACACCTCTGGCTAATGTTCAGTGTTTATGCTAAATACCAAAATTTTTTAAAAGGATTGGTGAAGTAATGAAGTGGATTATTTATGATGAATGGGAGATGAAAATAATTCTATGATTAAACAGAGATGTTTCAGAAATCACAAGAGAACCTGTGGCTTATTTTTGACCTGGTTTCAAATGAACTCATAATCCCTTTCAAGTATCTGTAGATTTCTCTCTCTTTTTTTTGATTCATTCCAATCTTCTTATATTATCTGTAGTAAAATGGATGTAAGTTCCATAGTCTTCCCATGTTTCCATCTCACTAACCCTCCACCATGCCATACTGTTAAAATCCAGAAGTTAGCCCTCGCTGGTTAGAGATTTTCTCAGCATCAGGGTTGAGAACCAAGAGAAACGTACTCAACAGAAGGGACAGAATATAGGTGATCTGAGTTTTTTCCACCCTTGTCAATTTTTTCAAGGGTAAGAAACATGGACCCCTAGAATGCAGAATGCCCTTTCCAAACCTGGAGCCTCTTTATGGGTGAGTACCTTGTGCAGAGGGCTTCCCAGGTGGCACTAGTGGTAAAGAACCCGCCTGCCAGTGCAGGAGGCAGAAGAGACCTGGGTTTGATCTCTGGGTCAGGAAGGTCCCCTGGAGGAGGGCATGGCAACCCACTTCAGTATTCCTGCCTCGAGAATCTCATGGACAGAAGAGCAGGGGGTGGGGGCTACTGTCCACAGGGTTGCACAGAGCCTGACACGACTGAAGCGACTTAGCACGCAAGCACCTTGTATAGAATTCCATACCTTTGTGTTCTTGTTTTGCTGTCTTGGCTTCCCTGTAAAGCTGACGGAAATGTCACCTCCTCCAGGAAGGTTTCCTGCTTGCCCAACTAGTGCTAGACTTACTCCCTGTTGACATGCCCTTAGAAGGAGTCCCTCAAGTCTTCTAAAACCTTTGCTTGTCTAATCATCACTTTACAATTCTGTCTCCTCCAATGCGGGCCTTATTTTTCTCCTGTGCCTAACACAGTGCCTGACTCAGACTTATAACCCCCCAAAATATCATTTTCCAAACTGACCTTATGAGATAGGACAAGAACCTTCATAATTATGAGAGTTCTTACCTACACATAGATCATTACTAAGTTACAAGGAAAACTGTCCCTTTTTTGCTACTGTTCCTATTCTGTGCTCAGTTGCTCAGTCGTGTCCAACTCTGCAACACCATGGACTATGTGGTCCACCAGGCTCCTCTGTCCATGGAATTTTTCATGCAATACTGCAGTGGGTTGCCATTTCCTACTCCAGGAGATCTTCCCGACCAAGAGATCAAACCTGTGTCTCTTGCGTCTCTTGCATTGGCAGGTGGATTCTTTACCACTGTGCCACCTGGGAGACCCCCATAGTACACTTGATCTTTGCCAAGAGGCCAAGAAGCACTGCCTATCCTGAGTGCTGCTAAGAGAAAGGCATGGCTTCAGAGCTGTGTAAATACCAGCTCTCCAAGTTGAGACTGCAGTGTGATACACAAACAGCTTTCATCTTTTATATTTTGACAGAACAATAAACCCTCAACAATTCAGGCTAAATCAGCTCAGGTTGATCTGAATTAGTGAATACTTAATATGCATAAAAATAAAGGGTTTTTCTTATCAGAATTCTGACATACTTACTATAAAGGCTAGATACAAATTATAACTGTCACAGTATTGGTTTATGTAGATATATACAAAAGGTCTTATAAGAGTTTATTCTCTTCAGCAAAGCAACTAATCTTATTTATACTACAGAACAGTTTCTCAAATGTGAGTAAAATATTAACATCACTTAAAGGGAAAACAGTTTCTCATAGACCCTGCAGAACTTATCTGTAGAGTCAACGATGAGAAACTGTATTAAATATTAAACATCACTCTACCCATGGGTCAGTGCCAGTGTGCCTATAAACACATATGCAGGCAAGAGCCCTGAAGTCATAGGGCTGAACCGAGTCACGGTGGGGGGAGGAGGCGGGCGGGGATCACCCAGAATATCCCAGACCCTCCCACCCCACTGAGGTCTCTAGCATCTCAGACTCCTCACCCACACATGGAATTGTTCCAGTTCCTCGATTTCTACCGAACCTTGGACACTAAGTTTGCGGGGCGGGTGGGGTAAGGGGAGCGGTACACAAAATGAAATGTTAGGGGTAAAAAAAGAAGATTAGACATCCTGTTCCCACACATCTCCCAGTCACCCCCCACCTGGAATTTCTCACTCACCACCTTCTGGGTAACCCCACCCACCTGCCCTGTTACCAACTCTCCCTCTCTTCTCCTCCCTTCTCCCCTCTAGCCCCAAGTTCACAGATGTTCAGATGTTTGTTCATTCACTGACTTCCCAAACTTGCCTTGAGGCCGATGGCTGTGTAACTTTCCTCTTGTTGAGCTAGCTCACATTCCTACACGGGACATTGGAACCAGGCAATCTGAGGATTCAGTTGTGTCCTGAACAAGCTGTAGCCGAAACATCGGGGAGTTGTGACTGTTCTTTCTATGCTAACAAAACAGGCAACCTTTGTGAGTGGGCAATTCATACAAACTGCATAACAAACATTTTAAAATATTCAGTCTTACCAGAGACTAGAAGTATTCATTTAAATGAGGTACTAGTTTTCAACTATGAGATTGACAAAAAGTTTAAATCTTGATAATATTCAAATATTGAGAAAGGTTTGGGGAGAGGGAACTTATGCCCTCCTAGCAGGAGCATAAGTGGGGATGGAATTTTCTGGAGGGCTATTCAGTCATACCATCAGAAGTTTAAATATACGTGTTCTTCAGTTCAGCTCTTTCCCTTCTATGAATCCAGAAACAGGTAAGAGCCCAAGGGTCTGTTGACAAAGATGTTTTCAGAGCATTGATAATGCTAATAGGTCACCCCTTAAACTCAAGGAAATGTTTAACTACTCAATGGTATGTTCTTACTATAGAACATGATTTGGGCATTCAAAGAAATAAGGGTAGATTACTGTGTAATGATGATATATTGTTGAGTAGGAGGAAGAAAACATTTCAGCAAAAAATAGTTTTGTCATCCTAGTTTTATAGGTTCTATTTTTTTCATAGTTAAAATATATATTACAGATGTGTAGGGACACTAGACAAAGTAGTAAGGGTAATTATAAGTAACATTGTTGAGCTTTTCTTTAGGCCGGGCACTATCCCAGGTAGTGTTGGGTAGGTAGCATTATCCCCACTGTATAGATGAGAAGCAGTTCGGGGCTAAGTGGCTTGGCAAGGTCACAAAATTAAGCGGGCGCATTTTAACCACTTGTAGTCTACTTAACAGTGGTGAGTCCTGGGGCCAGGAATACAGTGCTGTTCATACTTTTAAGTACTTTTTTTTTAAGATTTTTTAAAAATTTTTTTGGTTGTGGTGGTTCTTTGTCACTGCACTGGGGCTTTCTCTAGCTGCAGCAAGTATGGGCTCCTCCTCGTTTCCGAGCACTGGCTTCTCACTGCAGTGGTTTGTCTTGCTGCGGAGCACTGGCTGCAGGCGCACAGGCTGCAGGCGCACAGGCTTCAGTACTTGCGGCCCCTGGGCACTAAGGTAGTTCAGTAGCTGTGGCACCCAGGCTTAGCCGCTCCCGGAAATCTGGGACCCTCCTGGACTAGGAATCGAACTGTTGTCCCTTGCATTGCAAGGTGGATTCTTAACCACTGAACCACCAGGGAAGCCCTGTCCATTTGATTTTCATCACACTTTGAAGTCCTAACATGCATGAGGCACAAACCGCGGTTCCCTCTTCCACATCTTGAGCAGACAGCATAATTCATTTCGGAACCTTGGTGCACTTGTCAAGCAAAACAGCTTCTGGCTGAGAAACGTCTCTAAACACATCCTGGGGGGAGATCAGGGAATCTGACTGCCCCCTCATTGACATGAGAGGAATTTTGAGCCAGAGTCGACAGTATGAGGAAGGGGACTGAAAGGTCCAAGAATTGGGAGAAGAGGAACAAATGAGAGGAACAGGGCCCAGCACCTGGCTACAAATCAAAGAGAAAAGACAGCCCAGTGGGATGTCTGATGTCCTAAGTGATAGTGTTGTGTTGTGCTGTGCTTAGTCGTTCAGTTGTGTCTGACTCTTTGCAACCCCATGGACTGCAGCCCACCAGGCTCCTCTTTCCTCGGGGATTCTCCAGGCAAGACTACTACAGTAAGATGCTCTCCTCCACAGGATCTTCCCAACCCAGGGATCGAACCCAGGTCTCCCTCACTGCAGACGGATTCCTTACTGTCTGAGCCACCAGGGATAGTGATAGTGGTTGTTATTATTCTTGTTACCATCACTGTCACCCTTTTTAAGTTTTTTCCAGCTTTATTGAGGTATAATTGACAAAATTGTCAGCTATCTTAAGCATTTGTGAAAGAGTTCCCATAATTAAGTTCATTAACATATCCTTCACTTCACAGTTACTTTTGTGCGTGAGGATGCTTAATATCTAGTCTCTTAGCAAATTTCAGTTACACAACACAGTATTATCAACTACAACAAGCTGTCCTTTAGATCCTCAGGCCTTGTTCATCCTATAATAGAAAGTCTGTACCCTTTTACCGAAGTGATGGAGCTTCAGCTTCAGCATCAGTCCTTTCAATGAAAATTCAGGGTTGATTTCCTTCAGGATGGACTGGTTGGATCTCTCTTTGCAGATCTCCTTGCCACACTTTGGCCACCTGATGTGAAAAGATCACTGGAAGAGACCCTGATGTGGGGAAAGATTGAAGGCAAAAGGAGAACGGGGTGTCAGAGGACGGAATTGTCAGATAGCATCACTAACCACTGATGTGAGCCACTGTCCATGATTCAGTGGACATAAATTTGAGCAAACTCTGGGAGACAGGGAGAAGGAGATGGCACCCCACTCCAGTACTCTTGCCTGGAAAATCCCATGGATGGAGGAGCCTGGTAGGCTGCAGTCCATGGGGCCGCTAAGAGTCAGACTGAGCGACTTCACTTTCACTGTTCACTTTCCTGCACTGGAGAAGGAAATGGTGACCCACTCCAGTGTTCTTGCCTGGAGAGTGCCAGGGACGGGGGAGCCTGGTGGGCTGCTGTCTATGGGGTCGCGCAGAGTCGGATGTGACTGAAGCGACTTAGCAGCAGCAGCAGCTGGGAGATAAAGACAGGGGAGCCTGGTGTGCTACAGTCTGTGGGGTCGAAAAGTGTCAAATACAACTTAGCAACTGAACAACAACAGCAAGTGTTTTACCAATCTCCTCTTATCCCTACTCCCTCAGCCCCTGACAACCACTTTTCTACTGTCTGCTTCTATGAGTTCTACTTTTTTTTTTTTTTTTTCAGTTCACCCACGGACAGAGGAACCTGGAGGGCTGCAGTTCACTGGGTCAGACACGACTGAGGCAGCTTAGCATAACTGATACTATGCAGTGTCTGTCTCTCTCTCTCTCTCTGTCTCTAAGTTTATTTCACTTAGCAAAATACCACGTGTATCACTTCTCTGCTCACGAAGCCAAAGTGAGAACTGCGTAAGGTCACAGGTGTGTTACTAGGACTGCGTGGCAGACACACGGGGCTTGTCACGGTGCCTGGCACTTGCTAAGAACCGATCAGTGACAAGCTATTATTATGGTTCCACACGGATGGGACCTGGGTAAACTATATCGAACGTGTGGGGTCAGGTGTCAGGGTCTATTCCACGTGACTTCTAATCTATACAAATGATCTATTAGGCAGCCCATCAAGAGTCCCCAGTCCAGTCAGGACATGACCTGGACGCGAATCCCTCGGTCAGTTAATGAAGACACCTGATTCTCGATTGTAAGTTGGCTACAGCCATCCGTGGCCTCCAGCAGGAACCAAAAGGCCTTTCCAGCCCACTATTGCTGCCTCGATCTTGCCTTTTTCTGCTTGCTCCAAAAAACTCCACACAGAAATTTTGGCCAGCTCCTGCAGCAGCGCTGGGTCTGGCTGACAAGCACCTGAGAACGCAGCTCACAAAGCGGCCCATGTGGATTCTGGTTTGCTAACGCCCGGCCGACCCGAGCTGACTGCACAGCTGCTCCAGGCCTGTCCTTTGACCTCTCAGGGGGCTGCTCAGCTTCACCTCACTGGATGCGCCTGGAGCATCTGGCTGTCCCGTTCACAGGCCCCCTTCCCTCTCACCCCTTTTACGTGGACCCTTCCAGGCACCTCGGTCTCTGATCTTTCTTCCCACCCCCATACACTCCCACTGGGAGCCACTCCTGCAGCACCAGCCACGGCTCTGAGTCAGCCAGTGCTCCCAGCCCGGTAGCCCTGAGCTCATCTTTGGACATCCCTCACCCACGGGTATCCTCAAGGCACTCTGACCCACATGCCCTGAAGGAAGTCAGGAACCTCCTTCCCATACCAGCTTCCTGAGTTGTCATAGCAACCAGGTCCAGGGGTCCTCTTCTCAGCCTTCCCATTTCCCTTTTCCTATTCAGCTGATCATCAAATTCCTTTGCTTCTATCTAAAAACCTCTCCTTAATCTTGACTTTCTTCATCCCACTGCTGCTGTCATCCACTGTTCTTTTCTCCTCCCATAACCGCTTCTCCCTTTCAGGAGCCCCTTGAGGACATTTATCAATCACCTACCACATGCTAGGTGCCCTGCTCAGCGCTTTACATGAAAGGTCCCATGCAATCCTATGAAGACTTTTTATACTGCTATAATTGTTCTCAGGCTCCCCAAGTGGCACAGCAGTAAAGAATTCACCTGCCAATACAGGAGATTCGGGAGACATGGGTTGGATCCCTGAGTCAGGATGATCCCCTGGAGAAGGGAATGGCTGTCCACTCCAGTATCCTTGCCTGGAGTTCTATGGACAGAGGAACCTACAGTTCATGCAGCTACAAAAGAGTCAGACAAGACTGAGTGCACACACACACACAATTACTTTCCCATTTCATAGATAGGAAAGTGGAGGCTCCCGTATCATACCTTGTAAGTGGCAAAGCCCGCATTTCCACCTGGAGCATTGACATGGCCAGCACCTGCGCTTCCCTCCCCCTCTACACTGCTGACTCCTGATCCGCAGGCTCCCACCATCACCCCACCCCTCTCCCCGCACCACATCGTGAGAACAGCCCTTAGTTTTCATTTATCTACTGAATTTCTTCAATTGTTTATTTATCTATTGTGTGTGCTATGCTACGTCGCTTCATTCATGTCTGACCCTTTGCGACTCTATGAACTATAGCCCACCAGGCTCCTCTGTGCATGGGGTTCTCCAGGCAAGAATNCTTAGTTTTCATTTATCTACTGAATTTCTTCAATTGTTTATTTATCTATTGTGTGTGCTATGCTACGTCGCTTCATTCATGTCTGACCCTTTGCGACTCTATGAACTATAGCCCACCAGGCTCCTCTGTGCATGGGGTTCTCCAGGCAAGAATCCTGGAGTGGGTTGCCAGTTCCTCTGCCAGGGGATCTTCTTGACCCAGGGATCGAACCCATACCCCTTCTGTCTCCAGCACTGATGCATTAGGGGCAGACAAATGCTGTTTGATTCCATTTATGGCCCTTGAGAGGTTTTTTTGGGTTTTGTTTGTTTTTTTCAGGAAAACTACCAGCGAAAAAAAAAAGCTGTTGACAATGTCCACCTCAGAGTAGTTGAGACCCAGAGCACCTAGGCCTCGGTACCCCTCCAGAGGTACACTTCTTGCTGTCTGTCACCTTTACTGTGGGGGCCATCTCTATATGCATGCAAAGTCCTGAGGTCAGGGCCAGGCAGAGCCTGGGAGGAGCAGGTGGTTTTTGGTCCCAGGCCAATTAAGCAGGCCCTGCCCCTCTGCCCTTCAACTGCTTTCCATCTCCACTCCCCTCAGGACAAAAATGCACCCAGCTTGCCCTCCTGGGACACTAACCACTCAGCCCCAAATGTTAAGCTGAAGTGTTGGTCACTGAGTGGAGGAGGACTCTTTGTGATCCCATGAACTGCAACCCACCGGGCTCTTCTGTCCATGGGATTCTCCAGGCAAGAATACTGGATTGGGTTGCCATTTCCTTCTCTAGGGGATCTTCCTGACCCAGGAATCNAGCCCCAAATGTTAAGCTGAAGTGTTGGTCACTGAGTGGAGGAGGACTCTTTGTGATCCCATGAACTGCAACCCACCGGGCTCTTCTGTCCATGGGATTCTCCAGGCAAGAATACTGGATTGGGTTGCCATTTCCTTCTCTAGGGGATCTTCCTGACCCAGGAATCAAACCTGGGTCTCCTGCATTGCAAGCAGATTCTATACCAACTAAGCCCACCAGGGAAGCCCAAATGCTAAGCTAGAGTCCAACCAAAACTCAATTGGATGAGAAGAACACCGGGGAAGAGGAACCAGACTACAAGGGCCAGGCAAAAGGAGGCCGAGGCCGGCCAGTTGTTGTAAAGGGAGCCCTGCACATCGGGGCCTTTTACCTCTGGGTCACTGGTTCAAATCCAGCCAGGCCTCGGCTGACAGAAAATCATTAGCAGCTCCGTGTCAGGCTGCCTGACAGATGGCAAACGAGTTTCTGTCTCCATGCAGCAGGCAAGTGTCCACCTCACACTTGGCACTCAGCGGCCCAGGACTCCGTGGAGACAGAGTAGAAGTCAGGCCACGGCTGCCAGGGTCTCTGAGGCCAGGCCCGCCCGCATCTCAGCGTTCTCCGCTTGGGAGGCCTGACCCCTCCCTCATCGCTGCCCTTTCATGAGCACTTTATTAATCGGAGTTTGTTTTTCCCTCTGAGGACATTGTTTAGCAAGTAGTCTGAAGTCATGGAACAACTGAGAAAATCTGAGTCTGCAGCATCAAAAGGAGAGCGGCCAAAAATCACAACGTAAAAATAGCAGGAGGAGGCTGGGGGTGGGGGAGGCTGGGGGGGCCGGTGAAGGGCTTGGGGTGGGGGCCGAACGCGTCCGGGAAGGTGTAGGCAGTGGCCCCACCACTAGCTCTCCGGCTAAGGGGCACCGGGGACAATCCCCTCTAAGGGTACTTTCATTTCGCCTCCCTTCTTCCCTTTTAGAACCATCTAGGGCATCAGCCAAAAGGCATCCGAAGCTAAGAAAAATCCTTCCTCTTTCTGAGCACAGACCCTCCTGGGCTCTGGAGAAGGAAATGGCACCCCACTCCAGTACTCTTGCCTGGAGAATCCCAGGGACAGAGGAGCCTGGTGCGCTGCTGTCTCTGGGGTCGCACAGAGTCGGACACGACTGACGTGACTTAGCAGCAGCAGACTGGGCTCTCCTCACCACCCGTAGCGGGAGGAAGTCCCACCCACCCTGGATTGTTCTGGAAACGCACAGGGTGGTCGGCCTCGGCTGCGAACTTCAAAATCCCTCCTCTTGCCGGGTGGTGAAAGCTACAGCGCCCTGTCCCGAGTCTGGGCCGCGGAGAGTGGCCCCGTCCGATGTGTACCTCCTCCAACGACTCCTGGGTCATCCCAGG
>SJYA01002348.1:50734-67007 GCA_006410615.1 Neotragus moschatus | reverse complement strand
AGCACCCACTTTGCACCAGGCACTAGATTCTGACCATCCAGACAGACCAGGTCCGCATCTCATGGAAACTGCAATCTAATTCCGAGATAAATGGTATACAAGCAGATATATCATTTTGAGGCTCTGAAGGAAACCAAGAGAGTGTAATGGATAACTTGGGGAGTCCTGAGAGGAGGCGTTTGGGCAGAATGATCTGAGAAGGTTACATTTAAGCATCTATTATGTGCCAGTTGTTTACTGTGTTAGAGGTTAATCATACAAAGATAAAAAGATAATGCTTGGAGTAGGGTATGGCAACCCATTCCAGTATTCTTGCCTGGGAAATCCCTTGGACAGAGGAGCCTGGAGGCTATAGTCCATGGGGGTCACGAAGAGTTGGACACAACTGAGTGAGCACAAACAAGCCAGGGCCCACCTTAAATCCAGGATGATCTCATCTCAAAATCCACAGTTACACGTGCAAAGATCATTTTTACACATAGTCACCTTTGCAGGTTCCGGAGGTTACAACTTGGACATATCTTTGGGATCCACCATTAAACCTACTCAGTCTGGTAAAGAAAAAAAAATAATGCTGTCTAAACCTTCAAAGAGCTCAAAGCCCAATGTTGGAATAATAATTGCATAGGATTCAAAAAATAGAGGATTTCATGATAGCCCTAAGATCTATTGCCCACGATAAATCGGTTCAGTAAATTGCATCATCCTCACTTTTTAAACATGACAACTGAGTCAAAAGACTTGCCAGAAGTTTTAGGGTTCATCAGTAGTGACGTCAAGTTTGAAATGGAGGCCCATCTTGCTCCCCAACATTGTCTTTTCCTGCGCCTTGTTTCTTGGTGGAAACGGGGAGATAAACAATGCGATCCTAACCTCTCTCCCAGCCCAAATGTTTCACAGGGGCATCATGCACGGTCTGAAGTGGGCTCACAGTAACGCCACTCTCTCGTGGCATCTGCTGAGGGACTCTCGGGAATTAGCGGAAGGACCACACACTGGTCCAACGTGTCGCTTCTCCAGCTCTTGTCAGTGGTGCACAAGTCTGGCAGCTGATGTCAGAGTCCCTTGGCTTCCATCCCGCAGACATGCTGCTGAGACGCTCCTCCACCAAACTAACTCAGATCCAAGTCCACACACAGGGCTCCTCCTTCCCTTCCCTTTGTGAGGATCCTCTCATCCAGCAGCCAAAGGGACAGGTCTCCTGCCTCCAGGGAAAGGTCACCCAACACTTCTGTCAAACTCTTTAGGACCAGACGCTGAGCAGGAACAGTAAGGAAGAAAAGGCCACCGGAAGTGATCCTTGACTCTTCCTCAGTAGCTGGTGAAAGGTGATGGCCCATCTCGGACTGCAAGCCAATGGTGGGGTGGCCGTTTGAGCCCCTTCTCTGAAAGCCGTGTGGTCACACCAGCACTCCCTGGNCCCATTTGGTATTTATGGAACTCTTGATACATCAAAGTGATCTTCATAATGTCACAACGGTCTCCGTCCATCATGCTTTCTTAGACAGATAAAACTGCACTGGTATTATCATTTATTTTTCAGCCTGACCTTTGGCAAAGACAAGAAGTCTGCTAGTTGGTGGCACACTTAGTCTCTCATCAAGTGTAAATGGATGGGAGATCTCAGATCCATTTACACCTGAAGAGGAGGTTTGCCTACCCCTCTCTCAGATGCAAGGCCTCGTGCTGCCTATATATTTCCCCGCAGATGTGGCAACCAAACTCTCTAACATCTTCCTTGCCTTGGACCAATTTCCACAGCAGATTTGCCACATGTCTGAGTTTCCTGGAAGGCAAAATACCTTTGCACTCACCCAGTCGACGACATCAGAGCCAACTTTGAACTCTAGTTTGGAAAAACAAGACTTCTCTGGGGGGTGGCTTGGCGAGGCAAAGGGAGGGCTGAAAGAGACACAACTCCACCCTTACTACTTTTTTCAAAGAGTTAGAAGTGATGAGGCTGACAGTGCTGAGGAGGGACAGAAGTTCTATTTCTGCAGGTTCCTTAAGGCAATGGAGGAAGCTCGGCGGCCACGGGAGTCTAGTTAATGAGCAGGTTATACAATATTCATTGTGTTGGGTGTAAGTCTTCAAACAGAACGTCTAATTGCGAGAACTAAAAAAAAGGCAGCTTAATTACCGATGTTAAGACAACAAAGCTGGGGGAGAATTCCCTCTGTTGATAAAACTGTCCTTGCGCTGCTTCTTCCACTAACTGCTCCCTGACAGGGGTGGGTGCACAGTGAACCGCCTTCCTCACCAACTATTCTCAGTAGGTCTGTTCTGGCTGAGACTCTCTACAGGGTGCAAGGGGAGCCCAGAGAGGCCTGGGACCACGATTTTCTCAGAGGACTGTTTTCTTGCTGCTCACAGAGGGAGCGATCCAGCTGCATTCCCCTTCGACCAAAACAAAACCGTTGTCTCCAATTCTCCGGACCTGCACGATCTCACCACCGTCACCCGTGGCAACCGCATCCCCCGCAGGCTCACCAAAGGACACTTTCATCTGTCTGCCGCAATACTGAGTGTGCAGGTAATGAAGGCCAACAACCACGGCCATGCCCAGCACGGCCAAGAGGCAGAGCAGGACACCCAGCTGCGGAGTCCTGAGCTGGATCCCCCACGGGGCCCTGGCTCCATCCCGCCCGAGCTCAGGCCTTGGGCTGGTCTTCCTGGGGTCTCCCACCCCAGCTGCTCCGTTGCCCTCCTCCACTCTGCGCTCCTTGTGCTCTGACCGAGGCAGGAAGCTGGCAGAGGGTCGTGATGCCTCTAACTGGCCATCAACAGTGGTGGGCCTGGAGGTGGCAGAGGTGTGGAGGGCAGGAGTTGGGTGGGCTGCCCCGGCCCCATGTCCAGTGAGTGCCCCAGAGGACCAGAGGTGAAGATGAGGGAGATGGACAGTGTACAAAGGAGGTCTCATCACTGTCCTATTAGAGGCCTTCATCTTGTCCTAGAAAAGCAAAAGGAAAAAGAAAAATCAAAGGAGCTAGTCCTCCCCCCAAGCAGCTATTGAACTTTGGAACTATCCCAAGTTCCTTAAAGAACCCCAGGCAGCAGCTGAAAACCCAGCCTCACGCCTGCTCTTAAAAGAGCTCAGAGGAAAACACCCAAGCAGTTAAATATGCACTTATTATTGACGGGCACAAGGAGACTAACGGAAACCACCCCAAGACAGCATGGAGGCCAGTTACAAGAAAAAACACAGGGTCCTATTAGAGGGTCCAGGATGATATGGGTGACCATCATCTCCAACAGCTGAAAGCTCTGAGTGTGTCTTTTGATGCTAAGACCCCTGGAAAAGGGAACACTGAAGCTTGCTATAGGTTCCTATAAATTTGAGTAAGGATATTATACTATGCTTTATTTTGTGTTCCTTTTAAGACTTCAAAGGAATAGTAAATCATTGAGCATGTATATTTTATACTGCCCATTGATCTAACCTCTGGGACCATACATAGTATTTTGAGGCCAATGTTATAAAGCAGACGGTGGGGGAAGAAGAGAGAGGAATTATTAACCAAAGCTAAGTGGGAAAACATATCATGAAAACCACCAGTTTCTGTAATTGCCAATAACTTCAGAGACACTGTGGATAATGGAAAGGCTGGTATTGATTGAGAAAAAAAAAAAAAATGCTGTGTATATATCACACCCTGGCCTCCTTCTCACCGATTTTGGTTACTAGTCTAATAGCTATGATCACCCAGTGTGGAACTTCCCACTCTGGGATCAAAAATATCATACTCACTGCCTGTGTACAATGTGGCTGTTACCTGTTCATCCCTATCCGAGGGCAGACAAGTTTCTAGTGAATCAAAGCTTGGATCATTCTGAGTCCTAAAAGGAAGAGAAAAAAAGCCGAGAAGGAGTCACTAAGTGTTTGGGTTTTTTCACTACCTTTTATTATAAAAATCTTCAGAATAAAAATGTAGAATAATACAATGAACCCCCAGATATGTATCACCCACGTTCAAAAATTATCACTTCATGACTAATCTTATTTTATCTCTCTTCCTGCCTACCTACTTTGCCTCCCTGTTTTATTGTTTGTTTTTTCCTTTGGAAATTTATTTACTTAAATGTTTATTTTAATTTTTATTTTGTATTGGAGTAGGCTTTATTTTTCTGGGCTCCAAAATCACTGCAGATGGTGACTGCAGCCATGAAATTANCCACGTTCAAAAATTATCACTTCATGACTAATCTTATTTTATCTCTCTTCCTGCCTACCTACTTTGCCTCCCTGTTTTATTGTTTGTTTTTTCCTTTGGAAATTTATTTACTTAAATGTTTATTTTAATTTTTATTTTGTATTGGAGTAGGCTTTATTTTTCTGGGCTCCAAAATCACTGCAGATGGTGACTGCAGCCATGAAATTAAAAGATGCTTATTCCTTAGAAGAACAGTTATGACCAACCTAGATAGCATATTCAAAAGCAGAGACGGTACTTTGCCGACTAAGGTCCGTCTAGTCAAGGCTATGGTTTTTCCAGTGGTCATGTATGGATGTGAGAGTTGGACTGTGAAGAAGGCTAAGCGCTGAAGAATTGATGCTTTTGAACTGTGGTGTTGGAGCAGACTCTTGAGAGTCCCTTGGACTGCAAGATCCAACCAGTCCATTTTGAAGATCGGCCTGGGATTTCTTTGGAAGGAATGATGCTAAAGCTGAATCTCCAGTACTTTGGCCACCTCATGCAAAGAGTTGACTCATTGGAAAAGACTCTGATGCTGGGAGGGATTGGGGGCAGGAGGAGAAGGGGACGACAGAGGATGAGATGGCTGGATGGCATCACTGACTCGATGGGCGTGAGTCTGAGTGAACTCTGGGAGTTGGTGATGGACAAGGAGGTCTGGCGTGCTGCAATTCATGCTGTCGCAAAGAATCAGACACAACTGAGCGACTGAACTGAACTGAGAGTCCATTAACAGGCTTCCCTGGTAGCTCAGCTGGTAAAGAACCTGCCTGCAATGCAGAGACTCTGGTTCAATTCCTAGGTCGGGAAGATCCGGATAGGCTACCCTCTCCAGTATTCCTGGTGGCTCAGACAGTAGAGAATCCACCTTCAATGTGGGACACTTGGGTTCTATCTCTGGGTTGGGAAGATCCCCCAGAAGAGAGCATGGCAACCCATTCCAGTATTCTTGCCTGGATAATCCTTAGGAGCCTGGCAGGCTACAGTCCA
Organism: Neotragus moschatus; assembly: GCA_006410615.1. Lineage (NCBI taxonomy): Eukaryota > Metazoa > Chordata > Mammalia > Artiodactyla > Bovidae > Neotragus > Neotragus moschatus. Next base: position 61,824 of record SJYA01002348.1, on the reverse strand, counting down.
TGGGGTCCCAAAGAGTTAGACACAACTGAGCAACTAAGCACAGCACAGCACACAGAGTCTATCAACAATGTTGTGTTAGTTTCAGGTGTGCAACAAAATGATTCAGCTATACATCTATCTATTCTTTTTCAAATTATTTTCCCATTTAGATTATTACAAAATATTGAGTAGAGTCCCCTGTGCTATACAATAGGTCCTTGTTGGTTACCTATTTTAAATACAGCAGTGTGTACATGTCAGTCCCAAAGTCCCAACCTATCCCTCGCCTCATCCCTCACCCCTGGTAACCATAAATTCATTTTCTAAGTCTGTGAATTTGTTTCTGTTGTGTAAATAAGTTTGTTTATCTCACTTTTTTTTAGATTCCACATATAAGCAATATCATATGATATTTGTCTTCCTCTGTCTGACTTAATTCACTTAGTATGATAATCAGAAAGCTATGGTTCTGATCACTGTTGTATATACGGATAACATTATATTTCTTGGAAACACTGGAGTTTGCATTTGGGGGCTGGAGAGGGGATGGAAAGGGAGGTGAGTGAGGAGGGCAGCAAAGTCCCACTGAATCCTTTTATCGATTTATATACTTTATATTTATATATTATATACTTCTAATTTTGTGTATCTAAATATGCAACCTACATTTATATTTTATTTGTAGCAGCTTCTCAGAGACCTCAGCCAGAACAGCACAGTTTCCCAAGATAATCTACCTACCCAGCCCTCCTACAACGAGTGCTTCTCACACACGTAAGAGTAAATACGGTTGAGATCTTTTTCTGTCTGATAGCAGGAAGGCTATATTTCCTTGGCACCCTTGTGTTTGGCTTCACTCCACCACCTGTCCCGAATGGCCTACCCCCTGATCAATCACCTGTGGCAGGTGCTGAAGCCGGAACTGAAGCTCTCTTTGGAGAAGTCCCTGAGGGCCACAAGCCTCTCCAGACCCCGGACATCCAGGGATGGTTCCAGGGTTGGGCTGCTATCCCTGCTGGGGTGATGGCCATCGCTGACTGCAGCAGCTGTGTGTGAAGATGCTTGGAATGGAGTCTCTGCAGCCCCGAGGAACGCTGTCACCCAAACACTGGTAGGAACAGGACCTAAGCTGTCCTCTTCTCCAGCCACAGCAGAGACATCTGTGCGCTGCTGAAGAGTGACGGGGAGACTGGGAGCCAAGTGGAGGCCCAGAGACACTGCAAAGAAAGAGGGAGAGATCATCCTTGTGTCGATCAGCACACAGCTAGGACCATGGGCTGAATGCCCAAGTCTTTGAGGTGCCTGAGGACAGACCATCAAGTGTGAACCACTCAAAAGCATCAACTAAAGATTGTCTGGAGCGTCCCAGGTGGCCTTAGTGGTAAAGAACCTGCCTGCTGATGCAGGAGACGTAAGAGATGGGGGTGCGATCCCTGGGTCAAGAAGGTCTCCTGGAGAAAGACGTGGCGATCCACTCCAATATTCTTGCCTGGAGAATCCCATGGATGGAGGAGCCTGGCGGGCTACCGTCCAGGGTAACAAAGAGTTGGACATGACTGAAGTGAATTAGCACTCACAAAATGATCATCTGCTCAGTAATAGAAACTCCTGACTAAGCAGCAGTAGAAACTCCTGACTAAGCACATAGCTTTTCTTGTTTGTTTGTTTGTTTTTTAAGAGTAAGCTCCTAGCCCTTCTGGGCTTGTGCATCCTTAAAAAAAAAAAAGAAACACAAAATATGTATTTATTTGACTGCTTCGGGCCTTAGTTGCAGCATTCAAACACTTAGTTGTGGCACGTGGGATCTAGTTCCCTAACCAGGGATCAAACCCAGAGCCCCATATTGGGAGCCTGGAGTCTTAGCCCCTAGACCACAGGGAAGCCCCTGGGCTTGTGCGTTCTTAACAGTCACCAACCAGAGAAAATAGAAACCACGGTGACCACTCTGTTTTCTTACTTCTGCCCCAAACTGCTTCTTGCTAAGAAAAAAGGTGGGATCCTACAAAAACCAGTTTTCCTTTTGAAGCTCTAGGTCTTTCTTGCCATGGGATTAATGCTAAAAATTTCCCCCGTGATGATAGGGACTCCAGCCCCTGCTACGGGCAGAGGCAGGATCACTGCCCTCCCGTCTCCTCTTCCATCTGTGATGAGCATCTGAAACGGGGCAGCAAACAGCCAGGTACAGATTTGGAGTCATTGTCTGGGTTCAGCTCTTTACTCTGCCAATTCCTGAATACCCTATTCAGGCTAAGGCCTCCAGAGTGTCAGTTTCTTCTTTTGCAAAATGAGACCAATAATAGTATGTGGGGCCTAGAACTGCTGACGGGGCAAAGTGCAATCACTGATGTAGATGCGTGGAGCACAGGGCCTGGTTCAGATGCAAAGTGCACTACGCCTTCACCATGGCGGTCAGCAGGGCGACCACGACGCTGCTCCCAAAGCGAGTGCTGGCAGAAGTTTCTCTGGCCAGGGATCTAACTGGGTTGGATTGAACAACGATCACAAAAAAACTGTGACACTTTGTTCTGATGCCTTTATTACTCAAAAATAGGGAGACTGAAGTGAAAGATAAAGGAAGCGTACACAGACACAGAATTCAGCAAAAATCATGACACTTCTAACTCCTGCCTGAACTCTGAATGCATTCAGATGCTTCCTGCAGACCCACTGCGTGCTGGGCCTTGTTCCGGGAGCTGGCGATGCAGAAGTGATGATGCAGGTTGCTAGCTGTTGCTTCTGAACTCAAAACCTAGGAGGACAGACTTCTGCCTGCCCAACCTTACAAATCACAGTGTGGTCGGAGCTTTAATACCAGAGCTAAAGAAAGCAATTACATTTGCCTACCAAGAAGCAAGGGGGAAAGGTTCACAAAGGATCAAAGGAGACATCGGAACTGCCACTTGGAAGATAAACAGTTCATCACAGGGAGCAGTTCCATTGAAGGAAATGGCAGGAGGCAAACATGGAGACATAAAAGTAGGTCATGCCCAGCGGGGTCAGAGAGGACCCTAAAGAGTCCCCAAGTTCTGTTGGAAAAAAAGTTTGAGAAATACAATATGCTGTCTTCCCATGGGAAAACTCATAATTCCCATTTACCTACTGAAGTCCTCTTCCAGTTAAAGCAATTCACTCCAATTTGTTGGATGACACTTCTCCCAATGCGTGTGCGTGTACACACACACACACACACACGCACACACACACACGTTTTCCTTTGGGAAGCGCTGGGGTTTGTGTAGAGGAATGGGTTGGATAACAGGCAGGAGCAGAGGGAAGGAGTAGGAGCAACTTGATGAAATGTTGATCCTGCAGCTGCTCAGACTGGAGTCTGCCAGCCCTGGGGGACAAGGTGCCCAGCAGGGTCACCCATCAGAGAGACTTTGCAGAATCAACAGGACCCGTCTTCCTGAAGCCTCACTTTCACTCCTATTCATCTTCAAACAAACATGTTAGTCACTCAGTCATGTCTGACTCTCTGCGACCCCAAGGACTGTAACCCGGCAAGCTCCTCTGTCCTGGGAATTCTCCAGGTAAGAATACTGGAGTGGGTATTCCCCTCTCCAGGGGATCTTCCTGACCCAGGGTTTGAACTCAGGTCTCCTGCATTGCTAGCAGATTCTTGACCATCTGAGCCACCAGGGGTCCCTGCCCATGCTTGGGATCCAAATGCAACATTTGCATGATTGGTAACGTGATACAGGTGACTTCAAACTCATGTCGGGTTTGCAGGGTCTTCTTAAGGCCACCCTCTCAGACCCTGAGAGCTTCTCTCTGCTTTTAGGAGCATCTAGGTGGAGAGGTTGGAGGAGCTGTGCAGGGCAGTGGGGAGAAGACAAAGGTTTTGGTCATAGGCAGAGGGTGGCCCTGGGTTGGCTCTCATCCTGGATCTGCTGGACTAGCAAAGTCAGGGATTCAAATCATGTGCTGGCCTTATCATGTTAGCCCGGAATAAAAGAAAGAATATAGGAAGAGGGGGTCAAATGGTTTAAAGGTTGGATCTTCTGTACAAGTGATTGGATGCCTTTATGAAGGCACCTGTTCAGAGCACTTAACTAGAAATAAATAATGAAAATAAGTTCCATTTCACCAGGAATCTTCAGGTAGGTCAGACATTCTCTAGCTGCTTAGGTGTTTGGTTGTTGTTGTTGGTTTTTTTTTTTTTTTTGGTCTATTTTTGTTTTTTCAGAAGTTCACAGGCCAATCGAATCTAAAGTCACGTGGTGAGCCTGGAAAAAAATCCATTGCCATTACAACAGCCTGATTCTGTTCTCCAACCCAAGCTGCAAAGAGCCATCTACCTACCTCAGAAAGTAACGATCAGAATTGGATGAGGTTTTATTTAAAAAAGAAAAAGAAAGGATTATTTCTGGTGCTCCCCATTTAGTCTCAGGGGTCCAGGAAAAATGGGTAAAATACTGTGGAAATTGATTAGGTCGGGGGGTGGGGTGGGAGGAAGTGTGTGGCTATTTTTTTTTTTATTTTGCAGCTCAAATGCAGCGCTCCAGGGCCCAGCTTCATCTGTGAGGTTGAGCGGGACAAAGTGTGTTCATTGCAGCGAACCCTGAACTTGCAAGCAATCCCCTCAACCCCGACCCAGAGCTGCGCAATCGCGTCCCCAGGAACTGCTGACACTCCCAAGACAGCTGTCGGTAACTTGTGCCTCCGGAACTGGAAACTGGCAGGAGTCACTTTTAAGTGAAAGTAAGGCACAGTGAAAATAACGCTGCCAGCCAGGCTGATGAGTGCAGCAGGAAGCGGTACCTGGGATGGTTCCTCCCACGTCCTCCAGCCTCTGCCCAGAGGCTGGCATCAGCAAGCCAGGCTCCACGTGGCTGTCCGAATGGGCTCTGCTGTGTGTCTGCTGAGACACGACAGAGGATTCAATCTTCACCCAGTAAACGAAATATGACTGGACTACAGATAAACTGCAGAAAAAGCAAGCAGAGTGATTAGAGGATTTGGTCTTCCCTAAGTCATACCTCGGGCCGTCCTAATAGAAAGGAAAGAACAAACGAAACGTTAAAGAAGTACGTGATCATGTTACTCCCTTGGGCGACTTCATTCTTTTTAGAAACAAAAGCTCAGCAGCAGCAAATAACTAAAATAGGAGACAACAGGTACAAATCAATTACTCTCCTGAATAAATATAATCATTAAGAATCATTTTGACTAAAAAGTATCTTCTAGAACTGCCCTTCCAGAACTTCTAGAATTTCGGTCTAGAATTGAAATTAAAAGACGCTTGCTCCCTGGAAGAAAAGCTATGACAAACCTAGACAGCGTTATTAAAAAGCAAAGACATTATTTTGCCAACAAAGGTCCATCTAGTCANACTTTATTTCTTTGGGCTCCAAAATCACTGCAGCTGGTGATTGCAGCCATGAAATTAAAAGACGCTTACTCCTTGGAAGAAAAGTTATGACCAACCTAGATAGCATATTCCAAAGCAAAGACATTATTTTGCCAACAAAGGTCCATCTAGTCAAGGCTATGGTTTTCCCAGTGGTCATGTATGGATGTGAGAGTTGCAATAGAAAGAAAGCTGAGCACCGGAGAACTCATACTTTTGAACTGTAGTGTTGGAGAAGACTCTTGAGAGTCCCTTGGACTGCAAGGAGATCCAACCAGTCTATCCTAAAGGAAATCAGTCCTGAATATTCATTGGAAGGACTGATGTTGAAGCTGAAACTCCAATACTGTGGCCACCTGATGCAAAGAACTGACTCATTTGAAAAGACCCTGATGCTGGGAAAGATTGAAGGCAGGAGAAGGGGACGACAGAGGATGATGAGATGGCTGGATGGCATCACTGACTCAACAGCCATGAGTTTGAGCAAGCTCTGGGAGTTGGTGATGGACAGGGAAGCCTGGCGTGGTGCAGCCCATGGGGTCACAAAGAGTTGGAACATGACTGAGCGACTGAACTGAACTGACTGAGAACTGTCTACTCCAAAGGTTTCATCTTCAACTGTGCTCATTCACCATTATTGGTGTGTCGTGAATAGAATTACACTGTTCACTGAAAATCTTATAATTCTGTTGTACAATGGTATAATCCTATTGGAGTTGTAAATACTATTGAAAATGAGAGATAAATCATTCATAGTCTAAACAACATTTTGAATACATAATGCCTCTCTTCAGTAAAAACCATGTGTACCGACTTGATCTTATTCATCCTTCCCCAAATTTCACCAAAGCAGGGATTATGGGCAAGTACCATTTTTCTCACTGTAAGTATTCAGAAGACAATCATAAAAATGTCATGAATTTAGCTGAAGTCACGCAGAGAGTGGGCGGGTGGAAGGGTCATCAACACGTCGATGTTACGGTGGGGAAGGGTCCTGGGGTGACGGCATGTGGGGACCCAGAGATGCACCTGATAAGTGATGTAGCACCTTTTCCTGTCAGTGGAGATCATGGCTTCTGATCTACTTCCACTGAGCACAGAGAAGCTTCTATGGTGAGAGTAAAAAGAGAGGAAGATTGGGGTTGACATGTATACACTATTGGTACTGTGTATAAAATAGATAACTAATGAGAGCCTACTGTATAGCACAGGGAACATGCTCTGCGGTCACCTAAATGAGACGAAAATCTGAAAAAGAGCCGGAAATCCAAAATATACATATGTATATACGGATACATATACATATATATGTGTAGCTGATTCGGTTTCCTATACGGCAGAAAATAACACAAAATTGTAAAGCAACTACACTCCAATAAAAATTAGTTTAAAAAATAATGTAATACATGAAAAGAAAAAAAAAAAAAAAAAAAATTAAAAACTAGAAATGGAAGGGCTTTGAGAAATAAAAGTAATTGTACAGACCTAAGGGTTTCATACACCACCTTGAACTGGAACCAAAGTCCTGGCAGGGGCCAGTTACACCAACAGTCAGGTTGGGTTCTGGCCTTTCCAGATGATCAGAGTCATCAGGGCACGGGTGTTTTCCTCCTTGTTTGTCCTGCTCGCTGTGTTAGGGCACCAGGAAGGGATGGAAAAGGGGCCCTGATGGGTGGGGGCCACACACCTCATCGCTCACATTCCCTAGTGCCGAGGGGACAGCCTGCAGGGGAAGCCTGGGGTCTGGATGCCCCCACCCTCCAACGCGTCCTCCTCTTCTGCACATGAGGGTGTGGGGGAAAGAAGCTAAGGAGGATGACGACCACCACCACCGGGGTGTGCTCTGTTGTGTCCAACCATGGACTGTGACCCCATGGACTGCAGCCCGTCAGGCTCCTCTGTCCATGGGATTTTCTCAGCAAGAATACTGGAGTGGGTCACCATTTCCTCCTCCAAGGAATCTACCCAACCCAAGGATCGAACCTCTGTCTCCTGCATCGGCAGCAATTCTTTACCAGGGAGCCACAAACCCTCCCCTAAAAACCAAACCCAATCAAACAAATTCACTTTCTTGGTATCTGTGAATGTTTGCAAAGAAGGACAACGCCAGTATCTCGCTTTGAGGAATGATGCTGTTTGAATAAAGCTGAGGGTTGCCAAGAACTGGTTCACGCACTTGGCACGCACTGGCTCTTTGACCTTACACAACCCCACGAGGCGGGCGTTGTCACGATCACACCCACGTGATGGACAAGAAGCTGAGGCACAGAGCTGTCAGCAGTTCTGCCGGGCCCGGCAAGTGTCCACTGTCTGCCTGCCTCTGTCTCTGGGCTCCCTCTGGACTTTGCCACCTGCTCTTTTGCCTCCTAGTGAGAATTTTCTGGAAAGACTGGCCAAGGCACATCTGTGCCCAGGGGCAAGGGACATCACACACTCCTAGACCATGGATAATCACACAGAATGGAGTTGCGGGCAATTTTTTAAAAAACTTATCACCTATATAGACTCTCCAGTAAGGGCAGTCCCAGTGACCCTGTCCTTATTATAACGTGCAGGGCAGAGGGGTGGGGAGGCAGGAACCAAAGAAGTGTGTGAAGTCCCCTCCCTTCATAGTGGAAGTTCAGTTACCAAGACCCAGAACTTAACTCTCTTACAAGAACCTGATGTTCCCCACGGGCTGGGGTGGGGCCTGCCACTTGAACGACAGGTTTCTCTTCCGGGACTTGTCCGCGTGGGTGACTGTGTCAGCCTCTTCAAAGCAAGTTATAAGTTTGGAATTAGGAGGAATGAAGACAAAAGAGCCAGCTATCTGATGATCAGACACTCTTCGGGCCTGGAGAAGGAAGCCCATGAAATCACGACTGCTCCTCACGGACACTGCAACAGAAAACGTCCATCAGGATCAACATCCTGGAAGGAGCAGCACTAGGTGACTCTATAAGAGTATTTTTCAAAACAAAAACCTTAGGACCAGTCCAGTCCCCAGAAACTAAACAATTCATTAGGGTGCTATTTCACAACCCCAAATAAATTCTGTTTGGAACAAAGACATGTAAAAATGAAACACAAAAGAACTAGAAAGATTGGTTTGGCTTTTTACTGGTTTTTTGGTTTTTGCTTTTAATATTGGAGTTAGGAGTGTCTCTCTAAGCAAACCTCAGTAGCCATAATGGAAAAAAGAATGATTTCTTAAAATTCTCAACATAGAAGAAATCAGAACACACAGGATAAACTGAGAAAGATATCTGCAAGACACAACAGGCAAATATACAAAGAGTTACAGTGAATTAACAAAAAAGATGACCAAACTGAAAATTACCAACAAACAGAGACAGAAAATAAAACAGGCTCAATCACAATGGTTAAAACAATTATAAACGAGACACTACTTTATACCTATCTTATTAACAAATTTCAAAATGTATAAATATAACCGGTATTGATAGCACAACAGAAAAACTAGGACACTCATTCAGAAGTGCTGGACTGTAAACCACGCAACTCTTTGAAGGAGTACCTTGATAATATTTTATGTATTTTTTTAAATCCCCACACTAACCAATAGAACAATGTGATTGGATAAAACCAGAGAGAATCCATTTTATTTCCATTTATCACCTCTAACTCCCATTAAAGAGGGTGAGCCAACAGCGCTGATGTGCTTGAGTTCCCTGTGGCTAAACAGTGTCCTGTCTACACTGAGCAACCATCTTCAACATCAGTGACTTTCTTTGCTGCTTTCTTCCAGCTGGCACCTTGGGAGCTTGGCCCAAGGTAGGCAGGAGTGATTCCGAAGCGTGTGTCTGTGTGTTGGGAGGGGATGGGGTGGATGGTGGAAAGGGTACCCCTGGGGGACGATCCTCAATCACTGACTGCCCTTCCTCCATCCTCCTGAGGGATGATTCAGAGCCGTGTATCATGTGGTTTCTCAAAGGGCCATCACTGGAGTTGGATCCCAGTGTGTTTCCCACAGCAGTAACCCACTCTATTTCACACCCCGTGTTAGTGTTTCTTTCTTCCCTATCACCCTATTCTCCCTTTTTCATCAAAGCTTCTTGGGTCATTTCCCAAATAAACCACCTGTACACAAGTTCTCACTCTGCTTTTCTAGGCTCCTGAACTAAAATAGCAGGAAATGCTCTTTTCACCTCTCAAATAACTTTAGTTTTAAATAAGGAGGAAAAAAGTCTGTTTCTCATACATATTTCATACGGGGTGTTTGTTCAGGGTAACTATATTTATATCTTACAATAAAGACAAAAAAATTTTATAAGGCCATTTGTACCCTCTTCTATAAAGATTAATATCAGCATAAGATTAGTTATGTGATTTTAATGATGCAAGTATATCATGATTTATGGCTGCAACTAGAGGCCAGCACACTGAATAAGTGAAAGTGAAAGTTGCTCAGTCGTGTCAGACTCTTTCCTACCCCATGGTCTATATAGTCCATGGAATTCTTCAGGCCAGAATACTGGGGTGGGTAGCCTTTCCCTTCTCCAGGCGAGCTTCCCAAGCCAGGGCTCGAACCCAGGTCTCCCACATTGCAGGCAGATTCTTCACCCGCTGACCCACAAGGGAAACCCAAAAATACCAGAGTGGGTAGCCTATCCCTTCTCCAGGATTAAGTCAGAAAGAGAAAGGTAAATACCATATGATATCACTTAGAATCTAAAAGAGGGCACAAATGTCACTGTCAAACAGACTCACAGACGTAGAGATCAGACTTGTGGTTGCCAAGGGAGGGCGGGTAGGGGAGGGATGGGCTGGGAGTTGGGGGTTAGCAGATGCAAGCTAGTACATACAGAATGGATAAACAGCCAGGTCCTGCCGTATAGCACAGGCAACTGTATTCAGTAGCCTGAGATCAACCACAATGGAAAAGAATATAAAAAGAATGTGTATACACATAGAACTGAGTCACTTTCCTGTACAGCATAAATTAATATCACATTGTAAATCAACCACACTTCAGTAAAAAAAATAAACTAAAAAAAAAGACCATAAATATTTCATGCTTTCTTGGGTACATAATTTCTTCTTAGGATTAAACCAAACTATAGCCCAGGAAACTCCTGCCTTGGGCAAACACAACCTGGAATTTGTCACCAGGACCTTGGGGCTCCTGGTGGGAGTCGGGGGGTCTCTCAAAGCCTCTCCCACACCTACCTGAAACCGTGGCACCCGGTGCGTAGGAAGAGCTGCCGGTGAGGACGGTGATGTGGTGGGTCCCGGGGCTCTGAGTCCGGGCTGGAATGTGTTTGGGTCGCATGTCCGCACAGGCCACCGCGCCAGCCCCATGGGAAAAGGCGGAGGAGCTGGGCACCAGGCAGAGGGCGGCACAGGCCCAGCCTGTGAGGGCGGCGGGCACCCCCATCCTGCCCTCTCCCGCGTCCCAAGGAACAGCAGCTTCAATCCAGATGCTATTTAGGAAAAGGAGGTGATGTTTTTCTGACTGTGCCTGATCTGACTGAATCCCACACTGCCTTTATCCCCAAAATACTTTTGGTGCCCCTTTCCCAGATTGCAAGTGCTCAAGATCAAAAAAAGATGTGCCATATTACCACATAGAAAATAGATGACCAACAAGGACCTACTACAACAGCAAAGGGAATTGTGCTCAACTTTTTGCAATAACCTATAAGGGAAAATAATCTGAATAAGAATACATATATATATATCTGAATCACTCTGCTGTATACCCGAAACTAACACAACACTGTAAATCAATTATACTTCATTTAAAAAAAAAAAAAAAAAA
>SJYA01002348.1:11436-41215 GCA_006410615.1 Neotragus moschatus | reverse complement strand
CAGGAGCTGCAGGAGACGCGGGTTCAGTCCCTGGGTAGGAAGATTCCCTGGAGGAGGCCATGGCAACCCCCTCCAGTATTCTTGCCTGGAGAGAGGAGCCTGGTGGGCTACAGTCCATAGGGTCACAAAGAGTCAGACTCGACTGAAGCAACTTAGCACCCACATCATTCTTGTACCCGTATGGCCATGTTCTTGTGAAGTTTCTTTTGTGGGGATTGCACCAAGTCTTCCTGGCGCACGGAGGCTCTTCACTGCAGGCTTCTTTAGTTGTGGCCTCCGGGCTCAATACTTGTGCCACAGGGACTTAGGTGCGCTGTGAGGGATCTTAGTTCCCTGATTAGGGATCGAACTGCATTGGGAGCTCAGAGTCTTATCCACTAGACTCTCAGGCAAGTCCTCTTGCGAGGTTTCAACGAGATGATGGTAAGCGGGGTAGAACCCAAAGGAAGGGCTCAAAGCCTGTTTGGGAAAGGAGAAATAGTGGGCTGAGCTACAGAGGACGGAGCTGGTTCACAGAGAGGGGAGATTTTGCGACAGGTGGCCCTGGGGCGGCGGAGGCTTGAGAGGGTGTGATTGCCAGGAAATAAGAACCAAAGTGGAGGTGAGAAGGAGGGCATCTACCATCCCAGGCTCCATGGGCATTCTAATCCCCATTTTGAACTGGGTGCTCAAGGAAACCGAGAAAACATTGCTTTTTGCTTAAATCTACTGGAGTCCTTTCACACTAGCAGTTTGGCTGGACTTGATACATTAAGTGACTAAACAGTTACAATGACATCCCCTGACTCTCCAGCTAGAACAGTTACATTAATGTTACACACAGGAAAAGTCTCTTTCCTGTGGTTTTATGGTTTTAAATCAACAGCTCTGTGTCCTTTGGTAATTCACTTCACTTCTATGAGTTGCCGCCGGTATAAAATAAAAGCCTTGAATTAAATGGTCCCTCAGATTTCTTCCAACTAGAAAATTATACATATGTTTAGTTTTGTTTTAGCCATTAAGGCATAGAATGGGCTAGTTAGGACGACAAACATCTTAGGACGATGTGGACCAAGTACACCACGAGATGGTGACCGTAGCCACACCACCTGCATCCCTCCAGGTTCCAGAGCAGCCTTGGAAGAGTGTTTCTCAACCTCCACGGAATCCTCAGAGAGGAAGGACCGGCTGAGTTCACCAGCCCAGTCCGTCCCAGGACATTTTCTTCATTTTTGGAGGGCTCTGTAAGGGAAATGTGGAGAATGTGCCTTTGGTAACTTATTAATAACTTTTGTCTCTTTTTTATGTGCTGGTCACAAATTTCAGTTGACATTGACTGGTGTTTGTAGGTAGGCACTGGCTATACTAACATGGTTATTATAGTGAGCATTGTAATACCGCAGAGACAAAAAAATTATTTAAAAATCTACAGAGTTCTGGGACAATCAGTATAAGGAAAGAGAACATTTTCACAATTTTCTTTGAATTCAACTTTAAACTTTAATTTTGAATTAATTAAATATTTTATTAATTTTCTTAAATTAAGTTTGAATTCAACTTTAAAAATGGGACATTGATAAACATTTATGTACATGCAGCAGGCTTGCTGACCTGCTTCCTTCTCTCTGCTACCATGTACTTTCTTCCATTAGAAAAATAGAATGCTTTGGTGCTTTTTTTCCTACCCAATTATACTTTCCTGTATTCTCCCATTAAAGAACAGTACAGAAAAACAGGACTTTAAAACAAATAGTTGAATGCTTACTAATAACAACAACAACAAAAAGTGCTTATAGAGAGTTGGCTGATGCAAGAAAATATCAGCAGGATCTCTCTTCTCTAGGAATTAACATTTTATTTAATACTCGGGGTAAGGTGGCAGGAGGTAGAAGAAAGAAGTCAGACAGCAAATAAGTTGTACAGCCTTGGCAACTTAATTAAATATTGATGAGCCTCAGCTTTCCCATCTATGAAATGGGGAGATGATTGGATTTCTCCCAAGGATATTGTAAGGACTGGTGTCTTTGTATAATCATGTATGTATATGTTACTCACTCAGTCATGTCCGACTCTCTGCGATCCCATGGACTATGGGATCCCACCAGGCCCCTCTGTCCATGGAATTCTCCAGGCAACAATACCAGAGTGGATAACCATTTCCTTCCTCAAGGAATCTTCCCAACCCAAGGATCAAACCTGGCTCTCACGTGGCAGGCAGATTCTTTACCATCTGAGCCACCAGGGAAGCCCATGTGTAATGTATAATGTAGGTATAATGATGCATAGCAATAAATCACAGCTATTTTCAGAAGGGAGATTAAAGCCAGGCTACTAGAATTTAGGGCTGAGAGAGGTATTTCAACATGGAGAAAGAACAGCTGGTTGATTTCAGAGGTTATGTGTACTTTGGGCAGATAGAGAGGGACAGCAGAACATCCAAAACTAGAGAGACAGATTGAACCATGGTGTGGAAGTAGGAAGAATTATGTTTGTTATAATAATCCAGAAATAAAATAAGGCGTGCCTGAAGGAGGGTGATGGAGCCAGTGATGTTGATGGGAGGAAACAGAAGTAAAAGGAAGAGTCAGTAAGATTTGGAACCTGTTTGTACGGAGGCAGAGGAACAGTTTTTAAAGACTTTCTAAAGGTATTTAGAAAGACTTAATGAAGAATATAACCTGTATCTAAAACAGGGAAGCTAGCGATCAGCCTTAGACATGTTGGAAATGCCCTCCTAGCATCATCCACTCCTTAGCCCATCTTTTCTACACGCCAAGCGCAACCATGCACAGGGCTGGGCTATCAAGATGAATAACACACAGCGTCTGCCTTCATAAAGCTGGAAATGGAAACTAATTACAAAACTACGAGAAAAATGATTAGCAGAGACAGAATCACATATGAATACAGAAGTACAGAGAAGGAGGCTGGTTAAAAACGTCCTTCTTCCTTTTCAAAAAAACACAAAACATTCTTCTCTTGTGATTGGAAGCCAAGAATTAGCTCAAAGATCAGTCTTCAAACAATTCATTTAGGACTGTTTTGTAGCCTTTGCTTAGGATTCTACACCATGTATTCTCTTTATCCTTATGTGGCCACTTGGTCCCCCCACTGTCCAGAATTGCAACTGGTAACTTTGCTCATCCTGTCTTCTCTACCAACCTAGCTCTGAACCCCTGGAGAGTAGGATTCATCTTATATTTGCTAAGCTCTGATGCATAGCACAGTACCATGCTTTCTGTTAGGCTATCTGTTAAATAATTTAGCAGACAGACGCTAAGGAAGATCAAGAAAGGATGCCTCACTCCTGAACCCTGTCAACGTTTCCCTTCCATCCATGGTAGACTATTTTCCAAATTAAAAAACATTTTTAAATTCTAAGGTTGTATTTTCTTCTTCTTTTCTCTCTCCCTTTTGAAAATGAAGAAAGTGGTCCAGTGGCTAAGACACCACGCTTCCACTGCAGAGGACCCAGGTTCGATTCCTGGTCGGGGAACTGAGATCCCACATGCCCCTCTGCACGGCCAAAAGATTTAAAAATAAAGAATATGTTTATTCACGTACCTCAATAGCATCCTTCACCTTTTTACCCTTCACACTGCCTTTTTCTGTCCCATCACGGAGGCAGTCACAACTAGTAGGGTTCTGTACTTTTTCCCCTGTAGAACCGATCCAAACCTCTCATTCTATCTGCATCAAAAACAAGCAGATTGTTTTCTTAGCATCCTAAACCCCTCACCTTGATGATGGAGAATACCAGAATCCTTGTACGTGAAGCCCTTTCCTCAAGATTTAGACATTTTTTAATACTGATGAACCTATTTGCAGGGAAGAAACAGAGATGGAGATGGAGAGAACGAACCTGTGGACACAGAGGGGAGAGGAGAGGGCAGGACAGACTGAGAATAGCGTTGACACAAATACACCACCACATGTAAAATAGACAGCTGGTGGGCAGGTACTGGGGAGCACAGGGAGCCCAGCTGGGATGGCTTAGAGGGACGGGATGCGGGCGGAGAAAGGCTCAGGAAGAAGCGAATAAATGCATGCATGCAGCTGATCCATTTTGTTGTACAGCGGAAACTAACACAACATTGTACAGCAATTATCCTCAAATTAAAAAAATGTCATTATGGCAATAAATATTCCTAATAAATTTAAAACAAATTAGAGTTTTTTTTTTTTTTTAATATATATATATGTTTCATGGCACCTACAAAGACCAAAGTCCAAAGATGATTCTCTGGCTCACTTTTTATAGACCATTTTTGTAGAACAAATTCCTTCTTTTGGTTTATGATCCTTAACTCCAGAGCTGGGCCCACATTCCTCCCAGATCCACAGAGTTGTGTCACAATCTGTTAAAACAGCCCTTTCTCCTAATAAACGGGCCCCTGAAACTGACAGGTCTTGTCCACTGGCTTCTGGTTACATCACAGGAGAAGTCAGCCTCTTGGGCAGTGTCCCCCACCCTGGAGTCTGGCCCAGCGTTCCCACCAAAGTATTAAAGCCCTCGGCACACACTTGTAACATGTGAGGGGGTCCAGGTCTGTGTGAGTCTGAGGCATCTCAGAGAAATATATTCATTTGCTTCTGACCAGGAAGCTAGAAAGAGAACCCCCAAGGCCAGTGCTTAATTCTCCCTTCACATAAAAACATCACAGCAAAGGGGGCAGGATCCACGTGGCGACAGCACCTTTAAACGTCTAATAAAAGGTCTATCAAAGTGGAACTCCCTTGGTGGTTCGTTGGTTAAGGATCCACCTTGCATTCAATGCAGGGTATGTGGTTTCGATGCCTGGTCGGGGAACAAATATCCCACACGCCAGTGAACAAGGAAACTAGAACGCCATGCGCCAAAACTAGAACGCCCACAGGCCTCAAGAAAGATCCCCGTGAGATCCTTCACATGTGAGATCCCCCACAGAGATCTCGCGTGCTGCCACTAAGACCCCACGCAGCCAAATGAACAAATAAATACTTTTTTAAACGTCCACCATGGGCTGAACCAAAATACCACTTTGACTCCATCATTTCACGAAAACTTCTGTTGGCGTCTGTTTATCTTCCACGGTAAGATGGTGCACCAGTACCAATTTCTCCACCAAAGCACCTCGGTCTTCCTCCCAAAGCCAAATGTACACCTGTGTTATTGAAGGATCTATAGTTAAGCAGAATATATTAATGATTTGAACATAGTGTTAATTGAAACAAAATTCAAATACGGCAGCTGCCTAGTGTTTTGCTTTTCCGGGCCATGTGTATAGCAATAACCCAGCGTAAAATACGCGAGATACAGAACAGTCCCATGTAAAATTTATATAGCCAACATTTCAAAGTACTTGTATTATAGAAATATATAATTATTCAAGCTTTTTATGGGCTTTCCTGGTGGCCCAGTGGTTAAGAATCCACCTGCCATTGCAGGGGACATGGGTTCGTTCCCTGTTCTGGGAACACTCCACATGCCATGGGGCAGCTGAGTCCATGCACCACGACTGTGGAAGCCTGAGTTCTAGAGCCTGGGAGCTGCAACTGCTGAAGCCTAGAGGCTCTAGAATCCATGTTCCACAGCAAGAGAAACCACCTTGCTGAGAAGCCTGGGCACAGCAGCAAAGATTCAGCTTAGCCAAAAATAAATAAATAAAAATTTTTTAAGGTTTTTTTTTTTTTTTTAACCAGAACTCGCTTCCCAGTGCAGGAGATTTAAGAGAGAGATGCTGGTTTGATCTCTGGGTTGGGAAGATTCCCTGGAGTAGGAAATGGCAACCCACTCCAGTATTCTTGCCTGTGAATCCTATGGACAGAGGAGACTGGTGGGTCCATAGAGTCGCAAATAGTCAGACACAGCTGAAGCAACCTACACAAACCCATTAAAAAGGGATGATCGGCCCAGGCCCTGAGTTTCCTGGCAGCTAAGGAAGAAAGGTAAATAGTGGTTTGGCCAAAAAGTTTGTTTGGGTTTTTCCATAATATCTTACTTCTCGTTATCTTTATGAAACATAGGGAGGAAAATGGGCTAAAATCACACAAGTAAAACTAGAAGGATGATAAACTGGCTGAAGGATCTCCCCCAAATGATGCTGATCAGTAGCTCCTTCGTGTTGCCCAGCCAGGGGACTGCTTTCCCTCCAGGGCTACGGGAGGAAGGTGTGGAGGGCACGTGCCTCTGGCCTGTGGGCGACCAGCGCTGGGAGGAGCAGGCAGACAACTATATGGCAGAATAATGATGAAAAACAACCTTGACAGGCCGGAGCAATGAGCTGAATCTAACAAGATGAAATTAAACAAGGACAAATGTTAAGTGCTAACATTTTTTTTTCTGAGGTCAGAAAAAACTAATGGCCAAAACCCAGGATGGCAGAGATACGGCTCACCAGCCGGCACAAAAACACGAAACAGACAACCGTGGGAGCTTTCAACTACAGGCATATCACTAAAAACAAAACTTTTTAGTGCCATTTTATCTTTTGAACATGGGATACAATTGTTCTATCACATTCTGAGATTACGCGTTTCAATTTGGGATTGGATTCTGGGCAGTCTCTGCCAACATTAAAAGCAACTTTGAAACAGAAATTAATTGCCAATAAGCTCCTTCACCCGACACAGCTGTTTATATTGCTTGCATGTCATTTTTCATGTTGCATACTCACTTTAAAATGAGAATCCAGGAGAGTAAAATGAGAGTATCCAGGAGAAAATAAATAAAGCAGAATAATGAAAAAATCAAAGTATCAGTCGCTCAGTCATGTCCGACCCTGCAACCCCGTGGACTGAAGCCTGCCAGGTTCCTCTGTCTGTGGGCTTTCCCCAGCACGAATACCGGAGTGGGTAGCCATTCCCTTCTCCACGGGATCTTCCCGACCCATGGATCAAGCCCAGGTCTCCTGCATTGGAGGCAGATTCTTTACCATCAGAGGCACCAGGGAAGCAGAACAAGCATATAGCAACTGGAGGGCATTTAGAAGAGAGTGGCTGGAGAGGCTTGTGGACTCTGAACCATGAGTTTCTGGAGAGTAGCTGGACAGCCTGGGGAGAGGGCTCATGAGAGCTGTCTCCGAATAGCTGAGGTGTTGACAAGAAAAGATTAAGTTTGTCCAAAGTGAATTTAAGAACTATGAAGAAGAATAACATTTGTAAAATCTTGAGGTTTTAANTTAGAAGAGAGTGGCTGGAGAGGCTTGTGGACTCTGAACCATGAGTTTCTGGAGAGTAGCTGGACAGCCTGGGGAGAGGGCTCATGAGAGCTGTCTCCGAATAGCTGAGGTGTTGACAAGAAAAGATTAAGTTTGTCCAAAGTGAATTTAAGAACTATGAAGAAGAATAACATTTGTAAAATCTTGAGGTTTTAAAAATGCCTTCTCTAGAATAAAAAATAAAAAATTTTCGACTGTCACATTACATCTGGAAAGCATTATTGCTTTATTAGTAGTGTTGTGTTTTTGCAGATTAGGATATTTTGGATTAAAGACATAAAATGGTTTGAGTGAGATCATCTAGCCAATATGTGGTAGTGCTGAGAGACAACTGATGTGCTCAAGTTTGAGACAAATTTAAATTCAGTATTAACAGAAAAAAAAATCTGCATATGAGTCAGATCAGNCTGAGACAAGCTACGTAAATGTTTGAAAATTAATTAAAAACATTTAAAATAAAATCTTCCCTTCTCATAAAAATATTCTCAAGGCAAAGGGGTTTTTTGGTTTTTTTTTTTTTTAAGAAAAAGGTTCCTAGAGGTTGTAAACATGATTCTCTCCTGTATTTTAAATACAAGATTGAAGGGAAACTGATACAGAGAGCTGGCTCTTCCCCCCAGTATTTTTATTTAACCACATTCTTTATAGGATGCCCTGAACAGTGTACATTTTCTTTTAATATATAGAAGCCATGGCCAGACATTCATAAAAGGAGAAAAATTACAGTTACTACCCATATGAAAGGTTGCTGTAACTTACTAATCAAAGGAATATAAATGAAATGAGTTATTACTTGTGGCCAGCTAGAATGGAAAAGTCGAAAGCAAGGCTAACCCAAGAATTGAGGAGAACATAGACAAGAATAAACCATCTGCCCTGATAGGGGCCAGTCGGTACCCTCTCTGACTCTGAGACCCTAGCCCTAGCCCACAAAAATAAAACCGTGGTCCAAACACACATGGTACTCCTCTGCAGCCGTTGAACAGTTTATATTGTGAGAGAAATGAAGGCATTTTTTTAGTGTTAAAAAAAAACAAAACCAGAAGGTACATACAACTGATCCCACTTACATAAAACTGTGCTTATACGGAGACAGATCCAAGTGGGTAAGGCTGATTATCTCTGGATGGCAGAATTTGGGGAGATTTAGCTTTCTTCTATGTACAGGCTTCCCTGGTGGATCAGGGTAAAGAACCCACCTACCAATGCAGGGGACACAGGTTTGATCCCTGGGTCAGGAAGATCTCCTGAAGAAGGAAATGGTAACTCACTGCAGTATTCTTGCCTGGAGAGTCCCACAGACAGAGGAGGGTGGAGGGCTACAGTCCATAGGGTCCCAAGAGTCAGATACAACTTAGTGACTAAACTACCACCATTCAGTATAAAGCCTCTAATTCCACTACAAAAATCAAATTACACTGGAGATATGTTATTAATGTCCAGATACTAATAATAGACAGCAGGGTATTTCTTAACAAGGCTTTTGAGTCAAACTTGAGTCTGAGTCCTGGCTCCTCCCTTACTAGGTGGGGATAATCAACAGAGATCTCAAAAGGATTTACGTGATGACAAGATAAAAATTAAAGTGATTCATGCACACTGGACCCATAGTAATCTCTGAATAAAATTAAGTTTGCATGTGTGGAAATTGGAAAAATCTCAAGAGACTAGGATCATTGTTCAGGAGAGTGATCAAGAAAAGGCTTTAAAACCCTGCTAATGAATTAGCTATCTACAATTGTGAAATATTCCCAACAATTTAACATATCTTAACTTTGGAAGAAAAGGAATTTAGTTATTTCAAAAAGTGAAACTGGATACCTTTCTTTCACAAAGTTAGTTTCAGTCGTGTCAGAGCCTCTTAAAAAGGGCACTTCATTCTCTACAAGAACAAAAAGATGTGTTTGGACACCTCACACATTATGTGAGTGGGAAGTTCACGCTGTAAAACGGTACTGCCTAAATAGCTGCTTGCCAATCTTGACTACTTCCACAGAAACAAATGAGACTGGGCCAAGGAGTTCTTCAGAATCCAGTTACTCAAGCCTGGCCATCACCAGGGACGCAGGCACACCAACCCCAAAGTAGAGACCGGAGCCCCAGATCGGGCCAGAAATCTCAGACACATGCTCTGTGGTCAGTTATCTCTCTAAAATGAACTGTCTTGGGGGTAGGAAAAGAAGTGGGCGTAAAATCTGTTGACAACCAAGGCTTTTTTGGTCTACTGGGCACTTTGTTACTTCTTTAGCGAACACCAGTAAGGATGAAGCACGGAAATCTTACCTCGATAATCCACTCCCGAATTTAATTTCACCACAACTGGTCGCCCGATGATTTGCTTCAGGAAGTCACTGGGTGTTTGCTTCCGCAGACTCATCTTAACAATTGTGATCAGAAATCTAAAAAGGAGCAATGAAGGTAATGCCAAAAGTTAGTCAGCAAAAAAAAAAAACCAGGAAGCCCTTAGGGTATTTACAGGAAATCAAGTGTCAAAGGACCACACATGCAGAATCAACATTACTCCACCACCACGCCCCCCGTAGCAAGACAGCTAACCAGATTCCAGTACCTTCCAGAAGCCAGATCCTAAGGGAGGCGTTTATACACTTCACCTATCCACATCATCACAGAAGAGCCCTGGGTCTCCAGAGTCCCTGTTCCTAATCACTTGTCACGACCGTTCCCTGCACAGTCAATATACCCATTCCCACCACCACCACCATTCACCCAACACTTGTTTTATACTGAGTGCTCTAAGATCCTTCAGAACCTATCAAATGTCATCTTTACAAGAACCCTGGGAAGGTTTTAAAATCCCCATTTTGCTGATGAAAATAAAGCCCCAGAAAGATGAAACAAAGTGCCCCAAATGTGGCAAAATCAACGTCCAAGTTTGAATCAGCCATGTTTTAAAGCCACTGTTTATATAGTATTTACAACAACTGATGTCAAAACAGTATCTCTAGAGAGAATTATAATCATAATTGAAAGCTAATATTTGAATGTACTACAGGCCAGCACTTATGTAAGCACTTCACATGTATTAATCCACTTAGCGCTCAGAGGTAGGTGTTGTTTTAACCTCATTTTACAGATGACTAGAGACAGAAAGGGCTAAACAGCCTGTTCAAGGTCACATAGCCAGCCAGCCCATGTCTTAATCACATCTTTATGTTGCCTCCTGAAAGCTGCTAATGTAGCCCAAGATTTTTATTTATCCTATTATAGCAAATAAACTCTCTATGACAAAGAAAAATCTTAAAAATCAAGTATAATAGGGGTCTGAAGTAGGGAAACAGCATTATACACCTCAATCAATCAGACATACATAGCTACCCATCACACCTTTCATAAGTTCTTGCTTTCAAAATACTTTGGTAAACAAATATAACAAAGCTGCAGTTACTTAAGCAAAACTTGGGAAATTGATTTTTCTGTTTCAGTCATATTCAATATCACTTGTATTCAGTAGCCATATAGCACCACACTGAAAAAAGCGTGGGTACAATACGTGAAGGACTTGCCTCAAGAACTTGCATTGGGTTTTGTGTTTTCAATCAAAACTTTTCATTAACCATTCTTCCATTAATAGCACTATTTATTTCACTCCAAGTCTCTCCACTCAAATGATCTGAATTCAGGCTGAAGATCACTGAGGTTTTCTCAGCATGAATCTATGTAGACTCAGCAGCAGTCTGGACAAGCTAGAATGCTAGATTTTATTGACTCTTGTTTAACAATTATGTGCATGGACATACTATGCAAGAGAATTCAAAAAACGTACACACAGGGTCTCACCTTATAGATTTTAGAATCTAGAACTTAAACTCTTGTTTAAGAGCATAAGCACAAAGTGATTTTGCTTAGTTCTCAGCCGTGTCTGGCTCTTTGCAACCTCATGGATGGTAGCCCGCCAGGCTCCTCTGTCCATGGGATTCTCCAGGCAAGAATACTGGAGTGGGTTGTCATGCCCTCCTCCAGGGGAATCTTCCCAACCCAGGGATTGAACCCAGTCTCCCACACTGCAGGCAGATTCTTTACCATCTGAGCCACCAGGGCAGTCCAAGAATACTGGAGCCTATTCCTTCTCCAGGGGTTTTTCCTGACCCAGGAATCAAGATCTCCTGCATTGCAAGCAGATTCCTTACCAGCTGAGCTACCAGGGAAACCCTCTTGTTTAAGAGCATGAGCAAAAAGTTATTGTAACTGAAGTAAAATAATTTTCTTTAACCAAGAAAAAAAAAATCAAATTAAATAAAATACAAATTTCAAAAACTGTTCTTGAATTTGGGGGCTAGTACTTGGTCCATCCATCATCCATTCCACCTCCTAAAGGGTGAAGGATTTTTTTTTAATGTGATCAACTAATTATTTTGCTCAGTAAATCTTACCTTTTCCATTGAATTGCCAGTTTATTTTTTTAGCTACACAGGCTCAACAGATAACTGACATTTCAAACACTATTCAGGACAATCACTATTCATTCATGACTCAGGCCACATAACAAAGTTATTTATGCTGTTTTGAGCCCAAGNAACTGACTGAATCCAGTAAGAACAAGTCTTCAAAACCCTGGACACAAACATTAATTTATTAAGGAGCTTTGAAGTCATAAACGTAATATGACATGATTTGTTTTAGCTCACAGAGTTTAGTTGCAAGAATTGATGAACCTACACTGACACATCATATTCACCCCAAGTTTATATTAGGGTTCACTTTGGTGGTATACACTCTATGGGCTTTTTTTTTTCTTTTTGGATGTGGACCATTTTTAAAGTCTTTATTGAATTTATCACAATGTTGCTTTGTCGTTTTTTGGCCATGAGGCATATGGGATCTTAGCTCCTCAATCAGGGAAGTCCCTATTTTGTGGGTTTTGATAAGCAGGTCCGTCTAGTCAGGGCTATGGTTTTTCCTGTGGTCCTGTATGAATGTGAGAGTTGGACTGTGAAGAAAGCTGAGCACCGAAGAATTGATGCTTTCGAACTGTGGTGTTGGAGAAGACTCTTGAGAGTGCCTTGGACTGCAAGGAGATCCAACCAGTCCATTCTGAAGGAGATCAGCCCTGGGATTTCTTTGGAAGGAATGATGCTAAAGCTGAAGCTCCAGTACTTTGGCCACCTCATGCGAAGAGTTGACTCATTGGAAAAGACTCTGATGCTGGGAGGGATTGGGGGCAGGAGGAGAAGGGGACGACCGAGGATGAGATGGCTGGATGGCATCACTGACTCGGACATGAATCTGAGTAAACTCTGGGAGCTGGTGATGGACAGGGAGGCCTGGCGTGCTGCGACTCATGGGGTCGCAAAGAGTCAGACATGACTGAGCAACTGAACTGAACTGAATAACCGCCATCCACCATTATGGTATCATACAGAGCAGTTTCACACCTCTAATCATCCATGCCTTGTCTATATATTCATCCCTCTCTCCTTACTGACACTTGGCAACCACTGATTTTTTTCACTGTCTTCATGGTTTTGTCTTTTCCAAAGTATCATAAAGTTGGAATCAAATAGTATGTAGCCTTTTCAGATTGGCTTCTTTCACTTAGTAGTATATATTTAGGGTTCCTCCATGTCTTTTCATGGCTTGATGACTCATTTCTTTTTAGCTCTGGAATACATTCCATTGTCTAGATATATCACAGTTTATTTGTTCACTTACTGAAGGACATCTTGGTTGCTTCCAAGTTTTGGCAGTTATGAATAAAGTTATTATTAAACGTCTGTGTGCGGGTTTTTGTATAGACATAAATTTTCAGTTCACTTGAGTAAATACAAAGGAGTGCAATTGCTGAACTGTATGATAAGAGTCTGTTTACTTCTGTAAGAAACAGCCAAACTGTCTTCCAAAGTGCCTGTACCATTTTGCATTCCAACCAGGAATGACTCAGAGTTCCTGTTGCTCCACATCTTTGTCAGTATTTGGTGTATCCAGTATTTTGGATTTGGACCATTCTAATAGGTATATAGTAGGAGAAGGCAATGGCAACCCACTCCAGTACTCTTGCCTGGAAAGTCCTGTAGACGGAGGAGCCTGGTGGGCTGCAGTCCATGGGGTCGCTAACAGTCAGACTTGACTGAGCAACTTCACTCTCACTTTTCACTTTCCTGCATTAGAGAAGGAAATGGCAGCCCACTCCAGTGTTCTTGCCTGGAGAATCCCAGGGACGGGGGAACCTAGTGGGCTGCTGCCTATGGGGTCGCACAGAGTTGGACAGGACTGAAGCGACTTAGCAGCAGCAGCAGTATCTCTTTGCAGTTTTTTAGTTCAGTTCAGTTCAGTCACTCAGTCGTGTCCAACTCTTTGCGACCACATGGACTGTAGCACCCCAGGCCTCCCTGTCCATCACCAACTCCCAGAGCTTACTCAAACTCATGTCCATTGAGTTGGTGATGCCATCCAACCATCTCATCCTCTGTCCTCCCCTTCTCCTCCTGCCTTCGATCTTTCCCAGCATCCAAGTCTTTTCTAATGAGTCAGTTCTTCGCATCAGGTGGCCAAAGTATTGGAGTTTCAGCTTTAACATCAGTCTTTCCAGTGAGTATTCAGGACTGATCTCCTTCAGAATGGACTGGTTGGATCTCCTTGCAGTCCAAGGGACTCTCAAGAGTCTTCTCCAACACCACAGTTCAAAAGCATCAGTTCTTCAGCATTCAGCCTTCTTTAGTACTCAGCTTTCTTTACAGTCCAACTCTCACATCCATACATGACTACTGGAAAACCCACAGCCTCGATGAGACGGACCTTTAATTTGCATCTAATGACGTATCATCACATGCTTATTTGTCATTTGTACAACTTCTTTGGGGAGATGTGTTTTCAGATCTTTTGCCAATTTTCATTCAGATTGTTCATTTTTTAAGATTGTTTTAAGAGTTCTTTGTGTATTTTAGATAACAGTCCTTTATCAGATGTGTTTTTTGCATGAATTTTCTCCCAAACTATAGCTTGTCTTCTCAGTCTCTTGATGTTATTATTCTTTTTTTTTTTTTTTTTTCCACACTGCATGCTGTGTGGATGTTAGTTCCCCAACCAGGAAGCAAACCTTTAGCCCTCTGGAAGGTAAAGCCTTAATCACTGGACTTCAGGGAAGTCTTGAAGTTATTAGTCTTAAAATAGGCAAATGCGGGGATAANTTTTTTTTTTTTTTTTTGCCACACTGCATGCTGTGTGGATCTTAGTTCCCCAACCAGGAAGCAAACCTTTAGCCCTCTGGAAGGTAAAGCCTTAATCACTGGACTTCAGGGAAGTCTTGAAGTTATTAGTCTTAAAATAGGCAAATGCGGGGATAAAAATTGAGATGAACTGCCACATTTTTTGTTCCAGACTTCTATAGCTCTTTGTGCCTATGCCTTTGAAAGATTATGTTCTTCAGTGCTCCATGTGCATAAAAGAAGGTAATGGAAATCAAAGTCAGTCACCAGTTAGCCATTAATACATGATAAAATGTAACCTGCCTTCATCAATCAAGCTTGTTTTGTTTTTAAAACTTGCATGTCCTCCAGATGTCAGGTAGCCTGAACAATGTTTAGCCCAGTTTTTTTTTTTTCTTTTCAGAAACTCAGAGTCAGCTGTGTTCAGTTCAAGTAAATTAAGACTGGTTAGGACCACTGACCTTCCCATTATGCATGCTCAAGTTTCCATCTGGAGAAGGAAATGGCAACTCACCCCAGTGTTCTCGCCTGGAAAATCACATGGATGGAGGAGCCTGGTGGGCTACATTCCATGGGGTTGGAGAGAGTGGAACACAACTTAGCAACTGAACAACAACAGCAAAATTTTCTGATAGGTGCTCTTTCGACATCAGAGGACCCTAACCTCCAAGCATGCGGTGCTGCCATTCTCTGAACAAGTGTTTCATGAAGAAGTCTGTAGCTTAGCTGCACCTGTGGAGAATAGTGGTTATCTCCCTTTGTTTTTATCTCTGATCACCTCTCCCCAGGGACCCCATGCCTCCACTTTATCCCATAAATTCCCTGAGTGCCTCACCTTTGAGGAAGGCAGTTTCAACATTTGTTCTCCCTTCTTGGCTGCCTTGTGAATAAACCTTTTCTCTGCTGGAAACCTCAGCATCTCAGCATTTGGCTTGCTGTGCCTTGGGCAAACCAACCCGGTCAAGTAATAATATCATATCTAGCTTATTTTATGAACCCCCCCCCGGCAGCCCTGTGGACATGTGGGTAATTGTATATTATGTTGATGAAAGGGATGATCAGAGATGCAGACATGAAACTGGGGTGGTCGACAGTCTCCAAAGCAGATTTTAATATCTACGTTAGCGTTCTGCTTCTAGTAATGTTGACCATCTTGTTCCAGAGATACGTTAACTTTATCAGGCGCTGACTTGCACTTGCAGCTTCAAGGTGGACAATAAAAACACCTGTCACATCCTAGTGTAGGGTATTTGGACCACTGTTATCTACCTTTTGTCACGGGATATGAAAACTGTTAAAGCAACAAGAAGGAAAGTATGCTAGTTGTTAAGTATCTTCTGAGAAGTAATAGAAGCATATTGACTGATGGGCAAATTTCTCAGGAAAGGCAGTGTGCCTTTTATTTTTACCCAAAGATGGGAAGTATGCTACATCATGGGAGCTTGGTTTCAGATATAATGTTTGAGATGTTTAAATAAATGTTCCTGCGTCATCAGCCATCATTTTGCTATAACTTGAATTTCAGCGGAGATGGGTTCAGGAGCTGAACTCCTATGAGGAAAGTCTTCCAAATGCTGTTATGCTTTATGCTTCACTGTGAACTCTAGAAAACCTCTCTCAGCTGTAAAATTCAGTGAAATCGGTGTGACGCTGCCCTTGTCTTTTAATCAAGATGAACTTGAAAGGTGAACCGTATAAGTGGGAGAAATTATTTATAATTTGGTAATAAAAGTTTATGTCTAACACTCCAAATTTCATACCTCTGCTGTGTGCTGGCCCTGAGATATAAAACAATTGAAGTTGCCTTTACATTTGGCCTTATATGAAAGGTCATAAATTAGAATGATAGTGTTCATCCTCTTTCCTCGCTCACAAAATTTCCATATTAACATCTTCACCTCAAACATAAATGCTTACCCAGCTACAAAGAAAAGAGTTGTATTGGCCTTTGATGAATTACAGTTTATGTTGGAAATCTGTGGTCCATAAGGCTGCTGTTCATCTTGCAGTAGAGTGAATCTACTTCAATGAAGCTAATTCTACCATAGTGAAACTAATTAAAACTGTACAGTCACTTCTAATAAATAAAGTACAGTCTATAAAAATCTAGGAATAGTTTAGATATCAGCAAATGATCTCCAACGTACGTGGCTCTTTTCATTCTTAAAAATGAACATCTCCTATCTTTGAGGAATTTTCTCTGCTTGAATTCGTGCCACCATATTTATTTCAAATAAATTCAATTTTCAAAATGTTTCTTACTAATGTGGTTTTAACTGATAATGTGAAAATTTTTATCTTTTCAACTACAAAAAAAAAAAAACCCACCCACAACCCATGTTTATTGTGACATAACTAAATTCATTCCAAAATCTTAATGAATTGGGCCAGTGCTTTATATTTAGACTTTCAGGAAAATATTTACAGCAAAAAAAAAAAAAAAAAGATGTCCTTGATTTTCCAGGCTGGGTTATCAAATCCATATGCTTTTTTGATGGAACGGTTTCTTTCACCAGCCCTGTGGTGTAGTTAAAATAGAGCATTTTATAAACTAGCAGGGTAAAGTTCAAGAACAACTTCAGAATCTCCAGCCTTCAATCCAGGGAGAAAGGAAAAGATTAAGACCAATGCTACTTCTCAGAAATTTTTAGTTTTTAGAAGCTATTTTTCCCAATTCTGGATTTGTGAACATAATATAGCTAGAAATTACCAATAGGGTAGCACAAACTCTTTCTTTTCAATTTTGTTTTTCTTAAGCAGTTGCCCTTTCCTTTCACTGAAGTCATTACAATAAGAAACACACCTGGGACTTCCCTAGTGGCTCAGTGGTAAAGAATCCACCTGCCAACGCAGGAGACGTTGGTTCGATTCCTAATTCAGGAAGATCCCATGCCACAGAGCCAGCTCACACACCACAACTATTGAGCCTGTGCTCTGGAGCCTGGGAGCAGCAACTACTGAGCTCATGTGCTGTAGCTACTGAACTCCAAGGGCCCTGGAGCCCAAGCTCTGCAGCAGGAGAGGCCACTGTGGTGAGAAGGCCACACACCACAGCTGGAGAGTAGCCCCGCCCCCGGAAAGGCCTCATAGCAATGAATATCNTAGGTTCGATTCCTAATTCAGGAAGATCCCATGCCACAGAGCCAGCTCGCACACCACAACTATTGAGCCTGTGCTCTGGAGCCTGGGAGCAGCAACTACTGAGCTCACGTGCTGTAGCTACTGAACTCCAAGGGCCCTGGAGCCCAAGCTCTGCAGCAGGAGAGGCCACTGCGGTGAGAAGGCCACACACCACAGCTGGAGAGTAGCCCCGCCCCCGGAAAGGCCTCATAGCAATGAATATCCGGCACAGCCAGAAACACACATCAGCTGTTACCTAAAACTCTTAGTAGCAGAGGCTGTCTAGTTCTTTCTCTTGTGACAAAACCAGCACCAAAGTCTGGACGCATTTCTAAATGGTCACCCACACGTAGAGGGTGATAAGATGCTCAAAAACACAACACTGTCTTCTCTTTTTTAAAAAAAAAAAAATTCATTTANAAAACTCTCAGTAGCAGAGGCTGTCTAGTTCTTTCTCTTGTGACAAAACCAGCACCAAAGTCTGGACGCATTTCTAAATGGTCACCCACACGTAGAGGGTGATAAGATGCTCAAAAACACAACACTGTCTTCTCTTTTTTTTTAAAAAAAAAAAATATTCATTTATTTGGTCTTGTTGCGTCTCAGTTGCTGCACGTGGGATCTTGACCGTGTCCTCCGGGATTTTTCTTTGTGCTGCACACATGCTCCAGTTGTGGCTCGAGGGCTTAGATGCCCCACACCATGTGGGGTCTTAGTTCCCCAACAAGGTATCGAACCCATGTCCCCTGAATTCTTAACCACTGGACCACCAGGGAAGTCCCTTTCCTCTTTTTGTAGCTGTCCCCCCCCAAAATTTTGGGGAACTGGCAGCCATCTTCATAAACTGTAACTAGAACAAAGAATAATACCCTCATTCCTNTGTCCCCTGAATTCTTAACCACTGGACCACCAGGGAAGTCCCTTTCCTCTTTTTGTAGCTGTCCCCCCCCAAAATTTTGGGGAACTGGCAGCCATCTTCATAAACTGTAACTAGAACAAAGAATAATACCCTCATTCCTTGTTGCTGTTGTTTAATCACTAAGTCATGTCTGACTACTTGGGAACCCATGGACAGCAGCATGCCAGGCTCCAGAGTATTCTATTATACAAACTCAATTGAGACAAATCCTTTCTGCTTGTTAGGAGGAGAAGCAAGGCCTTCTGATTTATGCTGAAGAATTGAAACAAATATGTTGCAGAGGGCACGAAGCAGGGTGAGGACAATCACAGCTTCCAATTTAGTCAAAAGCCAGGAGAGATGCTACAATTGCTATGTTTACTGTACTCACACTGGGTCGGGGAGGGATGGAAAAATATAGTCATTTGCTGGATTAGGATCCATCTAACATTATATCCAAATGACAGCTTGCTCCCTTTTAAAGTTTTATGTATTTGTTCAGTGCCAGGCAAGGAAACGTACTCTTAAATATACATGGATGAAT
This sequence comes from Neotragus moschatus, assembly GCA_006410615.1. Classification (NCBI taxonomy): domain Eukaryota; kingdom Metazoa; phylum Chordata; class Mammalia; order Artiodactyla; family Bovidae; genus Neotragus; species Neotragus moschatus. Next base: position 22,312 of record SJYA01002348.1, on the reverse strand, counting down.
AAATGAGTACACGGACACATCCAAAGTCGGTCCCAGAATAAGAACCTCTGAGAACCTCAGCTCAAATAAATCCTAAATAAAATATAAAAGGGGCTTTCCAGTGGTGCTAGTGTTAAAGAACCCGCCTGCCAATACAGGAGACGTAAAAGATGCGAGTTTGATACCTGGGTCAGAGTCCCTGCAAGAGGACATGGCAACCCACTCCAGGATTCTTGCCTGGAGAATCCCATGGACAGAGGCGCCTGGCAGGCTACAGTCCACAGAGGTCACAAAGAGTTGGACAGGACTGAAGCAGCTTACTGCTGCTGCTAAGTCGCTTCAGTCGTGTCCGACTCTGTGCGACCCCATAGACGGAAGCCCACCAGGCTCCCCCGTCCCCGCGATTCTCCAGGCAAGAACACTGGAGTGGGTTGCCATGTCCTTCTCCAATGCATGAAAGTGAAAAGTGAAAGTGAAGTTGCTCAGTCGTGTCCGACTCTTAGCGACCCCATGGACTGCAGCCTACCAGGCTCCTCCATCCATGGGATTTTCCAGGCAAGAGTACCGGAGTGGGGTGCCATTGCCTTCTCCTGAAGCAACTTAGCATGCATGCAAAATATAAAAGATAACGAAGTTCTTTGATGTTAACTCTATAGGAGTTAGAATTTCTACACTTCTTGAGCCTTATTCTCCATCCCCAATCATGCAGTTAGTTAATAAGCATTTCTTCATCCATTATTAAGTGCCTGAAATGGGTTGTTGTTGTTCAGTGGCTCATTNAAGCAACTTAGCATGCATGCAAAATATAAAAGATAACAAAGTTCTTTGATGTTAACTCTATAGGAGTTAGAATTTCTACACTTCTTGAGCCTTATTCTCCATCCCCAATCATGCAGTTAGTTAATAAGCATTTCTTCATCCATTATTAAGTGCCTGAAATGGGTTGTTGTTGTTCAGTGGCTCATTCATGTCTGACTCTTTGCAACCCCATGGACTGCAGAACACCAGGCCTCCCTGTCCATCACCATCTCCCAGCGCTTGCTCATACTCATGTCCACTGAGTCAGTGATGCCCTCCAACCATCTTGTCCTCTGTCGTCCGCTTCTCCTCCTGCCTGTAATCTCTCCCAGCATCAGGGTCTTTTCTAATGAGTCAGTTCTTCTCATCAGGTAGCCAAAGTACTGAAAAGGGTAATTGCTTTCAAATCTGACTTTTTGCATCCATGCCTCTTCAGGGGCAACAAAGCTCTCAGAACCTTCAGTGAAGCTTATTTTTCACTTTTCTACCTGGACAAAGGCCACATCAGTGCCTCCTTCAGCCCATAAATTACTCCCTAATCACATGTGAAGGAAAACTAGAGTTTTACGGATGCCAACTCACCCACCCCCAAATAACTTAAAAATGATTTTCTAGAATAACTCAGTGTGAGCAAAATTCAACAGAACACTCATAAAAATTCAAAAGTCAAGACAGAAAGAGATTCTGGAGGAAATCGATCACAGAGAAAATTGATTGCTCTTTCAGAATAGAAAGGCAGATGACTTTTGTATTCTTAAGGTGTATGCATGTGCTTTTAAAAATAATATTTTCTTAGTCTCTACTAGCTGGAGCAAAAGAAGGCTTGGCAAAACTCTGTGCATGGCCTTTTTCCATCTTGAAGTTCCTTCATTCCTAAACCTCTGGCAACTTGCCAGTGGCCCAAGAGCTCTAGCCTAACTTCAGGGTATGATTGACAAAGTACCAGATCATGAATTTCATACAAATTTGCACCATGTGCCATATTAGAAAGATTGAAACCTTTTGCCTGGAAGCAGCTGCTGGACAAAACTCGAGCAGAGATTATTTTCCTTCTTTGACCATTTGCAAGACTTATCCCAGAACTAAAGCTGAATACTTACATCTGACACGGATTTGCAAGGCTCGCTAAAATGGTGGCGATGGTTAAGTAGGCTGCCATAGCTCACCACCCCTCAATGTGAGAGGGACATGGCCAGTCAGATACTGCTCCACAGTATCTAAATGTATCAGAACAAGAACGTCCACTGAAGGACACACTAGAAGCAAGGTTTCTGTAGAGAAGGGTCGGAGGAAGGGGTGAGCCTTGCCTCTCAGCTATGGAAATAAGCCTCTAAAACAGCACCCTTGGGAATTTGCCTTCCAATGTAGGGGCTGAGCGTTGGATCTCTGGGTGGGAAGCTAAGATCCCACATGTCTTGCAGTCAAGAAACCAAAACAAAAAACAGAAGCAATATTGTAACAAACCCAATAAAGACTTTAAAAATGGTCTGCATGGAAAAAAATCTTTAAAATAGCACCTTCAGCCTCCCATCTGGAGGGTGAGCACGAAGGGAAGGGCAGTCTGAAGAACGCAGTTGTCTTTGACGTCTTTCCAAAGTTTCCTTGCCAAGATGCTCCTCAATTCTGCTCTCCGAGGTCATCCCTTGATAACACCGGAACTCTCCCTGAGACAGACTGTTTTTCTCAGGTGTTCCCAGGAACTGACCTTGGCTCTGAATTTGCACTTCTACCCGCTAAAGTTTCCCCTGCAGTAATTCTGATGCTTTTGGTCTCTTCTCCAGTTTTTCAGCTAAAGGTCATCATGGCAAAGACCTTATAATCTCATTTCTGATAAAGTGATCAAAGCAGATCCAATGTGTGATTTTGTTCATGTGCATTTTTAAAAAGGTGGAGTTCTTTAATAGGTGAAAGTCATCAATCTCTTATGAAATGCTGGCATCAGTGCCAGGCATGGGGAGAGAGTGCAGGTATTTACAGGTGCAAATGGCCTTTCCAGATAAGCCAGAGATGTGCCCACTTGCCCAGAGGTGCAAAGCAGCCTGACCGCCTNTGATTTTGCTCATGTGCATTTTTAAAAAGGTGGAGTTCTTTAATAGGTGAAAGTCATAAATCTCTTATGAAATGCTGGCATGGGGAGAGAGTGCAGGTATTTACAGGTACAAATGGCCTTTCCAGATAAGCCAGAGATGTGCCCACTTGCCCAGAGGTGCAAAGCAGCCTGACCGCCTAGTCTTCCTGTTGGAGAGGGCTAAGAGTGGGCTGCACTGGATTCTGTCCATCTCATTCAAGCCAAGGAATGAAGCCAAGTCAAGAAAACAGCACCTGTTTGAGAAAGAGGTAGAGGAAGAAAAGAAGAAGGACATGAAGGTGGCATGTGATATAATCTACTTAACTTGAACACTTTCAATATGCATAAGCCCCCAAAGTTAAGCCTCTTATTCCATCCCTGAAGAATGAAAGGCTTCTACCCCGCCCTGCCATCCCATCAATTAGAATAGTGGCATGTGCCACAAGGGTGAGAGCTGCAAAGACGATTGGGGTGAACACTATGACTTCCAAGGAAATTGAGGCACCCAAACCACAGAGCTGATGTGCTACTCTCTCTCAGTACTGCTGGCATTTTGCACCACTTCAGTGGTGGTTATGCTCCACCCGTGAATCTGGTTGGGGAAGGGCAGGGGTCTTCCAGGAAGAGTATGTGTGTCACCCTAGCTCACGTCCTGCCCTGGCTGACAAACTTGCACTCCACCTACTCTTCCAACACAACTCCATCCAAACCAGAAGGCGATTCCAAGTCGGCAAAAATGGGTACCTTATCAAATATGTGTTCTTATTGAAGGGGCACCAAGAAGTGAGGGCAAATAGAAACATCTAATGAGACAGGCTTATTACTCTTCAAGAAAATGGCAAGTCCTGAGTAAAATGAAGTTGTTCTTTTTAAAAAGCACAAATATGACATTTTCTGTAGATAAATTCAGATGACAAGGGAAGAAGAACCCCTCAAATTTGGACTGTTATTTCACCACTCTGAGCAAAACAACGTGCCAGGATGTGGTGTGCTCCACTCAGGTTGTTACCCATTCTTTTTTGGGGGGGCTTTTTCTAGTTACAGCAAGCAAAGGCTACTCTCTAGTTGCCTCGAGTGCGGGCTTCCCATTGGGGTGGCTTCTCTCATTGCGGAGCGTGGGCTCTGGGGTGCGTGGACTTCAGCATTGTGGTGCCCTGGCTTAGCTGCTCTGCCGCAGGTGGGATCTTCCCAGATCAAGGATAGAACCCATGTCTCCTGATGCAGGCAGATTCTTATCCACTGTACCACCAGGGAAGTTCAATATTTACTCTTGTATGATCTCTTTTTCTCATTTTACTAGACTTCGAGAAGACGTTTACATGGTAGTGAATATGAGATCAGTTTCAATTCAGTTCAGTCGCTCAGTCGTGTCTGACTCTTTGTGACCCCATGAATCGCAGCACGCCAGGCCTCCCTGTCCATCACCAATTCCTGGAGTTCGCTCAGATTCACATCCATCGAGTCAGTGATGCGATCCAGCCATCTCATCCTCTGTCGTCCCCTTCTCCTCCTGCCCCCAATCCCTCCCAGCATCAGAGTCTTTTCCAATGAGTCAACTCTTCGCATGAGGTGCCCAAAGTACTGGAGTTTCAATTTTAGCATCATTCCTTCCAAGGAAATCCCAGGGCCGATCTCCTTCAGAATGGACTGGTTGGATCTCCTTGCAGTCCAAGGGACTCTCAAGAGTCTTCTCCACACCACAGTTCAAAAGCATCAATTCTTTGGCACTCAGCCTTCTTCACAGTCCAACTCTCACATCCATACATGACTACTGGAAAAACCATAGCCTTGACTAGACAGACCTTTGTTGGCAAAGTAATGTCTCTGCTTTTGAATATGCTATCTAGGTTGCTCATAACTTTTCTTCCAAGGAGTAAGCGTCTTTTGATTTCATGACTGCAGTCACCATCTGCAGTGATAACAGCATAATACTTAGCCACAATTTAGCTAATCCTCTCATTATTAAACAACTTTGTATTTTAAATTATTTGTTACAATAATAACATATATCTAAATGTGTGTGTTTTCGGAATGCTTGTCTGTTTCTTTAGATAAATAGCCCAATGTAGAATCACTATTTCTGCAAATTTTAAAGGACATTTTGCTATGGCTGTTGCCAGATGTCTCTCCAGGAATACCAGTTTATACTCCTTACTCAATAAATGAAAGTATCCTGAAGACTGCTGTTTCTGAAAATAATCTGACTCATTTGTAAATTTTTGTTTATTTCCCTCCCTTCCTTTGTGGTGTACAAGCTCCTGGAAGACAGGGAGAATGCTTGGTTACTATTATGTCCCTAGTATTTTTTACCACTGAGTCACCAGGGAAGCCCATATCCGGGTTTAAGAGAAACTAAATTGTATGTGCTTCAGGCCCCTATTTCACCTGGAATCCTCCTCCTAACACTTACTCTCTGCCAGGTACTCTTCTATACATTTTATGAATATGAATTAATTTAATCCTTACACAGACCTTGTGTGAAGTTACTACAGTTGTCATCACCAATCTGTAAATGAGTTGACTGAGGCTCAGGAAAATAATTTGCTCAAGATCATATGGTTATGGGTCTGGGATTTGAGCCTAGAGTTCAAGGTCTTTTCCTGATTTTTTTTCAGTTGCGCAGATACCCGATCTGTGCACCACAGTAATTATGAGACAAATTGCTAACTTCTTTTTCATTATCTATTGGTTCCTAACGAATCACCCCCAAAATCTGACTGTTATTTAAATAACAATCATTTTATCTTCTGCAGTCTATGTAGGTGAGAATTTGGCATGGACCTGGTTGTTTCTCATTCAGGGTCTCCCTCAAGTTTGGAATCTGATAGTGACTAGAGCTAGAACAAACCACAGTGGGCTTATGCAGCTGGCAATCAGCTAGGCATCTCTCCTCTGTCTCTCTCTCTCTCTGGATAGTCACAGGACCACTCTCTAATGGTCTCTCTGCTCTACATGGGTGAGCTGTGCTTCCTCACAGCATGGCAGATGCCTTATAGGGTGGTTAAAGACTTTTTGAGTGAGTATTCCAGCAAGCAAGGCTGAAGACTTTTATGAACCAGCCTTAGATCTCAGGGCCACTTCTACTATAGTCTATTGGTCAAAACAGTCACAAAGTGGGGAATTCCCTGGTGATCTAGGGGTTAAGATTCTGCACTTCCAATGCAGGAGCCTCAGGTTTGATCCCTGGTCAGGGAACTAAGATCCCAGACTCCTTCCCTCAGTGGGATGTGTGTCAAAGTTACACCGCAAGAACACATGGGATGGGAAATCTTGTTGCTGCCCTCTTTCAAAAATACAGTCTGTCACATACCAAAACATTTCATTACCCATAAAAGGCGCTTTAAAACTCATACTTCATATGGAGCTGATAATGTGTGTGCCAACGCATTCTTATTTGTCAGCAACCCACTCTTCCTTTATTTATTTATTTACCTAACTATTTGAGAAATGGAGTATTTCCTGCCATATCAACAAACAAGGATATCGCAGCCATCAGTGATTCCAGCCCAAAGGAGAACAATACCTGCTATCCGGCAGCCATTAGGCTGAAGCTGCTCCCTACAGCAATCACCGAGGATCTGGGCGGGGAGTGAGGGATGTGAAAAACGCAGGGTACTGGCCCCAGACAGCCGAGATGAACATGAAAGGGATGATTTCAGTGAGCCCAGACTCTTGCGTCTTCCCGTTCATAGAAGAGCGCTAAATTCCTTGAGATACCTGGTTTTCCTTGCTGTTGTCCAATCGCTAAGTTGTGTCTGACTCTGTGACCTCATGGACTGCAGCACACCAGGCTTCCCTGTCTTTCAGTATCTCCTGGAGTTTGCTCAAACTCATGTCCATGATGTCAGTGATGCCATCCAGTCATCTCATCCTCTGCTGTCCCCTTCACCTCCTGCCTTCAATCTTTTCCAGCATCAGGGTCTTTTCCAGTGAGATGGGTCCTCACTCCCATGGACAGGTGGTTAAAGTATTGGAGCTTCAGCTTCAGCATCAGTCCTTCCAATGAATATTCAGGGTTGACTTCCTTTAGGATTAACTGGTTTGATCTTGCTGTCCAAAGGACTCTCAAGAGTCTTCTCCAGCACCACAATTAGAAAGCATCAGTTCTTTATGGTCCAGCTCTCACATCGGTACATGACTACTAGAAAAACCATGGCTTCAACTATATGGACCTTTGTCAGCAAAGTGATGTCTCTGCTTTTTAAAACACTGTCTAGGACTGTCATATCTTTCCTTCCAAGAAGCAAGCATCTTTTAATTACATGGATACAGTCACAGTCCACAGTGATTTTGGAGCCCAAGAAAAGAAAATCTGTCACCATTTTCACTTTTTCTCCTTCTATTTGCCATGAAGTGATGGGACCGGATGCCATTTTGTAAATGAGTTTCAAGCAACTTTTTCACTCTCCTCTCTCACCCTCATCAAGAGGCTCATTAGTTCCTCTTTGCTTTCTTCCATAACAGCTGTATCATCTGCATGTCTGAGCTTGTTGGTTTTCCTTAATTAACAATAGTCTTTTGGTGTTTAGCCTACCTGCCCCTTGTTGCAAACTTCTCCGTAACCTGAATCCCTCCCGCCACAAGCCCACCCCACCGCCCGCATCCTCAGAGCAGTTCTCAGGGTTACTTGATATTGCTGTCTTTGGGGCCTGAAGTCCTAAAAGATTCCCACCAAATAAAACATAACTCTCAGTTTTTAGACTGTGACTGTTTTTTAAGTTGACATATTTGTTTATTTTTGGATGCACTGGATCCTCGTTGTTGCATTCAAGCTTTCTTAGATGCAGTAGGCAGGAGCCACTCTCTAGTTGCAATGCATTAGCTTCTCATTGAGGTGGCTTTTCTTGTTGCACAGCATGGGCTGCAGGTGCACAGGCTTCAGTAATTGCATCTCGCAGACTCTAAAGCACGGGCTCTGTTGCTCCTCGCATGTGGAATCTTCCTGCACCAGAGATGGAACATGTGTCTCCTCATTAGCAGACAAATTCTTACCACTGTGCCACCAGGGAAGGCCAACTCACTCTTCTGATTGATGCGTGAGGGCATGCGTGCCCAGTAACTGCAGTTGTGTCCGACTCTTCGCAACCCTGTGGACTGTAGTCCACCAGGCTCCTCTGTCCACCGGATTCTCCAGCCAAGAATACTGGAGTGGGTTGCCATGCCCTCCCTTCTGCAGGGCATCGTCCCAACCCAGGGATCAAACCCATGTCTCCTGCATTGCAGGTGGATTCTGAGCCACCTGGGAAGCCCCTTCTGATCTGTAAAATGTGCTTATAAAATGGTACACGGACAGAGTATATTTACAGAATGGAGGTACAGTTTATGGTTCTGGACCAAAGTAAACCGACCAGCCTTTACACATAAATTGAGCCTGGGACCTTGGCCTCCATGCTCAGGATTTTAAAGCGGTCTGCAAGAAATTCAACTAAATGAGAAAGACACACTTTTTCTGCTTCTAAGAAAATTATCCTTATTGCAAAACTGCTTTTTATTACATACCCAAATTAAATTCACCTACTATTACATACCCAAATTAGATTCACTGTAGGTGAATTTACTGTGCTCGGCATTCTATATAGAGTCACTGGTATTCGGTCAAGGGCTGGACTCTGGCAGCAGGCCAGCAGTAAAGGGCTGGGAGCAGAAGGGCAAAAGTAATTTGACCTCCTCCCCGTGCTGTGATGCCCACTGCATTGGCTTGACCCCTTTCAGCTGCGATTTCACTTACCAAACAAGGCCAATTTAGGAAGACGTTTGGAGGGCCAAGCAATGACTGCTAGAGATTTCAGTCCTTTTTACTTTTTGGCTGCAGGTAAAGAAGATAAAGGTCTCCAGCAGGGATACCAACTCAGAGTGATTAGGTCAGCTCTTCATGGCTTTGAGGACGTTGGATTCTTACTGTTTGTTTGTTTTATAGAGCCTGTCATTAACTTCAGACTTATGGAGTCCAAGGACACTGCATTTCTGGGTAGGTTAGTGTCTCTGGCTGATAAGTCATGACTGGCCGTCTGGGCTAAATGGTCCCACGTGTCTTGAACATGTCTGAAACCACTCTAGTACCTGACTATATTAGGTGGCACAAAGTGGCTTAGGCACTGGCCCATCCTGTGTGAGTGTGTGACTGTGACTTCAGAAGGAACCAGCAACCAGTGTCTGTGAGTACAGAGTACCTGTAGCACAACTGGGAAGAAAAGCATGCCAGAAATCCCCAAGAGACCAAAATCTTTCCTGTCCTCCTTCAACAGAAGGATCATAAAGTCAGAGATTCCCTTAAAACCTCATTGGGTCTGATGATGAGTGAAGATTGGGTTTCATTTTGAATTCAGCCACCCCTTAGGTAATTCACCAGGCAGTGGAGCCTGAACTGGCCTTTTGAACCTGAGGGCACCTGCTATCAGCTTCCTCCCACTATTAGCTATTAGTTGTAATTGTTAACTTTTGAAACAAGGTTTAAATTTTCTAACAGTGGGAGCTGGCGGAGGGTAGAGAAAGGACAGGACTGCCCTTGAGAATTTTGTTGATAAGTTAAAATTGGACAGTTGAGTACCCCAAATTCCTTAGCTTATAACATTGCCAAAGCCAATTCTTTGACGCTAGGAACTCAGGAGCTTCCCTGGTGGCTCAGTGATAAAGAATCTGCCTGCTAATGCAGGAGACACAAATTCAATCCCTCGGTCGGGAAGATCCCCACGGAGGAGGAAATGGAAACCCACTCCAGAATTCTTGCCTGGGAAATCCCAGGGACAAAGGAGCCTGGTTGGCTACAGCTCATGGAGTTGCAACAATTTTTACACAACTTAGTGTCTAAACAACAACAAGGAACTCGCGAACCTGGCTTAGCTTTATTTCTAGGTATTTGCGATCATTGATTCATCTCACCTAGATTTCCTTCTCTACTGAGAAAGCCACAGAGCAGGCCCCAGCAAACAAGGTTGGAGTTGAGACACACCACACGGAGCACAGCAAACAGGAGTACAGCAGGATGTCTAGGCTTCAGCCACTTCCCTGGAGGTTTTCTTTTTTGCTCATGGTAATTGGATAGTTTGTCTCAAATCCAGGCCTTTCCTGGGATTGTTGAGTCTGGTTATTCTCATTCGAATGAATCTATAGAAAGTCACCAGTCTTGGGCCTACACTTACTGAATTACAGATAAATTACATCCATAAAAATCATTTCACAGCTTACCTTGGAAAGTGATAATGTACAGTTCACCGCAATGTGTCAAAACCAGAGAGAGGAAGCATTGTGGTATTTCTATTCATTTGTCAGTGGGATGAATATAAAGATATTGATATTTTAGCCTCTTATGAATGAAAGAGGAGTCAGTTCCATCCTATGAAAAGTCCTTGTTTGGTCAGCTTTGGAAGCTGAGTTATCTGAGTCTTCACGAATCCACGGTGTAAGCTGACTACCAAGGACAGCTGAGCCACTTTTATTTTCTTTCACTTAATGGGATGCCCTGAATAACCCACATTGATCTTCACAATCATTTCTGCAGAAAGAAAGAATGGTATCTGAAATCTTAGTTCCTCTTCACAACTACCAAGTAAGAATAAACTTGAGATGAATGTAAAAACTCGCAGCTTCCCCGGTATCTCAATGGTGAGGAACATGCTTGCCAGTGCAGAAGATTCAGGTTTGATCCCTGGATCGGGAAGATCCCTTGGAGAAAGAAATGGCAACCAACTCTAGTACTCTTGCCTGAAGAATCCCATGAACAGAGGAGCCAGGCAGTCTACAGTCCATGGGATCTCAAAAGAGTGGGACATGACTTAACGCCTTAAAAACTATGATGACAAGTTTGTTGCACAAGCCCCACTCCTTGAATGCAGCAGTGTCTGAGAGTTTAATTTATGTCTTTGATTGTAAGACTTTTTAGAAAAGCCCAATGTCTCTGTCTGGAAAGGGTTAATTTAAAACCTGATGCCTCACAGAGGCAATGAGCTATGTTGTGGTTTCTTCAATCATTTTTCTCTATTTTTATGTGGTTAGGTAGAAAGGAAATCCCATCTTCCACGAATAAGACTCCTT
>SJYA01002348.1:0-10761 GCA_006410615.1 Neotragus moschatus | reverse complement strand
TAACTACATAAAGAACTGTTCTGCCAGTTCTTCCCAGAGCACAGAGTGCCTTGTTCCTGATCTCTGCCCTGAACTCCTTTCAGGGAGTGTTGAAGGTCAGCAGCTGCAATACCTCATGATTTAATCCTTGTAGAGGTAGATGGCAAGTGCCATCTTGAAGTTGGCACCTGCTTTTCCCCAGTGTTGGCGAGAAGCTGTCATCAAACAAGTTCTGTTAGCAAGAGATGATGTGATAAGTCTTTAAAAATGCTAAGAAAAAACTTAAATCCAACACAACTAGTTTATTTGTGAATTACAAGTGAATGGCGGGTTAAGTATTTTTTTGGNATATTAGGTGGCACAAAGTGGCTTAGGCACTGGCCCATCCTGTGTGAGTGTGTGACTGTGACTTCAGAAGGAACCAGCAACCAGTGTCTGTGAGTACAGAGTACCTGTAGCACAACCGGGAAGAAAAGCATGCCAGAAATCCCCAAGAGACCAAAATCTTTCCTGTCCTCCTTCAACAGAAGGATCATTTTCTAGACTGGACAACAACAAAAAAATGAAGGTCTAAAATCATTGAAAATGTCTAATGATTTATTCTAAGAGCAAGTGTGAAAAGCATGCATTAATAAATCTTACTCCAGCTGTATTTCCAATCTGAGTTATGCCAGTCTGCTTTTTAAGTCTGAATTTTTAAAACTTAAAAAAATGGGAGGAGCTATCTTGTCCAAATGTGCTGCTATAACACTCAGCTAGGAAAATATATATTTATTTTTTTTTAAGTAATGTCATTACCAGAAGACTTATGTCTTTCCCTTTGGCAGGGAAACAGAGTGCTTATCTTCATATTTTCATAATGAAAACTCCCCAAGCTCCGGCCACTCTGGCAGATTTACAGCCTTTGAGCAGGAGAGCTGACAGGCATTTTAATATGAAAGGAGATATGATGTCTTTAATGTACAGTGATGTCACTTCTAACGAGGGAGAAGCTGGTTTCTGCAGCACCATCACCATAACAAGGCTGACCTGGCAGCCTCGCAGGGGACCTTCTCACCTAGAGAAAGGTCACAAACAAGACAGAAGGAGGGGACTGTCCCGATTTAGGTGGAAGGGCACCCTGAGAGGTCCTGGGCACAAGCCTATTGTGAGTGTGCTTTTGCTGCCGGAAGTTGAACTGTCTAGACAGAGCTGACCTTGAGAAGGGAAAAGGTAAGGCCTGATGCTGAAAGGGTAATGAAAATCCTCCAGGGAGTGTTAGAGTGACAGCTGGATTGCCTGTTGACCGTCTTCTCCCCACCTCTCTCTTACCCGGCAGAGGTCTCATTGCTTGGAAGTGATATTGACAGCCCCTCTGTCCTTAGGAGGCTGCCTGGTTATCGTGCCTGGAGGAATGATAGTAAGCAAATACCAGAAACTTTCAATCTTTTATTTGCAACTAAGTCTTTAAAGGTGTAGCCTTTGGTGTAGAAAAGACTGGTTATGGTTTTGCAAAGAGCTCTGCGCTCTCAGAGGCTGATATTCAGATGTTCTTGTCGTAAGTCCTCTAAGGCAGGGGTCCCCAACCTCCAGGATCTAATGCCTGATGATCTGATGTGGAGCTGACGTAATAGAATAAAATGCACAATAAATGTAATGTGCCTGAATCATCCCCAAACCACCTCCCAACCCTCCACCCCCACCATCCGTGGAAAAATTGCCTTCCATGAAATTGGTCCCTGGTGCCAAACAGGTTGGGGACCACTGCTCTAATGAACACTGCTCCCCTCTCCTGACTGAGCCAGAAGGATTTTTACCAGATCATCTGAGAACTGCTACATTGCTACATCCAACATACCTGGGAAAGAGGGGAAGAGGCCTTCTGCAAGGTGATTCCTGTGCAATTCCAAAACCACCCTCCACCACATCAGAGAAGAAGCTGTTGTGCGGTTATCTGGGAAAATCCTAATAATCCCCAAATCGGGAGGCTCTCACTATTCAAATAAGCTTTCATTCATCAAGCAAAATTTCTGGAAGTCCGAGGGTTAACTTAAGAACTTAGAAGGTTTTGCCAGCTCAGAGGGTAGCTGAGCATTTAAAATTTGCCAGTGCAATTAAACGTACTTCTTTTTAATTAAACATAGGCACCTTCAACCATCTACACTCTCAAAATTAAGTACCAAAGATTTATCGTGTTAAAGAGCCAAATAGTAAAGGCAAGGATCAGAACTGACCAATATCACAAAGGACTATAATTTTTTTAAATATGTTATTATCTAATTAATTTTGTTGCAGTGAAGCAGTGGTTATGAGCCTGGGCAGGCAGTCCTGGGCTGAGTTCTGTCTCTGCCACTTGCAAGTTATATGATTTGGAAAATGTACTGAATTTCCTTTGCCTCGGTTTCATTATATGTGAAATGGGAATAATTGTTTTACCTACCTCACAGTTTTTATAAGAATTAATTGAGATAGTCAATGAAAACCACTTGCCATTATATCTAAAGCATGGTTAAACAGTCAATAAATGCTAGCCTCTATCACTACTACTACTATTATTAAATAATTAAATATTAGTTCTAATCAATTTTATTTGATTGTTAGATAATGAAATAAATTGTTTAAATATTTATCACAATTAAAAATAAGATAAATATAATATTTATCTTAATTAAAATAAGATTAATATCCATATTAGTCATGTGTCTTGAACTAAAATCTAATTACTTCTGAATACTTCAGAATATATAAAATTAACTTATGTGTATAGTTTGTAATGGAAATTTTCTTCTTCATATCTTTTTCTTTGAGCTCTAAATTACTGCACATGACTGCAGGTCCGTGGACTACTGATCCTTGAATGACAAATTTGACATAAACACGTGCACTCGTTCAAATATTAATGGTGGCTACTATAGCATATACCTGACCTCCCACCCACATGCTCCTCTAACCCCATGGCTCTCAAACCCTGATGTGGACAAGAGAGTCAGAGGGGTCTCTTGAGAGGATGGACTTTTGGAAGGATGTGTAGTTTGCTCACTCTTTCTTGGTAAGACTTATCTTGTCTTCTGCTTAGGAGGTAACTTCAACTCTAGAGAACTGAAGTGGGCCAGGTGAAGACCAAGAGAAAAGAGGCAAGGCAGATGATTTCTCAGGCCGCCTCTTTCCTGTGATCTAAGGGAAGGAGAACATGGAACAACAGACTGGTTCCAAATAGGAAAAGGAGTACATCGAGGCTGTATATCGTCACCCTGCTTATNGTCCCAAAGTGTCAGACACAACTTTGCAACTAAACAACAGCAGCAACAAGGGGATATTTGGCAATGTCTGGAAATGGTTTAGGTTGTCACAACTAGAAGGTGTTAGTGGCATCTAGTGGGGGGAGGAGACAGATGCTGTTGAGCACCCTAAATGCCCAGGAAATGCCCCACAGCAGAGAACTGTCTGGTTCCAAATGGCAATAGGGCTGAGTTTAGACCTTCTCACCACAGTGACCCCAATCCACAGGGCAGGTAATGGATTTGAGGACACTACCAGAAGCTAAGTACCTCTGTCTTGATTATACATGCAAGAACCAAGGAAATAATCACAAAGCAAATATCCAAAACCACTGACCCACAATTGGATGGACTTGGTCTCTGTTAGCCTCTGTTTTAACCAGAAGACTGTGTTGGTGATTCAGACCTCCTGCTATCAGTAATATCTCATACACTGTAACTAAGAGCCCTTGAAAAGCCTAGGTTTGACTTTTACCCTGGTATACAGTTACCCAGGCAAATTGCCTCAGTTCCCTTCCAGAGAAAGATCAGAGGAAAGATTATTGTCTGTATTTTCAGTGGCATTAGAGGGTCCTTCCTCAAGGGGATCCGTCCATCAATCCTTCAATCAATGGGCTCTGGGTTTGTTACCTGACTTAGATCTAGAAACTCAGTGACAGAGTACAGTTTTCCATCATGGGAGGCAATGATGGCATTTTACTCAACAATTCTTGATTTTTTTAAATTATTTAAATCAAATATCAGTCTAGTCAGCTTCCCTTGGCGGTATATCCCTGAAAGTAGGCACCCTCGCTCATACGAAGGCCTTTCTGCTCTTAACGTTACTTGGGGCTCACTTTCTTTTGATGGTAAAGCACCACCACTTGGGTTTTGAAAGTCCAGATACCTTTTACCACCGTGGATTAGAGGGAGCCCAATTCCATAGTAGCATCTTCCACTGTGATCCCTGGCCTATAGAAGGCAGCCACCACTGAGCTTCTCAAAGATGCTGGTACCGCTCCCTCCGGTTCCCCATCATTCCTACCATCTCCCTTCAGGCCTAGGAAACATAGTCGGGGGCTAATTCTTAGAAAGTGAATTCACTGTTACATGCCCACCTTCAGGTTTCTAACTCCTTTATCTAAACTATGTCAAGGAAGTTCTACCATCACCCCATCCTCTCCTCTGGCCATTGTAGTGACTAGGCTGGAAGGAGCTGTTGCAGCAGCAAATAAGAACCAGCTCCAGGGGTCCTCACCAGAACCCTGAATCCTGAATCACAGGTAAGTGCCTGTAGCAGTCCATTCTCACCCATCCAGCCTCTGTCTACCTCCTCTGGTCAAAGCATCTCAAGACCCACACTCATGGTATTCCCACAGTTCCTGTCAGGTCACGTCATCAGGCTTGACCCTTCCTTGGGCAAACAGGCTATTTCTTCCCCAGCAGGGTTTGTACTTCCTCTTGTATCATTATTTGCGTGGGGGCAGGGAAGTGGGTCAGAGTGGGTCTTGGGAAAAACTAGAGAATGAGCATCATTTGGGAAGGCACCTGCTTCTGGTGACGTCATCGCATGCCCTCCAGGCGAGGGGGATTCTTCTCCTCTGACTGGGAGACACAGGCTGTTTGTGCCAGCCACATAGAGTCAGGTTTGTCTGCATCAGTGTCTCCATGAGAGGGTTCAGTTTGCCACTCTTTCCTTATCAAAGTCCTGACCTTGACCTAGAGGCATGTTGAGGCTATACTCTTAGTTTTCTTTCCAGCTCTGCCACCTGGAACTGATTTTCAGTCCAGATACCTTTCAATGGCAGGACATGCGAGCCTCATTTAAAGCAACTCTCAAGGTCCTTTGACTTTCAGAGCATGACTTAAGTTGGTAATAGGTGTCCTGAGACCATCATTTTATCAAAATCTCAGATTCCTTGAAATCAGCCACCCCTACACCACAATCGTTGCCCCTTCCTTATCAAATATGGTAGCGCCATGATATTCCCAAGTTTAGCCATTCACCGGTACTTTATCCCAATTAACCATGGGTGAATGAGTTGGTTACTATAATGCCACTTCAAAGGGCTCTTACCCTTTCACTTACCTGATTGATTTCAGACAATCAAACACAGAATCAATTCCAAAATCTCACTCTGAGGGTCTTTCAAGGACACCTCTGCTAACTTTCTCTGTAAACAAAGCCTGAGGCAAAGCTTATGTGTGAATGCTTTATTTATTGGTACTGAAATCCCAAGACAGGGCGAGTCGAAAAAGCAAAGTGAAGCAGAGAAGGAAGAGCGGCAAATACGTGGAAGGTGGTCTATAAGTGAACTGGCCACAGCTCTGTAGGAAAACACAGCCAATTATTTGATCTTATGAGAAGTATCCACGTTAGGAAACACCTTCTAAGAAGAGTCCGTTGAGGGGAATGTTCCAGTTTTCTATTCCTATGTAACAGGCTAGTGAGAGAACCTAGTGACTTAAATTAATCGTTTTGTTTTCCCCACTTTTATGAGGAACCTGGGAAGAATGGGACTGAGTGGTTCACCTCTAGTCCATGTGATATCAGCTCTGGTGGCTGGGATAGACAATCCGTTGTCAAGATGGTGTCTCCACTCCTGGCTGGGATAGCTGGTAGTTGATGCGAGCTCTTGGCTGAGAGCTCAGTACTGGCACATGGATTCTCCATGTGGTTTGGGCTCCTCTCAGCATTGTGGCTCAGTACTCAGGGTGACCATCTCAAGGAAAGACACTCCAGGGGAACAAGGCAGAAGTTGTAAGACTTCTTACAAAGTCCAAGAATGCTGCTTCCACTACGTTCCATTAATTAAGCAAGTCCCCAAGGCCAGTGTCAATTCAAGGGGAAGGGACGTTAAACTCTACGTCTCAATGGAAAGGGTAACAAGAATATGCCACCATCTTTAGTTTACCATAGTCCACAGGCCAGGAAAGAGGGCCAGCAAATATAAGATGTTACATGACTGAGCAGGCCAGCATTATACGAGAAAACACAGCCAGTTATTTGAACATTTCAGTCCCAAATAGGATGTTAGGAAAAGATCATCTCAGAATGGTCTATCGAGAAGAAAGAAGACTTATCTGCTAGTTCCTCACCCCCATGCTGTGTGTTGCCTTCCACTGTCAAAGTCTGCCGTATAAGTCGGCAAATCCTACATTCCTGAGTTGTGTCACTTGCCCTTCTTCTTCCCAGGTGGCTGCTGGAGAAGCCATATTCCATAACCCACTGTGTGGCCCTTCATCTGCGTCTGGAAGTAAGTGGGATGATCGACTCAGCACCTCCAGTCCTCGGTGGGAAAGCTGTTATAGCTCTTGACAATGGTAGGTAGGCTGGGTCACTCTACAGCCAGACCTTAACCTGTGTGTGCGGAGAAGGCAATGGCACCCCACTCCAATACTCTTGCCTGGAAAATCGCATGGATGGAGGAGCCTGGTAGGCTGCAGTCCATGTAGTCACTAGAGTCGGACATGACTGAGTGACTTCCCTTTCAATACGTTTGTACATCTCATCAAGATTGGACAATTTATTAAGATAGTTATTAAATATAGTTTCCTATTATCCTTCTAACGTCTATAGGATCTGTAGTGATGGTCATTCTTTCATTCCTGATGTTGACTTTTTAAACTGTCTTCTATTCTTAATCAGATATTTTTTTACTTTTATTTTTATTGAGATTCAGGTGACATTAGATTATATTANGACACAACTGAAGCAACTTAGCAGCAGCAGCAGCAACCTGTGTGTAGGGGGGGGAGCTGGGGGGCGGGGAAGGGGAAGTGGAAAGATAACTAGTGGTGTTTAGAAATTGGTGCTGGTTAGCTTAGTCTTATGGTGAGTAAGACTCTCCAAAGAGAGCCAGTGAGGCTGAGTGAGACTGGGGAAATGCATAAATTTGGTCCAGTGCACACATTTAAACATTGCCATGCAGTGCAACTTTCTCAAGTAATCAAGTAATAAAAGAGATGCTTTTCTATCCATCTAGGGTCTATCGTGGTTGATTTAGAACCATCTGTGCCTCTCTCAACTGGTTCCAAACTTGGGAGGGGTAGTTGGATATTTTCTGTTGCCTCTCCAGATCTCCTACCCACATTCATCCACCTGTCTGAGCTCTGGGAGGCTGCCTTTATAGACTCTCTATAGAAGTTTCTGGCTTTCAGTTGGTTTAGCCAATAGGATGCACCAAAGGTCAGGTCAGAGGATAAGACTGGAGTAAGGTTGTACTGCTGGCTGTGTCCCTTTAAGCAAGAGCACAGCTCATAACAATCTTCTGTAACAACTCTCATATGACTCCAAAGACACCTCCTCCCTTGTCCTGTCTGGTTCAAGAGCTCACTTCTGCTGATCCTGGGATACCCACCACTCTTTGTAGGTTTCATTTAACACAGCCCACATGTTTGGAGACCTGGGTTTGATCCTTGTGTCCGGACGATCCCCTGGAGAAGGGAATGGCAAGCCACTCCAGTACTCTTGCCTGGAGAATTCCATGGACAGAGGAGCCTAGCAGGCTACACTCTATGGGGGTCACAAAGAGTCAGACACAACTGAGCAACTTTCACTTCACGTCTTCACACGCTTGTAAAGTGTCTGTTTTAATTTATTTTATTTTGGGGTGCACTGGGTACTCGTTGCTGCGGGTTTGCCCTAGCTGCAGCAAGCGGGAACTATTCTCTAAGAGTGGCGCATGGGCTTTTCACTGCAGTGGCTTCTCTTATGGCAGAGCATGAGTTCTAGAGCATGGGCTCAGGAGCTGTGTGTGGGCTTAGTCGCTCTACAGCACTTGGGGTCCTCTGGGGCCAGGGATCCAACCCACGTCCCCTGCATTGGCATGCCCTCCCAACCACTGGACCACCAGGGAAGCTCAAAGTGTCCTTTTTAAACCTCTCTTGAATTAAAGCCTTGAGTGTGGCTTCTGTTTCCTATGGGTATCCTAACTAATACAGGTGGGGACAGGAGTGTAGCTAATTATCATGCCTAGATCCACAAAGTAAGCCCTACTAATGGTTAGTAGATAGCTAGCAAATACTCTTTAGTTATATATAAAAATAAAAGTCTTATGATTGGTTCATTGTGCTCCTATAAGTAGCAAATAAAGGACTTCAGTTTTTAATCAGTCTGAGGCTTATCAGGAGAGCCCCTAGGGCTCAACCAGACTATTACTGGGATGGAGTGAAATGCCAGCCCATTCTCAGGGGAAATAGATGAAGCTCTCATTTCCTACCATCTACCAGATAAGAATTGGAAGTAGAGAGCTAATGAAAACAGCTAATTTACTCTTTTTGGGAAATTAGGCAAAGCCCGACTAAGGTCCGTCTAGTCAAGGCTATGGTTTTTCCAGTAGTCATGTATGGATGTGAGAGTTGGACTGTGAAGAAGGTTCAGCGCCGAAGAATTGATGCTTCTGAACTGTGGTGTTGGAGAAGACTCCTGAGAGTCCCTTGGACTGCAAGGAGATCCAACCAGTCCATTCTGAAGACCAGCCCTGGGATTTCTTTGGAAGGAATGATGCTAAAGTTGAAGCTCCAGTACTTTGGCCACCTCATGCGAAGAGTTGACTCCTTGGAAAAGACTCTGATGCTGGGAGGGATTGGGAGCAGGAGGAGAAGGGAACGACAGAGGATGAGATGGCTGGATGGCATCACTGACTCGATGGATGTGAATCTGAGCGAACTCAAGGAGTTGGTGATGGACTGGGAGGCCTGGCGTGCTGCGATTCATGGGGTCGCAAAGAGTCGGACACGACTGAACGACTGAACTGAACTAAACATTGATTTTATTTAGGCAAAAGGAATGTTACTAAGTGGCAAATATCCATGAATACTTTTGTCTGAATATGATTCAACCAATTATAACTTTAGGGCTGTGAGTTCAATCAGTGGCTACTTGCCATGTGTGGCCATTTAAATGTGAATTCACCAAGGTTAAATAAAGTTTAAAATCAGCTTCTCAGTCATCCTAGCCACACCAAAAGTACTCAGCANTAAACATTGATTTTATTTAGGCAAAAGGAATGTTACTAAGTGGCAAATATCCATGAATACTTTTGTCTGAATATGATTCAACCAATTATAACTTTAGGGCTGTGAGTTCAATCAGTGGCTACTTGCCATGTGTGGCCATTTAAATGTGAATTCACCAAGGTTAAATAAAGTTTAAAATCAGCTTCTCAGTCATCCTAGCCACACCAAAAGTACTCAGCAGTCCTGGATGACCAGGGCTACAGTATTGACAGCACAGATATAGAACTTTTCCACCATCGCAGAGCACTGTATGGATAACATGCTCTTAAGAACTAAGCCTAGCTTTTCTCGTTGCATTTTTTTTTTAAACTGCCGTATTTATTGAACTTTGGGGGCACTCAGTCATCAGATGCCTGAGAACCTGAGAACTTTATTAAGTGTATATATTACTTGGAGAAGTAAAAAGAGTTGTGAACCTTTGGAGGAGAGAAGATTTTGAGTTACTTCAGAAATTTTTAAAGGATGCATTTTAATTCTGTTAAATTTATTAAACAAAATAGTGAAATAATATATTCACCCTAACTGAATAAAATATGTGTGCTTTCTTTTCCCCAGATACTGGGATCAGCATTATAGCAACTCAATTGATTTTAAAATAAAAAATCTTATAAGCCTTGTATAAAAGATTCAGAATTATTTTTGGTTTTAACATATTGAAATGGAAAGTCCTTATTAAATAAAAATGTGAAAAGAAATTAAAAAGACATACACCCACTCCCTCCAAGTAAGGTAAAGAAAAATTAACATTTTGGGTACTTACATTTGAAATCTATCTGGAAAAAAAAAAAAGACAAAATTAATCATGAAGCATTCCAGCCATAATAAGATCTACAATATCTAGGATATTAGAATGGGTTGGGTAGACAAATAAATCCAAATAAATAGTAAGCAGAGCTTAGACAAGAGGTCTTTAAATTATTTTTTATGCATGTCAGTGTTCATCCTTTATATATTTTGAGATAAAGCCAGCTTGCAGTTTTTACTTTGAAATTCTCAGAGTAGCCAGGGTTTTCTTAGAAGGGTTGTCATCATGGTTGGTTGTACTATCTTCTCCTGGAAAATATGTTAAATGCCAGACCACATAGATGGGCACTGAAAGTATGCTATTGACTGTTTTAAACTGGCATGCTGTTCTGCTGGAAGAAAAACAAAACCGAGGGACGTGGAAAAAAGGTGAATTTAGGTCATCTTGGCCACCAGTAGACTAAGATTGGTCAGTCTAGTAAGTTGCCAAGATTTGCAAAGAATTTTTTTAAGCCACACTTTTTCTTATTACCAAAATAATTCATATTCATTGTAGACATGTTAGAATATGACAATGACCCATTTATTCTCCCTTGAGATAAACTCTATTAACAGTTTGGGATGCGTCCTTCCAGAATTCGTGTTTCCTTGTATGGGAAAATATACTAGTTTCACCACTTGAGGGTGTCAAGGTGAAACTTTTAATTTGCAATCTGCTCTTTTTCATGTTACAACATCTTATATCATTGGAAATTTTTTAAACACCTTTTTTTTTTTTTTT